>VWZK01001158.1:0-16154 GCA_013396935.1 Baryphthengus martii
AACCCAGTGGAGGGTGCACCTGTCCAAGCATGTTGACCTGCACAATACATATTTGGCAATAGAGGATAAAGTAGCAGGTCTGAGATTCAAATTGCAAATTAATTAAAGATGAAGTTTGATCCCTGTTTGGCTTGTAGAAATAATTTTCATTACCTATTTTGTTTACCTGTAATCAGTAAGTTTTTACATATGCAATATATTTGTGTCCCGCGGGATACATATTCCAAGAGTTTCCTCTAATTTTACTGATAATTCAGTGCAAATAGAGAATATAGAGCTGAATTACTTGTTAATATTTTTAAATAAATGCAATGGAGAAAAAAAGGCAGAGCTAAAAGAGTTAAATGACATCAACAGAATGAAGGGTCATTATAGTAATTGCTTGCATGTTTATTATGTCTATCTCTGGTTCTACTAAGGAGAATATAATATTATTTTAATTAACTTAGCAGGTGCATTACTAATCTACAGATCTAGACCTTCCTTCTGTTAGAATTTCTAGCTAATTTGAAAAATATTTTTTAGAAGCTTTTATTGTATTATCATGGAATTTAGTACATCATTTTATTCATATGATAAATTGAGATATGTCATAACTAGTTCTTTTTAAGGTAAATGGAACCAGTATCTATCAGGTGTACAGGATTTCCCCACGTCAGAAAAATCTAATGTAAAACTTGTCTGGATTTTAAAACAAAATATAATTTTGCATTACATTAGAGACGCAATTACACTCAGTGCATCATCTAGCTGGTGAATTTTCTTTGATCCTTTACAAGTAAACAATGCTTGCTACAAACTTTTGTATTTGTATCCACTAGACTTTTATATAATTTGTACAAATTTTACCCTACATTTTTCTCTTCTGTACACTGATCTGGTATTTCATCCTTATTATTTGTAAAATGTGACAGATCATTGATGTCACATACCAATTTTTCTTCTTTCCTGACGAGGTCACTTAACCTTTAAAATGGGGATGACACATTCCATTTTTGCAAATAGTTAATGCATTATTTTCTTATGAATAACAAGGAAATGGTTATAGTATGGACATTTTGCTTTTCATTTTTTTTAATGGCCTTCCTTTGCTGAAATAAACTTTCTTTTTTTAACAGACATAATTTTATTACTTTTTTGTCAATCTCCTTAACTATCATGTTTTGCATATAAACAAATACATTCATATTCACATGCACCACTGATGCACCTGTACATAAATTTGTATACTTAATAGAAAACTGTTAAGATTACAAATAGATTTATCTTTCAAAATATGTCTCTTAATCGATTGCCATTTAAAACATTTCGTTTTAAATTGAGTGAAACAGCTTTAGTCTAACTCTGTTTCTGTTTATGGAAAAATTCATATCACTTTTATTCATTATTAAAAACGTGGTCTGTATAGAAAATTAGGGATTCTCTCCTGGGTGATAAAAGTACCAGATTCAGAGTTATTGTGAATAATGTGTATTTGTATCCTAATTGTGATGAACAAATATAATGTAGAATTTTGTCATTAGCTTTCATGTCATTTTGTTGTTTCTGTCAGTTACATTGTTAGTATAGCAATTCCAGCTGCTTTAAAAATCTAATTATTATGTGTTTTACACAATTTAGTTGTCTGCATAATGTATAGATAAATACTTCTTAAAAACACATATGGCAAGAGGCAAACTATGGCTGTTTCTCACAATCAGAACTATTCAGACTACATAGAAATGCACAATGGAAGAATAGTAAACCAGATTTTATGCCACTTGAATTGCCAGAGCAAAACAAAGCAAGCTGTACCCTTTAGTATGCATCAATCTAATTCTGACACACGTTATGTGGTTAAATATTGAAATGCTGGAAAAGGGTTGAAATTATAGTTGCATATGCAGGTCATTTTATTCAGGAGCTGTCACTAGAAGGACTGACATTTCATAGACACTAGAGTGACGAGACCAAGTACTGATCCATAAAATAAGAGCAAATGAGTTGAAATTGATGGATCCCAAAAGATTCAGTGCTTCTGCCTTAACTCTTTCCACTGACTTTTGGCTTAGAAAGTGCATTGACTCTAATACCTACTGTAAGTATGGCTGGGTTTAAATTTTAATTATTCTATCCATTTCATAGTTTCATGCTGTCAAATTCTGTTAGGCAGTAGAGCTGATGATAAATCTAAAACATTACTTTCTCGCTTTCAGAGCTAGCCTCAAAGTCAATTGTTACTAACAAGCAGAAGGGACAAGATTGTGGTGTGCAAGGTTATCTTTTAAAGCAGATTTTAAAATGAAAAATTCCCATGGGACACATTTGAAACAAATCCTCCAACACTCAAACTTCCATTTCTTACTTGAGTATGAAATTATGACACCAATAACAGATACGTAGTGTGTCCAAAGAAGGTCAATGAAATCGGTGAAAGGTCAAGAGCACAAGCCCTAGGAAGGAGTGGCTGGGATTGTTTAGCCTGGAGAAAAGAAGACTCATGGAAGGCCTTATCATTCACTGCAACTACCTGAAAGGAGGTTATAGAGAGGTGAGCATCGATCTGGTATCCTGAGTAACAAGTGATAGGACAAGAGGAAATTGCTTCGAATTGCATCAGGGTAGATTTAGATTGGATATCAGGAAAAAAAAATCTTCACCGAAAAGATTGTCAGGTATTGGAAGAGAAGTGGTCGAGTCATCAAACCGGGAGGCATTTGAAAATCATGTAGATGTGTCATTTAGGGGTATGGTTTAGTGATCAAACTGGCAGTTCTGAGTTAATAATTGAACTCAATGTTCATAATGGTCTTTTCCAACCTAAATGATTCTATGATATAAGCAGCAGATACGTACAGATATGCTTTGGTCAAACTAGAATTTGGTTAGGACATTGTGAAAAGGTTCATTCAATCAGATTTCTTCAGTCTAGTTAGCATTTTATAATACTGAAGTAATTTCTAAGTACATTTAAGTCAGAAAATACTGAAATGAAATGTTCTTTGTTTTTTTCCAGCAACACAACTTAATGAAATGTTTCATTGAATCTGAATGTATTCTTCTCAATCCGAATCTGCATTTTCTTGAAAAACATGCTTTTCAAAATGTGTACAGTACTCTACTCCAAACCTCTAAGACATCACAGCCTCTTGTATGATGAACTGAATTTATCTTCATGTGTACATCCCTGGAAACAAAATTATATCACTGAGGCATAAATAGACTGATGACTGTTTCTTTTATACTAATCAGTAAAAAAAACCCACACTTTTGTTTTTTAAGACTAACTAGGTTAAAAATTTAATTTCAAAAAACTAAATGACAAAATAAATTAGTGCAAAAATTGTCACTAACTCTATCTGTTCTGTCATCTGGGACTTAGAATAAAAAATTGAGCAATCCAGATTTAGGACCTCTATATGCATACATTATCTGATACATTAGATACCCAAGTATCTAATAGCTAATAAAGGACAAAATTTTCTCAAGTTCAATCACATAAATGAATGAGCAGTGTTTTAAATGTTGTATTAATATTTTTCTCTTAACAGAGTCTTTTTTGATATCTTGAGAAACTGTAAAGCTTTTCAGCATTAATCACAATTTTAAATAGTAGAATCTGATATACACTATGTAAGCAATTTTAAATTACAGAATTTGTCACTATTCTCTGCCATCTTTCCATGCCTGTTTTCTGTGCTTTTCAACCAGTACTTGTGATTCCAAACAACACTCTCCAGTCTGTCTTGAAAATGAAAAATGTATATACTCTCTGTCCTATTCAAATAAATTTTCAATTTTAATGGTAAGTTGTAAATCTAGTCTGAAAAAATGTGACACAATGTTTTATTTTTACAAAATTTATAACATTTGACCAATTGTTAATGGATTAATGCAGTCAAAGTGGAAATTATGTATTATTAGAGCTAGTTATTTATTATCTACTTGTTTGTATTACAGTTTAATGCAGGATTGCAGATGATACACTGATCCTATCATGAATTAGAGAGTGAAATACTTCCTTCTTAGTTATGTAGAAACTTGTTGTGGTTAATCCCAGCTGGCAACTAAGCACCACACAGCCACTTGCTCACTCCCCTCAAAGTGGGATAAAGACAGCTTAATAGGTAAAACAAAAGATGTGCACATAAACAAAGCAAAACAAGGAATTCATTCACCACCTCCAGGGGAGCAGAAGTCCATCACATATAATAGTTACTTTGAAAAATAAACACAATTACGCTAAATATCCCACACTTTCTCTTTCTTCCCCCAGCTTTATATGCTGAGCACAATGTCACATGGCATGGAATACCCATTTGGTCAGTTATCCTAACTGTGTACCCTATCATATTTTTGTGTCCTTCCAGCTTATTTGCCGGTGTGGTACTATGAGAAGCAGAAAACATCTTGACTCTGTCTAAACGCTGCTCAGCAATAATAAAAGCATCTGTGTTATTAACACTTTTTCCAGTACAAATCCAAAATATAGTCCCACGCAAACTCCTATGGGAAAAAAAAAAATCACTCTCTTCCAGTAAAAAACAGCACAGAACTTCACACACATTTTTCTGAACTTGGTAATAAATACAGACAATCACTGAGTTATAGAACTGCCCATGTCAGAAAGGAAACTCAAAAAAATTATCTTGTCCAACTTCTTGTGGGAAATGGAGCCTACCTTCCACCCTTTCCAATTGCATCTTGAAAAATCTCCCGTGATGGAGACTCTACCATATTCCTGTGGACATTGTTCTGTGACTGATTGATCTTAATGTAGAAAATTTCTTTCTTATGTTGAGATGAAACATCTCCCAGTGGAACTTATACCCATTGCCCATCATCTTCTCCATGTGTTCCTTGTGAAGATAAAGCCTCCATCTTCTGTGCAGCCACCCTTTAACTACTGACATATCGTGATGAAGCTCCCCCGCACCTTCTCTTCTCCAGGTTGAAAAGACCTATCTCTTTTAGCCTTTTGTCACAGAGTAAATTCCCCAGCTTTTCGTTCTTCATCATGAGTTTCCTTTGGACACTCTCCAGTTCAAATTACATCATTACTGATAGATAAACTAATCTTTCTAAATCTCTAAAGCTTCTGAGATTAAGGAAGAAAAATATATCTCAGGAAAAAAAATCTCTATTTTATTTTAATTAAACTTTAAATTAGGTACCTTATAAAAAAATTCTAATGAACTTGCAGAAAGTATTTCTAGTACAATTGGGAAATTAGTAAGCAAAATCCCTTAATAAAATGTTTCTTTCCCTAAATTCACCATTTTCTGGTTAAAAAGAAAAAAAACAAAAGCCAAACAATTCCTTATTGGATTTGTTTTATAATTAAAAAAAGACTAAACCAGAACTGCAAATTTATATAAATGACTGGACACAAAAAAAAAAAAATAAAATAAAAAAAAAAATAAAAATTAAAAAATGCTACTATTCATTTTTACATTAAAAAAAAAAATAGATGCACTTAAATTGATTGTGCAGTGTCCCATGAGAAGCCTAAGAGAAGCAAGAATTGAACCTGCATTTTAATCTATGACCTTAACTGTAAAAATAAGCAGTCTTGAAACAGTATAATTATTAATACAAATGACAAGTTAATTCCAACTCTATTCTCCTCACTGTAGTCATCCTTTTGTCTCTCTGCTGAGAAGAAAAAAGTTAGTAACATCTCTAAGAGTTTAATTTATTTTTAAGAACAGTTATTTCCTCTGTGCCTTTTAAATGTAATTGTTAAACTTCTCAGTCTCTTCTGTTGAGAACCTCAAAAGCAGTTTCAATACACTATCAAGGGCAGCAGCAGTGTAGCTGTTGGAGCCGATGTTCTGCAGACAAGTGACTGGAGACTAGACTGAGAAAACAAAGCGTATTTTCTTTGAAATAAACTTAGTTTTGATTTTACAAGTCATTTCTTTCTTTCTTCTTTCACATACAGAAAACACAATTACACAACGAGTTAATTGCTACACTTGGGTTTGCTTTTTGTTGAGTTGGTTTAACAGAGCGCTGTGGATTACTTTGGGTAGAATGACGACAACATTGACAAAAAGATGTAAATAATATTACTGTATGTCTAGAGAACACATTACAGAGCACCAAGAAGCGACAAGAACAAGCACATAGTCTTGTAACCTCCATGATGACTGACCCCAGTTCTTCCTTTCATGTATAGATATTCTGTAGGTATTATAGGCTGGATAAACACACTTAGCAACAAGGGGAGCACTTCATGACATTGCTGTACTGTTTGGAAATGGCTCAATAAAATACGTTTCAGAAGAGTAGGAATATTTAATGGTTAGGTTTCTAAAAGTCAGGATCCAGCCGGTACTCACTGCCTTATGGCTTCTGGTTTCTTCTGTATGTTTACCACCCTTCTGGCAGGATTGTCATCTTGGAGGAAACGTGCCATAGATGTTTCATGTGTCTGGGTGATATTGGAGTTTATTATCCAGTTTTCAATGGTGGTAGTTCTTCCTTAAGGTGAAGAGAAAAGATTTATCTTCTAGAATGCTTCTGAACCAACTAAATCAATTGACACTTTATTAATTAGTTTTGGAAAGAACTTGCAAGGCAAATACAATCAGAACTGAAAGAGGTTTCACTGAAACAAAGAGGGTCAGAAAGTCTACTGGTCAGAGGATGGAGAGAAATATGGACAAAAGTATTCAGTGAGATTGAAATTTAGTACAGAAATTTTGCACTCATTACTAGTGTCTATTCTATTATATCGAATGTTTTTACTACATTGTGATTTAAGTGGCAATATTAGCTATAGCACATGTATAAAAGTCTATAGAAAGTGATTGCTGGAAAGAAAATGTGCAGTGAGGAAAATTCTTTATATTAGACTCTGTAACTTTATATATAAATTATTATAATTACAAGCAGTCTTGCACTTCAGATTTTTTTTCAAAAACAAATTTAACTTACATCCTTAATTAATTAAATAATATAGTAGGGGTTTCAGAGGATTCATCTTTGTATCTTTAAAGAACAACTAAAATGCATAATGTGCTTCATTCTGTATTTGTCATTGAGGGAATAATTATCAGAATAAATATTAAAGAATGCACAAAAATAAATAATAAAAAACTCACAAAAGTGAACAACACGGTGGTGGATATTGTTATAATTATTCCTACTCTGTTTATATTTAAGACTAATAGAACTATAGTGATTTCCTTCAAAATTCCTGAGAAAATCAAGTTTGTTTTCCCATTTTGTATAACTGTATTTTTGTTCTGGATTAAGAATCTGCTCTGTAAATTACTTTTCATTTGTTTCTGAGATCCTTGTAAAAGCACACAGAATATATAGTATAAAGAAAAGTGGGTTTGCCAGCTTTGAAATCTGTACTCTTTTCGTCACTGTTTTAAATAATATTGTGCTGCCTATCTAAACATCGCAGAAAGATATAAGTTGAAATCATAACTAACGCACTTGATTTCCCAAGTATTTTTGATTCATCAGTGCAAAACATTGATGCACATTGCAGTCACAAATGTGGTGGGACTGGCAAAATATTTATCAGGAATAGTACACACTGTATGTGAGTTTTAGCATAGGAATGAGCTTAGTTATTCCTACATAAATATAATATTGCATTATTTTATTTGTATAAATTTTCCTTTCTACACATATAAAATGTATTTTTATAAGCTGATCATCTTGTGTGATATATAACTTTAATGATTTAAGCCTAAAAATTTTAAATAACTTTTCAAATTTGACTCCTTTGCTAAAATCTCATCCAATAATGTCTCAACTACTGACTCATAGCCTGGTAAAAATAATATTATCAAATGGTGGAGTCTGATACTTTGAAAATACTTTAGAGTTATAAAACTTTTGAATGTCCAAATTAACTGAAATCATACTGTTTCTGATTTATTTAACTATAAAATCAACCCACAAAAGACCCCATAGTTTTGTCCATAAAGGATAATGCTTTCAGAGAAATAGAGTGTAAAAAAAATAGTATAAAAAGGAAGGGATTTATAAAATAAAAAAATAAAGAAATTTCCACATGAAGTAACTTTAAGGAAAGGTTTACAGTCAAACACCAATTTCTTCAGTGACGATCTATCTACTTTATATATTATATCTTAATCAGATAAGATATTTATAGCTTATTACTATCTCCAACCACCTGAAGGGAAGTTGTAGTCAGGTGATGTTGAGCTCTTCTCCCAGACGACTAGGGACAAGATGAGAGGACATGGCCTGAAGCTGCGCCAGGGGAGATTTAGGTTGGATATTAGGAAGCACTTCCTCACAGAAAGGACGATTAAACACTGGAATGGACTGCCCAGGGAAGTGGTGGAGTCACCACCCCTGGAGGTGTTTAAGGAAAGACTGGATGTTGCACTTAGTGCCATGGTCTAGCTGAGGTGGTGGTGTTAGGTCATAGGCTGGACTTGATGATCTCAGAGGTCTATTCCAGCCTCAATAATTCTGTGATTCTATATGACATTCCCATCATTATATTGTATTAATGTTATGTGAAATTACAATACGTGATTCTTTTCTCCTTTCTATTAAAATATGTGTTAGTTTGAAATTAAGCAAGAATTTTCTTCACTCTTGAGTAGTTCCTCATCTGAGCTAAATCATTTCAGTATATTTGCCAACTATTTAAAACCTCTAATTTGAGGAAAGTCTTTAAGGAGTCTGAGAATCATGGTAACCAAGTGGAAGAGTAGAAAGAGTAAATTTGAACAGCCCAAAAGGAAGAGAAGGATGAGTAAGAGAAAACAAAGAAATATGTAGCTTAAGTCCATCAAACATGTAATAATGCCCTTTTTGAGAAAGATACTTAAGGAAAAAGGGTAAGGTGTGGGATCTTCCATGAAGACATCAAACACTAAGAATAGTCTAACGAAAAAAGTTAGAAACTCTTCAATGCTCTTTTAAATTAGAAATAAATAATAATTTCTGAGAAAGAAGCAATTTTATCCTGAAAAATATCCCAAAAGAGAATAATCAGGAAACAAAATATCATAAAAGTTTCTAACTAATGGTCTTTTTTAAAAAAAAAAATAAAAAAATAAAAAACATTGAGGAACTAGAACCGTTAAGTAGAGGGGGGAGAAGAATTATTTATTTATTTTTGAAGAGGTCAAAAGGTTTCATTTCAAAATAACTCCCTTTGAACAATGAATCCTTCCTCTCCTCTTCTTTCTTTACCCCTTAACATCTTTGTGTGCAGAAGCAAGGGAGTTGGGAAATGAAAAGAAAGTACAGAGGCAGGGGAGACAGAACAGAGTCTTAGAAATGCTTTAAAGGAATTGTGTGTAACAAGAGGTTTCCAGTTATGGAAAAAATTAGTGATGTCTAAAATCTGATCAATCTTTTTTTTTTTACTGGTTTTGTGAAATACCTCCCTAGATTATTTTCATTGAATATATCCATATATGCATGTTTTCATGAATGCTTCGTCCTTTAACATCATACAGTGATTCGAAAGTGAAAATTCTGAAAGTTTTAACTACTACATTCCTTATTTTCTGGTCCAATAGTATATTTATCCATTCTTACACATTTTATAGAATTCTTTAATGGTACTCGTCTTTTCTTCTCTGTGAGATCTCTTTCTTGCGATTACTTTCATTATGGTCTATTATTCCTTAATGTGAATTCATAATTTCCTTTAGTATTCAGCAAAGATATTAGGCCAGCTGTCCAACTGTACCCTTCAACCTCTGCCTGACTTCTTTTTCCAGCTGTATGGTGGTCATAGTAATACAATGTGCCACAAGGGATTTCCGAAGATCAAAAATGTGATTGGAAGTACAGCTAAACTCCTCTAAAAGGTACTATAGTTATATGCTAGGGTTTCACTTTCATGTTCTCAGTGACTTTGAATCAAAACTACTCTTGACCTTTTGTGTATTTAAAGATCCAAATGACACTTTTCCTTTTGTTTCTTTTCTTCTTTATATCCATTGGGCTCAGTGGAATCAGGTGGTAGAGACCTCTGAGGTCAGCTTTTGGATGTCATAAAACAAATACAAGAGTTGGAGCCGTTGATCAAATCTCCTTCAACAAACTGTAATTTTACAATTTATCTAATTGTTCCCTTTTGAATCTACCTGCTATATAATAAAAGGAGCTTGAAAAACCTCTAAATTAAGAACCAATCTCAAATCAGCATATGATGCCTTTGTTTCCTGAAGACACTCCATGAAACTTGCAGAACTCAGTCAATGGTTACTTTTCTTTAGACATTGCATAGCTTGTGGGCTTCTTTCTTTTGCTTTCTCAGAGGAGTAGTCCTGTTAAAATAATTGTAATGTGTGGTTATGCTCTAGTCACTGTAGGACCTATTTATTTTTTGACTGATGCAATGAAATTGATAGGACCTTATTCAGTTAGAGAGCTTTCCATCATGAAATGCCACTACAGAACACACAACCCAACCACGATAATTGCTTCCTCCATTCTAGCAGTTTCTTCACCTTTTTTTTTTTTTTAATGTGGAAGAAGGATGCAATTTGATCTTTGCACAGACATCCTTATAAGCATAGGGAAATTTAATGCAGTATTTATTGATGGCACATTTGTTCATTTCGAAAGTGTTCTATGAATTGCAACAACACGAACTGATGTAATACCATGCTGATCATTTAATTTTGTGAAGTAACACAGCTCTGCCTAGTTATATGCAATCTGTTCGCTTCACTTTTCTTGTTATACTGAGAGATAGAAGAGATTTCCGAATGAAGATTTATGATACTCTTGCTCCTCATGTATTGTCTTTATCTACTTTCACACTATCATAAAGAAAGTCAGTGACAATGACACCACCTTTGAAATTTGCAGATAAAAAAATTACAACTTGCCAATTTAAAAATTTGTCACTCACTATTCTTACATGACCCTGTCATTTTACATGAACTTAGAGGGTTCCCTGGTTCTTTTCTGAATGAGAAGAAATTAAAAGCAAAACAAACACTTCTGAAAATATGAGATATAACCTTCATATCTCAACCCTTTATAGCTGCCTCAGCCTCTTACACAAACACAGTTGCTGCCTCTGAATTTTAACAATGGCAGAAAATAAGCCTAGAGAATACAAATAGAATACTTATGGGGAAAAATACAAATTGTTACTAATGTCTATTTGCAGGTACTGGGAAAATTGCATGCTTTTAGTGAGCTACTTGAAGTAATGACTGTTCAAAGAACAGAACAGTTTTCAGTAGATGAAATCTCTACTTTAACAGACATCAGTTTAACGAGAATGGTTTATGAAGAGGTGGATCAAACGTGCTGTGAGTTAGGTAAGGAGAGGCGGTACTGGTATATGTACATATTACAGTTTCAGTGTTAATTTCACTACACTGGCATAGGAAGGTATCTACCCAGTGAAAGGACAAAATGCAACAGCAGAATGGGTAAGGCATATGAGGTAGGTGAAAGGGATGTGCAGAGACAGTAGCAGATACCAGGCCTTGGTGACTATAAAGACTATTCAAGAAAAGAGGTCTCTTGAAAGGATCTCTGTTTTCCCTGTGAAGCTTAAGAGGAAATTATTATTCTTAGCTAAACTTTTTGCTTTCTGTTTTTCTCCCATATTTTCTACAGCGATGTTAAATTAGGTATAGAACAGAGGTATGCTTGATTGCTTGAAGAAAAATATAGCCAGGCAAATCATGAGCTCAAGGTTGTTTATGAAGTCCAGTCTTCATCTAAGATAACGGAATTTGGATTCTTGTATTCCAAGAAAGGGGATGGTCTAGGGCAGTGAGTCTGGTATTGCCCTTAACCGGTCCAGAACTGTACTCAGTAACTAAACTTTTTCCAATCTGAGTTCACTTGAAACCTAAATAACAATAAACTACTGTTTGAATAGGAATTCCTGAGTGTTAGCCTATGGAAAACTGCACCAAATATAACTCCATTCTGTATTTCAACATTGTAAATCAGTAAATTTGATTTTATTTGTTTGTGGTGATTTTCATATATTCTGACAAAGTATTTCCTTGTGGGTGAAAATGTATTGGTCAATGTACTGCCAGGTTTTTATGTTGACTTTTTTTCCTTTCCTGATAAAAATAGGTGGTTCTCAACTGCCTTTGTAGAATTTTTTTTCAGTTTGAAAGGTAAGTCTTGCTATTTTGATGCACTGCAGGTAGCTACAGAGACATTGTTATGAACCAGCTATCAGAAGACTTTGGTTCACTCCTAACCCTTGTGTTTAAGATCTTAGTTTCATCTACTGTTCAAACTATTTCTTATCTTGCACTGTTAGTATTTGCACTTTTCCAGCAATTCTTCATTTTCAGGACCTGTTAACATTGGAAGACAAATTCCATAATTATATTTTGTAGTGAAAATGAGAAATCTAGAGTGCTGCTTACATCTATGCCACCTTCACACTTGTCTTACAAGACCTGAAGATGATCATCATGGTGAAGAAGAACATCTGACAAGTAAATAGATTTTCTGTGTAGTGCAGTGATTGTGATGCTTAGGGAAGCTGGAGACAAAACTATCCAGAAATATTCTCCAGACACACTAATTAAAGGTCATATGTCCCTCTTCCCTAAAGGAGCAGAGGTCTTTTAAAACTGCGTTGCTGCTGCTATCTGAGATAGAACACCTACCTATGACTCTACAGGGTGAGTCTCTGGTACCATATAGGAGTACCCATAACCATCTCACAGCAGTTCCTGCAAGTGAAGGCACCTTTTCTCTGGATTTCAGTTCCATACTCAGTAAGCCTGACCTCATCTCCAGAGGTCAGCATAGCTTTTTTACATAGGAACTCCTATTCCCTCCCCTCAACGCTCAGATACATTGTCTTTCTTATATGACTGTGGTAGGCACTCTTGTTGTCAGCTTAAGCAACAGCCTGATAATGTCAAAGTGTTCATTTCAAATGCTTTCAATTTGGCTATTTTAGATATGTATCAAGGTATTTTCATATGTTGTCTTACTGTGTACCATGCTCCCATAATAATTTCTCTTAGTTCTCAGCTTAGAACTCATGTTTCTTTCCCTTCCTGAATGGATAAAGTTGACAAATGTTTTCAACAGAAATTGGTGAAATTGGAATCTGGACAGACACTGAGTGCTTTCACAATAATACGTCAGTGTTATGTATAGTTTCTGCGTGCTACAGAGAACATTTCTGAAGTGGACAAGTGCATAAACAACATCAATATTCTCTGCCGTTTGATGGCATGTACATGAAGAGAGCAGTTACTCTCTAATCTGTTATTGTCCTGATAAGAGTCTGGACCTTACATTATCATATATTACACAAACATATAGTTTGGCACGAATTCCAGGAAAAAAGAAAGCTGTCTTCATGACACTAATCTGTCTGACTATAAAGGGTTAAATGAGATTGATAGAGAAGAAGCAAAAAGGAACTGAATCAGTGAGAAAGAAATGCTTGAGGGAACAAGGTTTGGGAGAAGAACTGCATACCTCCCGCGAGCCTGCCATGACGTCAAAACCACTACACTTTAAAGATGCTGGAGGAGATGAGACCACCCACAAGGTATTAGTGAAAGCTGTCAGGCACACAAAATGGCATAGGGAGATAGAACAAACATGCTGAGAGCATGCTGAGACAGTCTGTTTTCTTCAGAAGCAATAAGAGCGGTGAAGTAGAGCAGGCAAGGTAAACTCAAACCATGTAAGGAAGTGCTGAAATGAAGAATTGACGATAAGGAAAAATAAAGAGACTTGCTCCCTCTACTATTTACACTGGATAAAACAGTATATATGCAACCATTTGTTCTGCAGCTTCTGTTTCTATGTCAGTACAAATTTGCATCGTTAAAGGGTCCTGTAGAGCATTCCTCACAAATGGCATATGCAGTATAGCAGGTCACATTAGATTTACAAGAAACAGAGATTCAGCCTTGAAGTACCATACCACTGGATGAACTGCATTATCTCAGTCTGAATCAGGTGGGAGAACTCTGGAATTTCAACAAAAGAATCCAAACAGAAATAAATATGATAACAGGTGTCAACTGAGTACATATCAACTGAACTGTAACTATCAGCTCAATACTCATTTCTCTTTAATATTTTTAAGATTTTTAATAAGATTTAGTTGGGTTTTCAATGGGAAATCTCAGTCTCTTCTACCCAGTGCTTCCTCCTGTCCCAGCAAAATATTGTACAGTTCTCTGTCCAACTATTTAAACGTGCAATGAAGCAGCACTTTAGAAATCTCTTGGTCATAATAGACTGAGTGGAAAATTTCCCAGTGTCTGTACTGTTGGGTTTTTTTCTGAGAAAGTAAAACAAATAGTGATTTTGAAAGAGTGAACATCTACCTATATTTTTGGTAATGCTGAGGAGTTTCACTTGTACAGCATTCTGCACAAGTTTGGATCCTGAGAGCTGTTTGGGCTAGAAGGGTCCTCGAGAGACCTCTAAATTCAATCTCCTGCAAAAATAAGTAGGGCCAGCTCTAGAATTAAACTAGACTGCCCAGAGCTTGAAAATATGGGATTTCACACCCTCTCTGGGCAGCCATCTCAAATCCTTCATCACCCTCAGGGTGGACAAACTTTCCTTACATTCAATCAGAATGTCCCGTTTCAATTTATGCACATTTTCTTTTGTCCTTCCACCAGTTATCACTGTTAAAAGTCTCTCTGGGTCTCCTTGGTGCCCTCTTTGTAGGTACGAATAGGCAGGCAGCTCTTGGACTTTCCAAAGTTCTCTCTTTTCCTGCCTGAAGTCCCAGGCCTCAGCATCTCATAGGGTAACAGCTTCATTTCCAAACATCTTAGGCACTTTCCATTGAGCATTTCCCAATTTGTCAAGGTCTTTCTTGTACTGTGGAGCCCGGATTTGAAGTATGAATTGTACTGAGTAAATAGAAATAATCTCTTCCCTTGATCTACTGGATGTAGATACAGCCCAGGACACAGCTGGCTGTCTTGGCTGTCTCATGCTTAGCTTGTTGCTAGTCCAGAGCCCCAGGGCCTCTTCAGCAGAGCTGCTTCCCAACTCGCTAGTCCCCAGCCTGTGTTGCTAAACCATTATTATTCCTTCACAGATAGACAATCTTTCATTTGTCCTTCATGAATCAATTTCATGAAGTTCACTTCTCCAGTCTGTCGATCCAAGGGACATCACACTTTGGAAACACTTATCCTTATGAACCACACTTGCATAATAAAATTACAGCCCATATTAGAAGTCATTTGCTGAAATAGTATTGCCAAAAAACTAATGTTTATTGAGATTCCTTCAGAGCTTCATATTTTACCTGAAATTCAAACTTAGAAATGCTTAAGCATTATGGATGTGCAAAAAAACACCTTTTCATTTCAGCTAGTTCTAAATCATATTGTTGTACAGTCAGAAATAGATCTTAGAGACCAAAGAGCCAGAACTACTTTTCTAAAACTCCTAGTCACAGAGTTATTAGAGTTTATAATTTGAAGGAGAAATTGAGATAGTCTCTGATTTATGAATGTTTGAAATAACAGTGCAGGACTTTAGTTTAAACCAAAGCACAGTGGTATCAGTGGGTTTTGATTCAGGCTCACAGAGTGCACAGCTGGCAAAACAATATTTGAAAGAGTCTCTCATCACCCCTAGGGAAGACAGAGCTGTACAGAAAGCTAGAGGTGTGCCAAACAGCACTGATGCTTAAATCCAATTGTACCATCATTACTGTTTCTTTTAGACCTTGTTAGCAATGTTTTAATAGATTTGCTTATGCTTTTGCTGTTAAGCGCTTTTGCACATCTGAAGTGTGAACATATGGACAGAAGAGGTTTACTCAGCAAAGAGATAACAATGACACTTCATGCTTTTAGAGTTTGATTGAGTACTCGTTACCTCCAGTTTTGTTTTCCCTTTGAACAGAAAATATCCAAATCAAAATTAGTTTAGCATTCAAATGAATGTAATGATCACTTTCTTGTCTGTCCATTGTTCAGGTCCGATCCCTTAAAAAAGGCAATTGTGTATGATACTTACAGATTATATATGCATTTGCTGTTTCCTAAATTGAAGCAATTTTTGTGTAATTGACCTAAATTTTTGTCTAATTACTGTAAAAGTTGTATTATATTTATAAAAGGAAGCGTAAAATGTGAAGGATCTAAACTGGTAAGTAAAATGCTGAAACAGCACATTTCAGTTGTGCTGAACACGTATCTATGTCACTGTCTCATCCT
>VWZK01001161.1:0-18043 GCA_013396935.1 Baryphthengus martii
ATATATATAAAAAAAAACCAGTAAAATGTTTTCACTACCTTCCTGTCCTAAAAAGAACATTGTAATCTTTCACTGCCATTTTATGCTCTCTTCTGCACTTTAGCTAAACTTTTGGTACATATATTCCAGAGTCCTGTCTTTAAAAAGAACTCTGTAAGTTAACTGTGTTGACTATCATAACATCAGATTCTGCTTTTTCATGATCCTATGTACCTGACACAGGTATTGGGTTCCTCACAACTTTCTCAATTCACACACACGTAATGGAAAAGCAGAGAAGATACTAAGCTTCATTACGACTGCATAAAAGCAGTTTTGTTTTGGGAGAAGCATATGGAACCAAATTGAGGGGGATTTGGTAACGTTCAAAGCTTTCAAAACACATCCATTCTAGCACATTCAGAAGTATTTTATGACTTTTGAATTTCTCAGGATATAAGTAAGTTCTTGGTCCTTTATTTCCATACTTAGGTTTCTTTAGAACTGGAAAAAAAGCCCAATAATTTCCTCTCATAATAGTGGAACTCAATTTTCTGTTTCAGAAAAGACAAACTCTACTTTGAAAATCTTCTGTTAACTGTTGACTTTCTTAATTGAGGAAATATGTCAGAGAAGCATATCCTGTCATGGCAATACATACCTACTGACCATGTATTTTCATTCAGCTATGCAGTTGTACAACATTCCTGGCATTTTGAAAAATCCCTTTTTATTCTCAATAGTTGCTCTCTTTTTTGGATTCCAGAATAATGACATCCTATGAGTGTAAATAGCCTTTGCCAACTTTAAAAATAATACAAAACAGATGAGATCTAGGACAAGCAAAATATCTGAAATTTTTTTTCGTATTTTTCCTGCAATAAAATGACCGAGTACAAGTAACATTAGCAAAGCTTGCAAATGTGATATTTAGAAACAGTAACTTTACATAACATTCAATCCAACACATAAGCATAATTTAAAAATAAAAGACTGAAATGGTATATAATATTATTATCTCTCATTATTCATAATTGTTGTCTTCCTTTTTGATAATTTCACCTCTCCAGAGTTATATGTCTTTCCACACAGTTAATCCAAGAAAGTGTGTACCCAAGTAGGTCTTCTCCAACATAATGCATGACTTATGAGAAATATAAAAGAAACTTAGAAAATGTTTTTTATTTTATATTTATGCAGTGAAAATGTATTTAAACCTCACTTTCCCAAAGGCTAGTATTACTGCAATAAATTGATAATGTTTTGGAGTCAAAATGTATAATCCTTTCTTTTTTTTTTTTGTTTGTTGCCAAATCTGTTTCCACGCTTATTCATGCATTTATCTATTACATAACTGTGGACCTCTATTTCAAGCTTAGTTTAGTTAAAATCTTAAATGTATTGGATGATTGATAGGCTTGCTGGACTTAAGTCTACCATGGAAATTGGTATGACCTGACCTTGTAATGTTCTATCTCTCTGCCCTGTTATAGCAATTTGAATGAGACCTATATTTTAATAGCCATTTATACTGTTCTCAAATGCCAAGGCCAGTCAGCTTGGCTATGTCCTTTACAATTATAAGTTGAATCGCTTCCTTCTGCTGAGGAATGATTTTTACGCTATGCTGTAACCTGATACAGATTTTGCTGTATTTCCTTGCCTTTCAGAGCAAGAGTGAAAAAAACACATCTCACACCACTTATAGCTTTGTTCTTCTCCTGTCCCTCCTCCTCTCAGTCTTATACTTCGTGATCTGAGTTTTACACTGTTGGTGTCTGGGCTGGTGGAAAAGTTAAATGTTCTGGATTCTGCCTCTCCCTTTCTTGTGCACAGCACTAATACAGAGCTTCCATTTCTCCAGTGTCTTCCAGAAAGATTTTATGTTAAGTGAATAGCAAGCTGGGAAGCAAGCCACCCATTTCCTTTGGTTTTGGAAGTGTTAAGAGAAAGTTTTGAACATAAATTTTAATTCTGGTTCCCTTCTATCAATAAATTCTGTGTTAACCATAAGAAGACCAAAAAAAAGTAATACTGTCTATAATAATTATTTGTTCTATTAATATAAACTTTTTACAGTGTCTTCCTTCTAGATAGACCCATTTGAGTAGCCTCTGTGAGAAGAGGCCAGGGGCTGCCCCTTTGCCTGACACAGCCGATTCCACCTGGCTCCAGCAAACTCACTGCAGAGAACAGCTGAGATTCTCAGCCAAGATGGTGGCACACCTGGGAAAATGTATTTAAGAAAAGGCAGAAAATACCACACAGGCAAAGGAAAACTAGTGAGAAACAACAGAGAGAACACCAAAGTCAAAGGAGGAGGAAACACTCCATGGAAGGGTAGGTATTCCCTGTGGCCTATGGCGACCTGCAGTGGAGCAGGTTTATCCTGATACTTATTCTGGCTGTCCGTTTATGAGAAAATATCAACATGACTCAACTTAAAGTATTTTAGTACTCATATATGTTGGATGAACTGGGTTGAAAAGCATGATGGAAATCAGAAATTTTGTGAGATCTGAAAGGAACATATTGTTAAAAGTGAGTAGTGAAAAGTCTGACAATTCCCAGTGCTCACAACAACAGACATAATGAAGTGAAATAGCAGTTCTGGTTGTATCATACAATCATTTTCAGCTGTATGGGGGTGCTGTGTGAAACTCTGGGAAGCAGAATCCCTTCTGAAAATGCTATACATGCTGAGACAGTGTCTGCACAACTTGTCTTTTTTGTACAGGGTGAATTAATCAGCAGGAGATGTTTCGTGCACAGAGTGAACAAAGAAGAGACTCAACTATACGTATTTCTGAAGAAAATTCATTCTTGAAAATGCTCTCACTATTGATTTGTAATAATTTTGTCTTCCTGTTACGGAACTTCTGGGTATTCACATGATGTGTCCTCTGCCCCGTGTTTGAGCTGACTCCTGGAAATAAAACTGGTTATTTGTACCACTTCTGAATTAGGATAAAGCAAAACTTCGAGCTCTACTGAAATAATTCATACATTTGAGTTTTCCCTATTTCCCACTCTGCCACAGTACAACATTTTGTTTATTTCTCTCCAGGTCACATCAGAATAAAATGTGCTGTTTCAGAAGCTGTGAAGTATATAATAAAATTTCACCTATTGACCCTACTAATAGATGCAACTCCAGCATTTTAGCAGAGGTATCCATGCTCAGATCAGAGGTGGAATTTGGTGCAACAAAATATTAAGAAAAAATATGTCAGAAACAAGTAAATCAAAGGTGAAAACAACAACTTAAAGATAAAATTCATGTGTGAAAGTAAAATAAAAGACAGAGTTTCAGTAAGTCTGTCCACAATATCTCTGACCCAAGGTGTCAATTTCCTGAAAAAAATGAAAGAAATATAACTAAGAAGAACTCAGAAGATTCTAAAATTTGTTTTCTTCAGTAAAACTGAATGTAACTCAGGGATGTATTTGTAAACACAGATCTAAAAGTAAAGACAGAAGATGAGAGATATTTGAAAGTACAGGCTACTTCTAAGTTGCAAGCTAGGACTACAGTCATGGATATAGGGATAAAACTGAGACACTGGTATTTTACCAACACTGTTGGGTCCAAGGCCATGTGGAAAAAAACCCAACAGATTGATGCAGATGCCAACTGATCGTCAGAGAAGGAAGAGTTGGTGTGTCAACTGCTACAAGAACTTGATCTGTATAGATCGATGGGCCCAGATGCCATCTACCCAAGGGTGTTAACAGACTGATGTCATTGGGAGGCCACTCTCCATAATCTTCGAGAAGTCGTGGAGATCGGGAGATGTGCCCAAAGACAGCAAGAGAGCTAATGTCACTCCTATCCACAGGAAGAGTCCCAAGGAGGACCCAGGCAATTATAGACCTATCAGTCTCATGTCAATCCCTGGGAAGGTTACGGAGCAAGTCCTCCTGGGAACTATTACAAGCAAACTAGAGCCTATGATTGGGAAAAGCCAGCATGGACTCACCAGGGGCAGATCATGCTTAACAAACCTGATCGTTTTCAATGACAAGGTGACCTGACTGGTTGATGCACGGAGAGCTGTGGACATAGCATACCTGGACTCCTGCAAGGCTTTCAACATGCTCCCCCACAGCCTCCTCCTTGAAAAACTGACATGTTATGACCTTGACAAGTGGTCTGTGCGGTGGGTGGGGAACTGGCTGATAGGCCATGTGCAGAGGGTGGTGGTAAATGGTTAATTTTTAAAATGGCAACTGGTCACAAGTGGGGTCCCCCAGGGGTAGGTGTTGGGCCCAATGTTTTTTATTGTCTTCACAAATGACTTGGATGCTGGAATTAATGGCACCCTGATGAAATTTGCTGACGACACAAAAATAAGTGTAGTCGATATTCCTGAAGGGAAGATCTGGACAGGCTGGAGGAGTGGGCTAGCAAGAACATTATGAAGTTCAACAGGGTAGCTGTAGGGTCTTGCACCTGGGAACACACAACCCTGGAATGCAACTCAAAATGGGATCCACCTGACTGGAGAGCAGCCCTATGGAGAGGGACCTGGGGGTCTTGGTGGACAGCAGGCTCAACATGGGTGAACAGTGCACGGGAGTGGCAAGGAAGGCCAGCAGAATGCTGAGTTGCGTCAATGGGGGCATCACCAGCAGGGACAAGAAAGTCATTCTCCCACTCTACATGGCACTGGTCAGGCCACACCTAGAGTACTGTGTTCAGTTTAGGTTTCAGTAATACAAGAAAAGATACAGACAGGCTGGAGAGGGTCCAGTGAAGGGCCACGAGGCTGATCAGGGGACTGGAAGACCTGCCGTGTGAAGATAGGCTGAGAAATCTGGGCTTGTTCAGCCTTCAGAAGAGAAGGTTTAGGGCAGATCTGATTACCATGTACCAGTACTTGAAGGGTGTCTACCAAGAGGAAGGAGACTCCCTTTTTACAAGCAATCACATGGAGAAAACAAGGGGGAATGGTTGTAAGTTGCTCCAGGGGAGATTCCAGTTGGAGTCCAGAAGAAAATTCTTTACAATGAGAACAATTAACATTGGAATATTCTTCCAAGGAAAGTGGGGGACTCCTCTACACTGGGCAGGTTTAAGACTCGACAGGGTGCTAGGCCATCTCGCTTAAACTTTTTACTTAAAACGTTGCACCAGATAATCCTTGAGGTCCCTTCCAAACTGGCATGCTATGATTCTATAGAAAAAAAATATAAATAATGCAATATAATTAACTTCATCACTGGACCACTTTTTGGTGTAACATAATCCAATACAATGTGATATGACTTCACTACTGTCAATTAAGAAATTTGTGCAAAAGTTCCACAAGAACACGGGGAGATACTGAATTAAATCTGTTAATGAGAATGGCTTCTCTTCTTCTAACAGTATGATTTGTTGATCCGGGTCTGAGGACAAGCTTTATAGAAATATATATAATGAGATTTCTATATAGCTGGTTATCGGAAGTATTTTATGAAGCAGGATACTGTCAGGGATCACATTTTATATTATTTATAAAAATGGACATTCTGGATAAATTAATGAATGAATGATTAAAGACACTAATAAAATAAGAAAATATAGTCATATTTTTTAACAGTACTTTTCTTGACCTCTTTATTACGTGAGCCTGGCAACAGACTTAGATGTAGAAAAAAAAAGCTTTATTTAATAGAAAGAGTGACTTTATTACCAGAAACGTTAACATTTTAGAGGGATAACATCCCTCTTGTTTTACAACCATCATCAAATATTTATGTCTTGACTCATATATACATTGTCCTATTAATATAAAAGTTTACATTAGAAAAAACAACATCTCTACCAGAAGTGGAAAGGCTCTCATCCTGTATTTACTGCGAATAGGCTTTTACTACAGGTAAAAGCAAAAATTCAAGCTTACTAAAATTCCAAGGACAGAAAAAAAAAAAAGAAGTTGCAATTATGCTCCTGTGTAAAAAAACTAGAAGGGGAAGTATATATATAAAAAAAAGAATAATAATGTGCATATTCATCTCAGAGAGACAAGGATTACAGAAAATCCTCTCCAGACTCTATATGCACTTCTACATACGTTATTTGTGGGATTGTTGACTTAATGGCACTGACATACTGGAGTCCCCCTGAAAGGCATACGGCCACCACCTCTACCAAATGAATCACTAAGCAGCTGCAGCACTGGGCTCACTCTTCTTCTTGTGTCACATCTCTGCTGGCGCTGCTCCCTGGCAGTCAGCTTGGACAATGGCTGGGCACTATGACCATGGGTGTCAGTAGGGCAGTCTCAGGCAAAGCTGATTTACCAACAGTAGCAGACCAGTTAGGTCTGTTGGCACACTCGTGGACCTGACACCTGATAAACAAAGCTGGTTGTTTTTTTTTTCTGTTCCACATCCGGGGATAAGCTTACCAGTGTTTTGAAAAACAGCAGATGCTAATTTTCCAAAAGGTGAAATACTGCCTCATTGGCAGTCAGTTGCTTCAGTACACAGGGTGGTAGCCAGAACTTTGTGAAGCATTTCACTGAAGATACTCTTGCTCCCAAACCTGGCCTGTCTTAAGAGTACCGGCTTGGATACACTTATCTTCTCTGCTTGTCGTGTACAGGAGATGGAAAAATGATGTAAAAAACTTCATTCTTTAAAAAAAGAATAAATTTTAAAAACTCCATCAATTGGGAGTCTAAACCACAGTTTCTGGTGTCAGTGGAAACCCTGATATAGACACACATACACACAAATTCCTTTTGATTGCAGTCAGCTTTGAATGTGACCTGTACCCCACAGAAAGCAATATCTCACAATATATGAACCACAGTAGATTGAAAATAAATAAAATATTTTCACAGAAAATACTTTCTATGAACTGTAATAATCAAAAGGTTTTCCCTTACTTGCTATGTAATGAATTGTCCTATCTCAAAACAAAATTGAAATTTAACTGAAGCATTGGCTGTATTAAACATGGATGACTTTTTTTCCCTCTTTATCTTAAAGCAGGGACCTGTATTATACAAATGCTTTTATACAATATTAAGAATTTACCTAGAATAGCTTAAAACCAGGAAGTAAGTACGTTTCCAGTAATGCTGTTATGTCAGCTGTGCTATACAAACATAGGATTTCCTTTGTCTTCATTTCACAGCAGCTTGTAAATTTTAGAGACATAGGCTTAATACTAAGTTTTATTTTAACTCCATCTCTTTCCCCTTCTCCTTCCTCTCCTAAATCTAATGAATTTGCTCTTTAAGGATATATACTTCTCAAATACAGTACACTTTGAAAGCGTAGAAAAGTCAATGCCAGTCTTTGCAAGTCATTTGTACTTCTCTCTGAATTAGAGCATGTGGCTGTGCCGAAGTGAAGTGTTAAAATAACAAATAGCAATGGTAGTATGTGTTTGATTAAATATACTCTAGTCTCCTTTGTGTCCTTGCTGCTCCATAGAAGGGCCAGTTACCTATGTAAGAAAGAGAACATTTCAGTATTAAAGGGCAATAGGAGGTCTACTTTCCCACCATTTCCGTGTGGAATACTTATCTCAACAGTTTTGTCTTCCAGAAGTTGTAATCTCTTCAAAACAAGCAAGTGGTTAATATTGTGGCTTTTTTCAGGGATCTATCGGTTCCTTTGTTGATTAAGAAACTGCTCTAAAAATGGCCAGTAGTGCAGGCTATAAAGCCTAGTCCAAGGAGCTGCCAAGTGCCTTCAGTTGCTGCTGAATTCATTACCATTTAGAAGTGTTGAACAAGTTCTTGGCTGCCTTTGCAGCCACAAATCATTTGGGAAACATTCTGAATGGCCAACAACGCTCCTTAATTTACCAGAACCACTTGGACATTCTGTTAATTTTATTTAACACACATTGGTAGAGCAAGGAAAGTTACTAACTTTTGTGAGTGGACTAAGATTTCTCCTTTGTGCGTTATCCAATTCATGTCCATTTATCTTGCGTGAGCCCTACATGTCAATGAGAAAACTCCTTAGTTCTGGGATTTTTATTCTTTCCTATGCACTTCTCTCTTTACTTCATTCTTCTTTTCCTGGTATCTTCCCTTGTCATTTTACATTTTCTGTTTAATTCTACGTTTTTTTCTATCTTTTTTTTTTTTTTCTTCCTTGTTTCATGTCTTTATTCATTAAAAAAGGAAGTTTTGTATTCTGTTTCCAGTTTCTGTTTCCCCAGTCTCTTCCCTACTCCCTTACATACCTTTTTTGTTCTTTCTTCTGCTTTATATACTTATCACATCCTCTTTGATGCTGACATATCCAGACTGTTCTGCGTTTGCTCATCTAGCCATGTTTTCATGCAGCTAATCTCTTACTGCCACTCTAAACCTAAAGTCTCTTGCTTTCCTGCTATCTTCCTTTTTTTCTGCACACACTCTAAAATTCAGTCTAGTAGTTCTTTATGTGCAAGATAAGCTACACAACTCTTGCTAAAAGTATAAAAAGAAAGTAAAAAACCCTCACAAACAAACCCAAAAGCACTCAGCTTTTGACAGGTTTTTCACCATGTAGGGGTCCTATCCTATGTGTTATTACCATTAGCATCCTTTTCTGAACAGTAAGGAAGGACAGTGTCAGATGGAAGCACTACAGAAACTTCAACAAACACTGAAAAAAGGGACTAATTAGAGTCAAATAAGAAATGTAAGCTATGTTTATTAACTAATGGGAAAGTTCTATGGAGCAAGTGAACGGATTAGGTAATGGAAGTGGGGTAAATCGCATCTGGAATTCAGCAAAGTAATAGAAATTGTGTTATTTGAGGAAATAACTAGTAAAGGTGGAGATAAAGGTGATAAAGACACCTTATCAAACTGCTATGATGAAATCTGATCAGCCAAGTTGAAGGAATATTAGTTAAGGGACAGAAACAATATAGCTTGGTTGATGTAGTGGAGAGCATTTCTCTTGCTAGAACACACTGAAAGGGCTTGCTCTATTTAATCTTCAGTAAAGGCAAAAACGAAACACAAACACTTTAGTCCCATAAGAATTTTAAGGACCATACATCTGGGCAATATGAGGAGATAGAAACAAACCAACCATGTTTACATGAAAACAAATGACACATACTAATCAAGAATAAATATGTGGTAGAAGTATCAGATTGTTTTAAACGCCACTATAGAAATAAGTAGAAAGGCTTAGAAACAATTGATTTTAAGATGACATTTGCTATATTTCTGCTCAGGCTTTTGTAACATGCTAGGGAACAGCATTTGCTGATCTGAGAGGTCCTGTCCAGTCCAATATCCTCATGGATTGTGCAAGCTAACACAATACTGATTCTTTTCCCCGAAGCTGTAGATTTATTTTTCTTACTGCAGATTAGAGCCATGATAGATTAGTTCCAACTGTTCATCCAGTTTGTATTCCATCACCAGTTTTATCAAGGTAAAAACTGAAGCGTGAGCTTAATTCTGAACGAAGTCTAGTGTTCGAAGTGCTTTATGCCTTAAATACAATGTCCACTGTACCTTAAGAACAAAGTAGAATTTTACCATCAGCCCATACAAGCAGCATATTTTGAAATTTACTCAAATCTTGCCTTCTACAGAAAACTGTCAAGGGAGAAAAGTCACATGAAAACAGCTTAGTCTCAGAGGCTAAGATTTTTAGTTGATCTTTTTCTGTCTCTACATAGACATCAAATCCAAATGATAGAAAATCCAGTGATGGAAGAATTACATACTTTTAAAATCCATTGTTCAGTTTTCTTTTGGTACAGTTTTAGCTAGGTAGACAAAATGCTACTTGAGTACAATAAAACTGTCTATTAAAATATTCAAGGACATACTATCATATATTCTTAAACATTAAAATATCCTTAATTCTTCTGTATAAATTCCTACATTCTGAGAACTTTGGAAAATTATGAAAGATTCTCAAAAACTGCAACAGAAAAATAAAGATGTGTAATTTTTTTGAAGTGCTTACCATATTATTTTGACAATTGGTAAACCCAAAATAGAAACTCCTGCTTAGCTGCACAACATAAGGGAGTTCTCAACTTTGAGAGGTGATGCTGGATAGAATGAATCTCTCTGGGAATGAAAACCAATACTCAAAATCAGCAAATAATTTTTTCAGAGAAATTGCTCTTTTTGTTTACATTTTTATTTCACAATAGAATTTTTACTTTATGGGATTTGAGTTCAAAATACTTCTGTTTGTAGATTCAAAAAGGAATATTGCTGAATATAGTGATTTCTTACAACTCTACAAATAGAAATGGATAATTTTATTTTTTTTTTTCTCCTAAAGGAAGGGAAAAGGCTTTCTCCTGTATGTGCCATTCAAGGTGTTATTTTCTTGCACTGGATCAAACCTCTCAGCTTTGGATGCTGTGGGAGGATCCATTTGGACCATTTGCCTTTCTACCCTGTTATAAAGGTACCACAATTAGCATTCTATAAGTGAAGTGTGCTGGTCCTTTTTGTTTGAAATTCGCTCTCAGGGAGTCAGAGAGGACCTATCTACAGTGCTGCTTTGGAAATAAAAATGATGTCAATATGATGGGAGGGCAGGAGATGTGAAATAATGAAGGACAGGAATAGTTAAATTGCTTTTTGTCCCCTATTATATTCACACCAGAACAACAATTTCATTGACCAGTGCTCTGTCTATAATTACTTACAAAAGGAAGAAATCTACTAAGTTGTCTTTACATACATCTCACATTAACCTCATCTCATTAACATTCTGAGAAAGTTCAGTCACAATCCACAATGAATTCCCATGGTTCTAGATGGTTAAGAGTTCTCCTTACTATTTTTTTTCAGGAAAAATGAGAGACTAAGAGCTCACGGCTATAGGATTTTCCACAGTCTCCTGTACACATGCAGGGAGAGAGCCTGTTTACACACGACATGTCAGTGTCATTTAAAGATACTTATTTTTATTCAAATGAGCTTCCTCAGAAATGAGAAGCTTTATAAACACATTAGTTGGTGTGGGGACCCATTTCTGTCGCCTAGATCCTTTCCTGCAAGTAACTCTCTAGCCATAGTATGATGACAACCACAGTTTTCCATTTGCGGAAGTGTTTCTGTAGCTGAATACAGTAGGGATTTTGAATACTCCAGTTATTTTCCTGATGAATCTGGGTGAGTGCTAAGGATAAATCAGATGAAGTGCTTTATTTACGTTGTGTGAAATATTTCTAAAGATTTCAGTGGCAGAAAAGTCCAATACATTGTGAGCTGTAGGAACACTTCATAGAAGATTAGAACATAGGCTATTTAGATCACATATTTGAGTAAAGAGAATTTGTTACGACTGTTTTCTGTACTGAGCTTTCTGCAATTCCTGTCTGGACATAGGATTTCTGTTTCCAGAACCACTTACTGCTTCTGGCTATTTTGTAAGCTTTTAGGGATGTGTCTTTTGCTAAGGTGACTTGTTCTGCATCCTTCCTATAAATTGCAGTCAAGTAACATCACCTCAGAGGAGAACAGGGAATGGCATTTTATCACCTCTAGAGTTGCATATTGTCAGGTCAAGGCTGAAGTGTGCCAGAGGGAAAATGCGTTTGCTGCTTGCACTTTGTTTTCTTTGTGACTACATAAAAGAACTTCAGACTCCAGAGATATAATTACAGCAACTTTCACAGACACTAAATCTGTGCACACAGAGCTGGTACACTGAAGAAAAAAGCTACAAAGAAAACAAGACAAACCTTGGGATTTTGGTCTGTTTTCTTGACCCTAGTGGGGAGACCTCCCATTCTCCAAGGCTGGGAAAGAAATGACAGTTTCTTTCAGTTTTGTCAACCATAATGGGCATCTGGAAGAACAGGCATCACTGTATTTAGAAATAATTTGTCACTAAGTGCATTTATAACCGAAGCTTAAACCATACAGGTCAATGGTTGATCTCTATCAAAAAGTAGCAAACTAGAATTCACAACATGAAGCTGAAATAGTATTTCTTCCCTTTTAAAATTCCTAGGATTTCTCCACTTTGTAGAATATCTTAAACTAATATCAAAGTCTTAATATTATAACATTTTAGCAAACTAAGAGCTTTTTTAACTGTCTGAAACACTAAATAAGGAAAACATTCAGAGATGTGACTTCCACATTGAAAGACTTACTAAATCAAGAAAAGAAGCACCAGTGTATCTTCACATTGTTGTAAAAAATGTACCAAAAAAGAGAACACAGCTCATTAAAAAACACACAGACTCCATTTTAAATGCTTTGAGCAATAACAATATGATTTCTGGACTTTTAGCAGCTTGAAGACAATGAGTGATCTACTGTGTAATAATAACGCTGAAATACCGTATTCATTCCTATACATTTCACCATGATACAGCATTCAGAACAAAGACTACCAGCTAACAACAAAACAAATCCTTTCAGTGGAGAGAAGATATGGCCTTTTGTCTTAAGTTTAGTATTATCTTTAAGAGGCGAACAACATTACAAAGGGTCTTCCTTTGATATATGATTCACCATACATTTTAACTCATATTCTTTATTTAGGGGGTTTATTCTGCTGGTGAGAAATATAATTATACAAAGATGTTGCATAATTAGTTACAACTGTCTGCTTTTGTCATGTTCTTTATAATGGTAAAACATGTATTTGTGGAAAAAAATTAGTCAACTGAAAAGTGTCCCACTGCTTGAAACATCAAAGTAACAAAATGAGTAATAAATATTAGAACCATTCTAAACTTTTCAAAAGCTGGGTGACTTACTTTCTTAATAGGTGAGAGAGTTATGACGGGTGTCTATTGCTATGGCTATTTAAATAAATAACACTTAGATACACTAAAATAGATCCTAAGAATGTCATATGGAATATGCTTTCTGGATCACTCAGTTATAGTGTTTGCCTTCATCAGCAGTGATGACCAAATACAAGAAATACTATAAACAGACAATTACAGAAAAGTGTGTTTAGAAGGATATTCTCTTCATAACCTATTTAATTAGTCATTGATTCATGTCCTGAGGTATGAAGGCTTGAATTCCTATTATTTCATCCTACTTAATATTCATGGTTGTGAATATTCTGTCTTCATATCAAATTGAATCTTTCTAGTATCTTACTGAGCTAATATTCATCTTTAGTCATCTGCCTTGTGTTGACTATTAACTTTTGATAATGAATGTCATTCGGAATTATGCACACTGTGACAAAGCATTTTCATTTATTGCTTTTAGATATGGTTTTAGTTTAACTGAATATCCCTGTTTCTTAAATTAATAAAGGACATGGGCACAGCCAACCTTAATTTCATACATTTATGGTATTCTTTCTTGTTAATTTCCACCTATGTCTGAATGTTGATTTTAAATGCTATGTTTGAATGCTAAAGATTTGAACTTTTCCCCAACTGGAGAAAATTCTCTTTGATTTTAACTTTTCTCCTATTTAAGCCTTTCGTCAGATAACCAATTTCACTATTTGTCTGTTACCTTTACCATGTCTGTCACATTTTTTCCGAAATCCTATTATCAGAACAGAGTTTTCTACATGTGTATATTATCTGATTTATTCTATGGTGTTATAAAATTTACAATATAAATGACCTTCCAGTTTCGTATTTCTAATCTTTTTGGTTTTATCATGGTAGGGGCTGGTGAATCCTACAACATGAAGGAAGGAAGGCTACTGCAGCTCCATTCCCCCAAGTCCAGCCAGTAGTGAGGTTGAGCATATATTCCCAGTAGCACGTATGCACGCACACAATATATATCACACTTACACATGTATACATGACCGCCCACACAGATCAACCCAGACAGAAAGCACTCAGCACTTCCACAAACATCAAACAACACTAAAAACCTCATCCTGGTCCTCTCTCTGACCGACTGGAATGAAGGTCTGTTAGAAAGAAATGTAAGTATATCTATGTACAATGTCTATATCCAATATGTACAATGACTATATACAATATACACAATGGTTACCTTTTAGGTAGACCCTGGATCCTCGCTCTTCCCAGCTGTCTCACTCCCAGAGACATGTACTAATGCCAGCTGATCCTCTAGCAGCTCACTGGACAAACACTGGTCCTGGCAGTGTTGAAATATTGTTGTCGCTCTGAGTGATACACTCACCCTCCTGTCTCCCTGGTCATTTCCCTACTCCCTGGATAGTCCAGCTGGTATTTGCTAGTAATCACACTCTGGTGCACATACCCTTACCTGCTCCAATTGCTGGCATCACAGACATACAAGCCTTATGATGCGTGATCTGACTCCAGCTGCTGGCACTCGGACCTCCATACACACGAGCACTAGCAGAAAGCACCCCTTCACTCAGGGAAATCATTAGAAATGGAGTTTAATGAGAAGACAGGGCAGACTGCTGATTGATTGAGTGCAAGACGTGGCCTGATGGGTGCAGTGAAGAAGACCTGTTTACATGTGACTAGCCTGTTTTAGCCCTTTATCCCTCTGTATTCCTGTGGTTGTTCATATCCAAACCACCTAGATTCCTCTCTTTCCCTACTTCTGTTTAGTCTCTCAAACACCCCATGAGTCTTGTACAATCTCAAAATGTTCTTCACTGCTATCCCATAAAATGGGAAAGTGACTTCCATGGTGACACCTCAGGATAGCCCATGAGACTGGGACTCTCCTGGGACAGACCTGGAAGGAGATAGAGCAGGTTTCTCTAACTGGAATACTGAACTTTGTTCCTACTGCCCTTGTGGCCCTGTGCACTTCTAAGCTTGTGGAAATGGGCCTTTGGCGAGCTGATGTCTCCTGTAATGGATCTGGAATTAGATGGTGCAGGGTGTTATTTGGGTTCCCCCACTCATTTCTTTGCATGGGTGGAGATGTGCTTTATACTGCATAACCCACCAATCACTACTTCGCATAGACTAGGTACTTTCATGGGGCAATCAGCAATGATAATCAAGATGATAATCTTTCCTATATTCTTTCCATTATTTCCAATATGGTGGTGAGCATAAATAAAGTAAATTAATTTCTGAAAATCTGCCAGTCAGAAGTGGAGTTGCTAATACATATAAATAGATTTAGCCACAGATTCAAAACAGCTGCTAAGAATCAAGACTTCTGACATCATCCGCCAGATATATTTGATTCTCCACTGTATATTTTAGCTTAGTATGCTAGAAAATTTAATTTATATTAGTGTATATTAGACCTTTATGTTTTAGTTCTCCTGCAGCACATAGACAATTTATCCTCAGATATTTAGAAGGATAGTTTCAGTATGTCTCCTGAAAGTCAGGTAACAGTACTGTGGCAAGTACAGCCGCCCCCACAGACAAAACACATGGGCAAGTGCCAAACAAATTTTCCACATTTTATCTTATCTTAATAATACAATAATTGCCTGAAGCAATTTTTTCTGACAATTTTATATTTGTTTCAGGTAAATTGTGCATTTATTGTTGAATACTTGTTTGGGGTCAATAAATATTTTGAACGTGTAAAGAAGTAGTTGACCTTAATTTGCAAAACTGCAACAGTGAAGACCAGGTTATTTAACTGATAATCATCATTATAACCTCCTGGTAATAAAAATTATGTTGGGAAGTTTGGAACATCTGTAAATACATGAAAATGAATCAAAAAGGAACCGGATTTTTTAAAAAAACAAACTACCACCTTTTTGTTTGTTTGTTTATATTCTAAGCACACATTGAAAGATAGATCCTTGCTTGTTGCACTTAATCTAGTGCAGATATCAGATATCACACAATAGCCACTGAGTAGCTTATCTTTTGGGGGGTTGATGGTTATTGCTGTCATAGATGACTAGCTTTATAAAATGCTGGGATTGTCAGAGTCTAAATTTGATTTTCTATGACCTTGCGATGGAATAGCTGTAAGACTGTGAAAAGAAACAGAAAACCTATCCGCACGTTGTGAAAGATTTTCTTTTGTGAAATTAGAGATTATTTTCCGGAAAAAAAAAATAAAAAAAAAATCAGTGTTAGCCTGGCACGTGACTTTTTCTACAGTATTTCATTTAAGCAGTTTTCTGTAATTCATGAGTTAATACAGTATGTTCCAATTTTACTCTTGATCATGGCTTGTGGTCATTTTATAAAATCATCAGCCTGGGGGGATTCTACTTCAAGATACAGTTATTGTTTAAAAGATTAAGATACACTATGCAATAATATTTTTAAATAACCATGTTTTCTAGTCCCAGGACTTGACTTGTAATACAATACAGTGTCGACAGTAGGCACTTCATTTCTTATTTCTATTTATTTATTTATTTCTAGTCAATAGCTCTTTTCTTGAGCATATGAAACTGTAGTAAAATTGTAGTGCCAATAATCTTTATGTTGAACATTCTTTTGAAACGACAGGGCCTAGCAGTTAGCAGCCTAAGGAAGAGTTTTCAGGATGGACATTCAATTTGCACTTTCAAATCTATTTCTTGAAAATGTATTTTTTGTAGATTTTATTTATTTTTAGTATAGATTAGTACTTACTCGATTTCAGAACACAGCATTTTATCAACACTTGTTATCAAGAGGAACTCTCATATATTCTCAGAAATCTCCTCCCTATACCATGATAAATTCCATCCTCTTCACGAAAAGACAGTTTTAAAGAGATAGTTGTTTGCCTTTACTCATCATTGTGGCAGGTACAGCCCACCCCACAGACAAAACACATGGGCTGTGCTGAGCAGCTTGGTGCCTTGGCCAGAGCAGTTCGAGGCCTCGGCCATTCAGTTGCACCTCATGGTGCTTAACTGGTGCCTCAGCGTCTGGACCCCTTGGCAAACAGGCTTGGGGTGTGGGCNTGTTTAGTCAGAAGGAGTGCTGGCAACCTTGTTTGCAATAAACCCCATTTTTGGATAGCGGCTGCTGTTTGTTTTGCGGCTGCCTCCATGACATAGTTGGTGTAGTCGGCAGGATGTCGATAGAGGAATTGCTACACAGGCACAACTGTGAGCCTTCTCCCCCAGATGTAAAATGGGCTAAGGAGAAGTGGTCTGACCTCGCAGAGGTCGTGGTGAAGCTGGGACAGGTCCCTGTAAGGTTTTGGAGTGGCGCAGATAAAGGGGCTATGTGCGCCATCCTGGGTGCTTGTTTGCTGCAGGCACAGGAGTGCTCCGGGGTGTTAGAGTGTAAATTTCGGTACTTGGAGAGAGAATTGAAAAGAGAAAAGGAGCGGACGCGTTAGCTGCTTAAGCTGATGTTGGCGCAGACAAAAAATTCCCCCAAGACTATCCAAATCTGCAAGTTAATCATGGGCGTAGACCTGGAGGATTTGGATGGGGACAGCTGGGGAGACCCTGATGAAAATAGTGCTGGTGAAACCGAGGAAATGAAGGAAAAGGAGGTGCGACCTGTTATTAAAACAGAGACACACACGGGACTGCATGGCGGGAACCCCGGCACCACGGTCTGTACCACCCCCTGGTCAGGGGGTGAAACCAAAACGGAATATTTTTGGAGAATCTCTTTGGCGGGAGGTGATCAGATACTGTTGAATGATGATGAGGCAGCCGGGTTTTGGGGTTCCGGAGTGTTTCTGAGCGGCAGGCCGGCCGATGACCAGTTGATCACATCGTGAGTGGCTTATTGGGCTGGAGGTGTGCATCCTATGGAAAGGGGAGAGCCGGTGGTTATCCGGGTGAAAGAACTGTCAGAGCTGGCGTCAGGAGTACAAAAGGCCGCCTGTATCCAGGCGATGTATGAGAGAGCGGTACGGGACACCGACAGCTGTACCGGTGGACCCCAACCACCTCCGGTCGCTCATTAAAAGGCTGCCGGATGCTTAAAAAATACACGTCCAGGCTCTCAGAGAAAGGATTCAGGGGGTTATAGAACGTAACCGACAAAACCCTTGGAATCCGTCCGCGCACGTGATGAGTTGGGCAGAGATTTTCTCCAACATAGTGACGTACGGGCGTGAGCTGGGATGGGCCGATCCGGGCGGCGGCACCGACCGCGGGAAAAGGAGGGTGGGATGAGTCAGTCGCAAACCTCACCCCGACCGGCCCCCCCGCGGGAGTCTGAACTCTCCCGAGGCAAACTGGGTCGAACTTACGATCCAGCGAGGAATGACCTGTATAGCGCAGGGAATACCGGGGGCAGTGCTGCACC
>VWZK01001165.1:2784-30421 GCA_013396935.1 Baryphthengus martii
TAGATGATCTTAAGGTCCCTTCCAATCCTGACAATGCTATGATTCTATTTCTGCATGCTGTGCAGCAGCACTGTTTTAAAATAACTCCTAAAAGTACATCAGTTTACACCAGATGAGCATCTGAAATACAGAGATACATTTAAAAACAACAGAAAAATAGCAAATGAAACTGAAATTTGAAATTAATTGTACCGTCCTTCTATCACCAAGCCAGCAATAAGGGCATACATTTATAACTGAGAAAAAACAGGATGGCAACACTTTAAAAGCAAAGGAAGAAAGCTACCTTTCAGAGTCAGAATACTGAGTAGGTCTGGGTTTTTTCTATATGAAACAGGCTGTGTAATCATAACGAACTCCTGAGAGGCCAGATTTCTGGGCATTTTCCTTTGCACACAGATGTACTGCTGGTCCTGCAGGCGTAGTACTCTCAAGCACCAAATATGAGACCTCTCATTTGAGGATTTCAACCTCAGCCATTCCCAAGTGGCAACCTGCACTAGGAAGAAATGTTAGGGAGATTCAGAACGAATTCCCTTGCTCCTTGCAAGAGCTCACTTCAAAGAGCAAGCCACATGGTTTCAAAGACTTGCCTATGAATAAAGAGAACTTGCCAAACTGTGTAAAAACTCGTGACTCCCAACACATTGAGTATACTTGGCTGGAGGTTGAGTGTTTTCACAGAATGTTACAGAATCACAGAATGTTAGGGGTTGGAAGGGACTTCTAATCCAACCCCCCTGCCAGTGCAGGAACCTAGAGTAGGTCAGATAAGAATGTGTCCAGGTGCGTTTTGAATGTATCCAGTGAAGGAGACGCCACAACCCTGGGCAGCCTGTTCCAGTGCTCTGTCACCCTTGCTGTGAAAAAGCTCTTTCTTATATTTACCTGGAACCCCCTATGCTCCAGCATGCACCCATTGCCCCTGTCCTATCATTGGATGTCACTGAGAAGAGCCTGGCTCCATCCTCCCGACACTTGTCCTTTGCATATTTATAAACATTAATGAGGTCACCCTTCAGTCTCCTCTTCTGCAAGCTAAAGAGACCCAGCTCTCTCAGCCTCTCCTCATGAGAGATGTTCCACTCATCTTTGTGGCTCTGCACTGGACTCTTTCAAGAGGTTCCCTGTGCTTCTTGAACTGAGGGGCCCAGAACTGGACAAAGGATTCCAGATGCGGCCTCACCAGCGCAGAGTAGAGGGGGAGGAGAACCTCTCTTGACTTACTAACCACACCCCTTCTAATACACCCCAGGATGCCATTGGCCTTCTTGGCCACAAGGGCACAGTGCTGGCTCATGGTCATCCTGCTGTCCACCAGGACCCCCAGGTCCCTTTCCCCTACACTGCTCTCCAACAGGTCCGTCCCCAACCTATACTGGTACCTGGGGTTGGTGTTTCTCAGATGCAACACTCTACATTTGCCTTTGTTGTATTTCATTAAATTTCTCCCCACTCAACTCTCCAGCCTGTCGAGGTCTCTCTGGGATGGCAGCACAACCTTCTGGTGTGTCAGCCACTCCTCCCAGTTTTGTGTCACCAGCAAACTTGCTGACAGTGCTGTCTGTTCCCTCATCCAGGTCGTTGGTGAATATATTGAATAGCACTGATCCCAGTACCGACCCCTGAGGGACTCCACTAGATACAGGCCTCCAACTAGACTCCGTTCCATTGACCACAACATCCTGACTTCTCTCCTTCAACCAATTCACAATACACCTCTTGAAGTCATACTAGAAATTAAATCTCTTGGTCCCTTTTTCTTTTTGCCATTAGTTAAAACACTGCTGTGGAAGGCACGAACACATCTATGACAAAGACCCTTCAGGTCTTATGATCTGTCCAGGAAGATTTTCTTATATTCAACTCCATGTTTCTTTGAATCCCTGCTTTGAGTGATGTTTACATGGTGGCCTTATTGCTGTATGCAACCTGGCTGAGCTCAGCATTGTGTGCCAGTGAAAATGGCAGCTGCTAATTCTTTGAAATGAATGCCTTGTTTTCCTTTATTTTAGGTGATTTCCAAAGAACTTTTAATGACTAGGTACATCTATGTCAAAGGGAAAAAGAGCTGCTTATCTCTTCTCTTTACTCTCAGTGGAAGGTTTAGAGAAACATTAGATTTTCAGTTTCTTTCTTCTGTGGCTAAACATTTATCTTCAAGGCTACCAGCAAGTTTTGGCATTAAAAAGGGGATGATTTTTGGCTTCTGGAATTAAGATGAAAAGTGTGGCCAGAATTTAAAGCACCTCCTGCTGTGAGTATTTTGTTAACACTAGTAAGAGATTCAAAACATTACAAAAAGCTTCAGATGATGGAAGTTTAATATTTCAGCAGTCTGTACGCAGCTCCTATTCTGAAGTCCAAGCAGCCTCCTCCAGCTGTGTATATTCAAAATCTATTTATGTAAAATTTGATTTTGAAGGCAAGAAGCCCAGGTGTGTATAACTGCTTCTTACTGTTCCCATCTGTAGAGTGTGAGTCTGAGCTGTGTATTTGCAGCTTCTTGCTGTCCTTTTTCCACCCATTGCTTTCTGCTTGCTGCCTTCATCACACTGAAAGGGGTCATTCCACAAAAGAGGAAAAAGAATTTGAACCCAAGCCCATATTCTGAAACCCCTGCCCATATTTAGGCAGGGTTCTCTTTGATTTCCTGTTCATCTGCAGTAAAACTGTTGCTGAAGAAAGCTAGAGTTTGAGGTTGACCCAGTGTGAAACACTTTTGTTTTGTTTTTTTCCCCATCTGACTATTACTCTATCTTGGAGAGGCTTCTGTTGGCTCTAGAAGCTCTGTAGCAGCAAGATAAAGCCTTTTTCCTCCTGCTTGCATACCACACAGTCATATATGCCAGGAAGCTTTTTTTTTTTTTTTTTTCCTTTTGGGTAAGATGAATAACTAGGGTCACACTCCTAGGAGGTTTCAGGGGATGGAATTTAAATGTTGGCATGCTGAATTTCAAAAAGGGACATGAGAAACCCAGTTTTGAGGACGTTCACACTTTGCAATCATCCACATGTTCTTGACTTCTTCAAAATGGCCAACTGTCACATCTGCTTTGCAGAACCACATGTGTAAATGTTGTTGCCTAAATGACCGACAATGCAGGCAGCCTGTTGCTTCATCCAGGTCTGTTATCAGTGTCTGTGGTACTGAGGCAAGCTGATGCACTGAATGAAGTGTAGCTCGTCAGAAAGCAAGTGCACTAAATATGAGTTCAGCACTGCCTCTGGTAGGAGGACATAATGGGCTGGTGAAGGGACTGGAGGGAGAGTCTTATGAGGAGAGGCTGAGGGAACTGGGGTTGTTCAGCCTCACGTTTCCCCAGTGAAGCAGGTTTCTTGCCATGAGCCTGCGTCTAGAGAGGGCATGTAGCTGATAGCAAGAGGAGCAGGATCCATCTCTCTTGCATAGAAATGCAAGTGAGAATGAATAGCAGCCCATCCAGCCCCTCTTCCTGCAAGGACAGACACTTTCTGACCAGGTTTTGAAAGCCCTAGGCAGTAAAATACCCAAGCAGTCAGGGATAAAGTGCTTCATTTCGCTTCACTTTCTGGACTGGTAAGCCCCCTTCCCTGCTGTTGCATGCTGGCTGGAGCATCTCAGGGTAGATTTTAGGTAAATAATGGGTTGGAGGAAGTAACAGAGAGAAGGGGCACTCTGCAACTTTCCAATGTAAATTACATGGAAATTAGGCTTCTGTGAGGCCCAAGGCCCCTCTGGAATAGGGCCTTTAGTTAACATAACACTTGTGCTAAATGAAGCGGTTGACACAGCTTTCAGGCTGTAGTGCTACTGTTAATTTACCGTGTGAAAGGGCTGAACCTTTAGCTGAGCTCTGCAGGGAAGGACTTACACTGGCAGCAGGGACCCGGGGCTCGTTCTCTCTGGAGAGCAGCCACATCATTCCACTGCTGGGTTGTTAATATTTATGGGGGCAATCCTGTTAACTGAAACATTTGCACTGCTTTTGAAAACCTGGTAGGTGAGCCCTACCTAGCCAGTTTGCTGTCTTGGGTGAGGCATTCTGGGTAAGATCTGAGCTTTCTTGGGGCTTGGCAGAGTAAAGTGGTGAAGTGTGCTGAAAGCTGCCTTATCCTAGATGCAGGTGTTTTCCTGTCCCATGGCTGTACTGGAGTGTTTAGCTGTGGCTTCTCCCTCCCTATCCCTTGTTTCTCTTTAGTATCCTGTTGCTCCCAGTTTCTAAGTAGTTATCTTGCTCTTGTTCTCCCTGTTTGCTCTGACCTCCACCCAAAGCAAACTCCCAGGACCTAATGAAGAAGTGGATAGAGGTGTAAACAAAGTCACATGGGTCCTCAAGGCTTTGTATCTTTGTAACAAGGATATGCCCTTATTATGGAATCACAGAACTGTTGAGGCTGGAATAGACCTCCAAGATGAAGTCCAACCTATGACCCAACACCACAACACCTAGCTAGACCATGGCACTAAGCGCCATAGCCAATTTTTCCTTAAACAACTCCAGGGATGGTGACTCCACCACCAACCTGGGCAGTCCATTCCAGCGCCAAATGACCCTTTCTGTGAGGAAGTGCTTCCTAATATCCAACCTAAACCTCCCCTGGTGCAGCTTCAGGCCATGCCCTCTTGTCCTGTCAGTAGTTGCCTGGGAGAAGAGCCTGACCCCCACCTGACTACAACTTCAAGTAGTTGTAGAGAGTGATGAGGTCTCCCTTGAGTCTCCTCTTCTCCAGGCTGAACAACCCCAGCTCCCTCAGCCTCTCCTCATAAGACTTTCCCTCCAGTCCCTTCATCAGCCTCGGTGCTCTTCTCTGGACCTGCTCCAGCACCTCAATATCTTTCTTGAAGTGAGGGGCCCAGAACTGCACACAATACTTGAGGTGAAGCCTCAAGTACAGGGGGAGAATTACATCCTTAGTCCTGCTGACCACACTATTCCTGATACAAGGCAAGATCCCATTGGCCTTCCCTGCCACCTGGGCACACTTATTGGCTTGAGCCTGGGGCAATTTTGTGATTATCTGCATAGAATTATAAAATTATAGAATCATAGAATCATTCATTCAGGTTGGAAAAGACCCTTGGGATCATCGAGTCCAACAATCAGACCTACTCTACAAAGTCCTCCCCTACACCATATCCCTCAACACCTCATCCAAATGACCCTTGAACACATCCAGCGATGGTGACTCAACCACCTCCATGGGCAGCCTATTCCAGTGTCTGACTATAGTATAGTGTGTGTTGGAAGAGACCTCCAAAGATCGTCTAGATCAATCCCCTTGCAATAAGCAGGGACATCTTCAGCTAGATCAGGTTGCTCAGAGCCCCGTCCATCCTGGCTTTGAGTGTTTCCAGGAATAGGGCATCCATAACCTCTTTGGGCAACCTGTTCCAGTTGTTCATCTATGAAGAGAGTTGTTACTCGGGGCGGGTGGGGGAAGCTGGACAGATCAATCTCTGCCATGGACACAGATGTTTGTGGTCCCATGATGGAGATGGTGTTAGTCTACAGTTTTGAGGTTTTGGCAGTCAGATGTTGGCTTACTTCCCTGTTGTACCTGAGCTAAGAGGAAGTTTTGGGGCTACCCCAATAAAGAAGTCTTTGTTTCACTGACCCTGCATCCTAGCCACAGGGGTACAGAGCTGGCTCACCTTTGCTGTAAAAGCATGAATTAAACCTACCTTTAGTGCACTGTCTGGGCCCTAAAGTGAAAGGCAAGCTGGTAGATGTGTGAATTCACACCTGCAGCCTCTCGTCAGACAGATTCAGGCAGAGGACCAGAGCAGGGCTTGGAGCAGTGCTGAGACTGTAGCAGCTGTAATCTGCCCTCCAGGATGGGGAAGGTGCTAGCTGTGACTCCCAAGTGAAAGGGAGCTTTCACCGAACAAAAGTAGTGCAGGATCGACTTGCCTGCACACAGTCACCCCCACAGCCTCATCGCACTTACTGTCCGAGCAGAGAGGGAATCTCCTGCTTAGGAATACAACAAATACAGCAAGCCTGTTCCTCAGTACTGAGTCATGTTAAAGCTGGGTTTTGAATAAGCACTGCATCTCTGTCTCTGGTAACATTTACAAGCTCAAAGTTGACTAAAGAAATTTGAAAAAAAAATCCCCCCACCACCCCCCCCCAAAAAAAAAAAAAAAAANCCCAAAAAAAAGAGAAAAAATTAGATTCTTGCCACGAGCAAGATTCTTGCCATTCTTTCCTGCAAAGTGCCCCTGACCTAGCCAGAGTTGCTGTAAGACTAGTAGGCACGGTCTCAGCTACCGCCCCATGCCAAGCCCAGAAAAGGGCAGAGGGCGTGTGGTGACAAGAGAAAAGGCAGGATAGAGAGAATCTCCTGGGAGATGCAAAACAAGCTCCCTGGATTGCTAGGACTAGTGGTGACACGCGCCAGACAAAGGACACACCACTCTATAAATGAGGCAGCCAGGACCAGGGCTAGGCTGACTCCAGCGGGAGCAAGCTCTGCGGCCAGGCACTGCAAAGAGCAGTTGGGAAAGAAAAGTAGGAGGCATCAGATTTTGCTATCTGTTTACCCACTGACCGGGTTTCAAGAGCCACAAGCACCTGTGACCAGAAAAGTAAGTGACAGCGGCCTCTTCTCTTTATGGCATTGCCCCCTCTCTTTTGGGCTTATGTTGCAACTTTCTTAGGAATGCCAAAGCTTACTCTCAAAGCAGGGAGTATCCTTAAAGGAAGAAATTTCTGCAGTAGCCTTTTACCATCCACTGGGTTTTTATTTCTCATAATTTTATTTCTTGTCATCAAAAAGCTAAGAGTAAAGCACCTGTTATGACAGAATAATTACAGAAGCATCCACTTACAGGTGGCTGTGTTAAATAAAAGGAAGTAACTGTGTTGCCATACTTTTTGTGCTTGGAATGTTCAAATTCTTAGTATCCGTAGAGACTCAGTGAATCAGACCTCATGTCAGGAGAAATTATTAATTTGATTTACTGGTTCTGAAAGAAATGTTGATGCTTAGATGTGGGGCAAACAAATGTGATTTTTAGAATCACTGTTCCTACTAATCCTACATTTTCTTACATCAGGATTGTATAATCATATACTAGGCAAACTCATTTATACCACTGCAAAGTGCTGCAAATCAGAGTTAATGCACTGGTGCAAAATGATTACAGAGAGCACCACAGACTCTCTGAGTTTAGAGCTAAAACTTAACAGAATTCTTCAATGGTGTTTAATATTTGAAGCAAATTGTTTGCAAAAGCACAGCTAATCATGTGTTCATTAGACTTTACTGTTTGCTTATACACTGGACTATGTGCAAACCCTATGACAGTGTCAACAGGCATAGATGTAAAGAAAGAGTTTTAAATTCCACTCTTCACATATTTAAAAATATCTCCACTACTGTATTGGTCTTACAGCTGATGTCTATGTAAAATACATAGGCAGTTGAATTTTGCTCAGTTCAATAGTCCTTAGGAGGAAAAGCTTAGCAATTTTATTAATTTAATTTCTGCTGCTAAATATTAGTAGCTCTCAGATTTGCAGAGAGACTTTCGAAACTGCCAGTCTAGAACATGTATGTATTTCCAGGGGCAGTCTTCTGCATAAAGCTGTATTTGCCTGATAAAGATAATAACAAATAAAACAAGCATTTTTTCTAGAGTAGCTGTCTCTATCCTTCCTTATTTCATATAACAGTATAGGATAATATTTGATTTTTAGAACCTTTTGTCATCATGTGTTTCTATATTGTTTCACCCCAAAAAACCCCCCAGAACTAAAATAACTGTAGCTTGGTTTTACTGCCTATTTACGTAAATCATTAAAGTAGCAGTGATACGAGCAGCTGATCTAAGAAATTAAATGCTGACAGAGATAGCATGACAGGTTAATGGCTTGGAGACTAAATGCAGGTGCCTACGAGTGTGTGGTTGAAACAGGAATGATCTTCACGCTGATCTAACTATAAGGCATAGCCCTACGGAGTTTAGCAGCATGACACATATCGGAAAACAGGATTGTGGTCCTTGTCTTGCAGTGGTTTGTATAATACTTTTGAAAGTTATGTTTTGTTGTGATGGTTACGTTTCTCTGTGCTTGTGGTGTCCTCTTGTCTTATACACTCCAGACCCAATTAATTCCTGATGCGATGCCATGATGGTCAGTAGACCGGTTTTAACCTGTGTTTGGTAGGAAGACAGGGCACTGCATGCCGCTATCAGGATGCTATCAAACTTTCAGCCTAGCTTTTGCTGAAGTCACAGAGAGATTTTTATATCAGCCACAGAGCAGAGTTGGATAAAATGCAAACACAAATATTCTCTGGCATTCGTATCCAAACATAATACAAGACCTACCTTCCACCTGATGCAAATGTTCCTTACAACACTGGATTTTCCCTTCTCTGCTCCTAACAACTCCTGTATCTGTGTGATCTGCTTTAGATCAGTTTTTGCCGAGTTGTAAGACCTGTAGCATCTGGTCCCCGCTCCTCCTTTACATAATAGACTTTCAGTAAGGAAGAAGTGGACTTTCCTATGTATGCAGGCAAGGCAAGGAAGCTAAAGCAAGTGGACATGTTCCTGCTATTAACAGCTACCTTGCTGCCTCATAGTGGCAGGTGCAGTCATGCAGGAATGAAGGCTGTTAATGAGGTGGAAGCTTGCATCTGCGTGGAACGTGGTTTTGCACACTGGCTATGGGAAAAAAATGAGTCCCTGCAGAACTCCCAGAAGATTGCTATGCTGTTTTATTTTGTATTAACCCTGAAGTACAGGGATAGTGTTTGTATGAAGTATTTTGGAAATTAATTTGGCAGACACTTTTTTAAGGAAACCCACTGGACTGTGTTTCAGATTTTGACACAAGAGGGCTTTACTGGAGAATGGACTAGGAGGACAGAGGGGCACTTATCCAAGAAAGACTCTCAGATCTTCTAGAACAGAAAAATAACGCAAGTGCAAGCTTAGCGAATAGCGGCTAAAGCTCCTGGCAGAGTTCCTTTCTCAGCTCTCCAAGCTGTCATGTCCATGGCAAAACACTAGACCTCCATTTAACAAAAACTGTTGAGTGGGTATTCTGTTTTGCACAGAGCTGTAGTATAATTTGACTTTTTACAGCAAACGAACATAAAAACCAGTGACAAGAGGGGGCACCGCAGGAAAAACAACAACAACAAAACAACAAAAAAAAAACCCCACTCCCATATGCAGAGTAAATATTTCCCTGCGTAAACCTCTTCACCACTATTGAGAAGTTCTTAACCGCACATTTTGTGCTCTCCCAAATGCCCACTGCTTTACAGACCTGCCTCTCTGAGGCAGCCTTAGCGCACACAATGCCAGGGTGTCCAGGTTATGAAGTCTGCAGGCTAAGCTGAGCAGTGAGCTCCCTCCCCTGTTGAAGATACACACCCTCTAGGAGGGCAACCGGATTATAATGGGGCAACTCTGGGCAACCAAGGAGCAACACGGGATCAGGCAAAAAACTTGCCTTTTGAAACTGTGATCATATTCCCAAATATGAAGGCTCATTTAAGCTTCAGAGATTTACGCAGTTGCTTTACAACACTCTGGAGATAGCCTTTTTCTAAAGGTTTAACGAAAGCACAGTGTAGTTGCTGTAAAAGCTTCCCTTAGACAGGAGGGCTCCCAGAAGCAGAGATTCCGCTATGTGCATTTTGTCCTAGATTTACAGACGCTAAAAAAGGTAAACCACTCTGTCAGCACTGGCCTTTTTTTATAGCTATTTCGCTACTCTGCTCTACTTTGTACTGTGGTATGATTGTCGATAACACTCCCAACAGAGTTGTGAGGCAGTGAAAGGAGCCCTTGTTTACACCTGAAAGAGGCTCCTCTTCCCACATTTTATTTCAAATAAAATGAAGTTGACTGCTGGTGTTTGGAGTTGCCCTGTGAGAGCCGAGAGGGGCTCTCCGCTTTCATTACATAAACACCTCACCTCACAACACCAAATAAGGCTGGCCACCCTGTGCTGGCAGCGGCTCTAACACATACATGCACAGAAAAAGCCGCTTTCCTTTCTCCAAACCTTGCAGCTGAGACAAACTAACTACAGGCAGGAGGGACATGGAGGTGCAGCAAAAAATTTGCCGCAGGCAAAAGAACAGCAAAAATGAGGACAGAAGTTCAGTTCCCTGACTGCCAGCCCAGCATTCGGCTCACTGCACTGCACTGTCTCTCTGTGTCCTTGTCCACCGGTGCACCTGTGGGATTTCAGGTGTTAGGCATTTAGGGAGGGGAATAAGTGCTGAGATAAAGGGAAGTAGTGATTGAGAGAGGGGCCTAAGCATGTCTGGAGGAGCCTGTATCTAGAGGTGTGCTGCTCTTCCTGCAAGCTGTCAAGCAGGGATGCATTGTCCTCCCAACGCAAAGGAAGTCCTTGCAATCCAAGCAACCGTGCAGCAAACAGAGCATGATTCAGCTGCAAAGAATTTGAGCTTATTCCTCCTGGGGGATGGGTAAAAAAAGAAAGACACACGTGTAACCACACTCAATCTTCTCCTCTGCATGGAGCTGAGTCCTGTGCTCTGAGGCTCGCTTGAAACTGAAGAGGGAAACAATGAGCTTTGTCTTCTCCAGATCACGCTGAGGCAAAGTGAACAAAGCACAGCAGCAAGGAGCAATAGGTGGGGAATCTTAGCTCCCTGTGGTAGATCCGGCTCACAAGCACCTGCCTGATACAGGAAAGAGGCACCATCTGCTATTCTGTTGTCATTTACTTAAGGGCTGAAGGGCCTTCACAAAATCCAATGCAATGTGTTAAATAAAAAACCAATTTTAGCAGGCATTGGGTTTCCTTTGTGGAGTAAGTGTGGCACTGCAGGTTTACTAGAAACCCTCTAGTTCTTGCTGGCAGAAGGCATCTGCTGTCTGATTTAAGATTTGCAGGAGTAGATCTCCAGTGGCCAGTTTCAATGTGGATTTAACTTCACTGAGGTCAAAGGTATAACTTGAGGGAAGAACTTTCTTATCTGAGATCTTTATTTAAGAGCAGCCTGCTAATTACGACTGAGTGCTGGTCTCCTGGCGAGTCCCCTGCCAGCTCTCAGATATTAACCGCTGGTTCAGGGGCCATTGGCCAGGGAACGTCCTAGCAGAGGTGGTGCTTTGTGCCTAAGCTGCTCTGCTGCTGCCGCTTGAATTGCCTGAACGGCTTTTGCACAAAGAGGCTGTGAGAACTGCTGCTACAGAGGGAGAGATCTTCATCTTTTCCATTGTTTAGTTTTTTATCTGGTGACACTTGTGGCTGCTTAACGACAGCCAGTGTTTCTATTCCCCCCCCAGTTTTATATTTTTTTTCAAAGGAGTAAGCAGGGGGCTGGGAGGAACTTCAGTTATCTGTTTAGGGAGCACTGGTGTTTTGTTTTTTCTATTTCTGCCTTTGGAGCAGATTCACTGCTGGGCTGGGGTTATTTCTTTGCACAGTTCTCTTTACACACTGCAGATGTGGATCTTTGCTCAGGAAATTCCACTAACCTACGTCTTCTGGCCATGCCTTCTTGAGCGGAGCTAAATCCTGTCCTCAATGGCAGTATTTCAAATTCCCCCTGTGAAAATGGTGTAACCTTACAGATTTACATTCCTGAGAGCAGAATTAATCCTCTTGAATTTAAACCACTGTCTTCCTGGGTTTCTTTATTATCAGCTAAAAGCAAAGCTGTTAACCTGTGGTTTGGGAGGGTGACCAGAAAGCAGAGTCCAGGCTTGCAGGTTAATGCAATTAATCTGTCCATGATATGTACAAATGGGTGATTTCTGCACAGAATTAAAATGGACTGGTGGGATACAAGCTGCATGCAGCCACTAGACAATACATATTTTATATAGTGCACGAGAGAAAGCTAAGGAATACATCACTCAAAAGTGCAATATTTGCAAAGATGTGAAGCTGCGACTAGTATCGTATTGAAAGCTGAGCTTGGTGGGAAGGGCTGGAGAGAAGGAGGGAAGAGCAGGAAGGAAATGAGACGAAAAGAGTGCAAATCATATCCTTGTCAGTAAACTGGCTGCATTTTAACTGGAAGGTGGTGTGGTTACAGAGAACTTCGAGGATATGTAGGTAATGACACAAGAAAAGCTGTGCTGAAACATTACAATTACTGCAGGATAGGACCAGGCATATTTTTCTTTTATGTTTGTAGCTGAAACTATGGGCATAACAACAGGAAACTTGCAGCAGTAAAGTGAAAAAAGAGAGAGGAATTTAAAGTGGAGAGATGTGCAGATGGGGATTACACCTGAAATGCAGCTCGTCATAGTGCTATCAGTACAAGCGGAGGCAGTGGGGGAGGAAAGAAGCTGTTGTTTGCTGATCTTGAATAAATGTCAGAAATACAAACATACGTTTTTGAAGTGTAAAGCAGGAGGTGGTCTCACAAAGGCCTCTGTTTGCTGACAAGGACTGTGACCACAAATGTAGAGTATTACCCTTTCTAAAGACAAGAGAAGAGACAAAATGTGGTGCGAAGGAGCAGGCTGGGGTTGTTTTTCCAGGAATAATACTGCTAACAGGACAAGATGACATGTTCACAGTGCCAGAGCTGGATGCTAGCCTGCTTTCCTAGAGTGCTGCACCAGGGACTGTCTGCAGCAGGAGAGAGGGAAGGAGCAGCCCCTCTTTTGGTATTTGTAGCTGAGATGTAAACAAGCGTCCAGCAAACCCAGACCCACATACCAGAATTCCAGTGAAACGCTTGGCAAAATACAATCCACCCAACTCCACAGAAGAAACCAGGAAGCCCAAATAACTTTTCCCAAGTCATAAAAAATAACTGCCTTTGTACACAGCTAAATTTGTCTTAAAAGAAACAACAAACACCAAAAACAGAAAAGAGAGGGAGAAGCAGGTGGCGCTCTGAATGTCACATAGATCCAAGCAGATGCTCAGAAGAATAAAGCTGTAAAGGCAGAAGTTTTGCCTTGGAGAATGAATGCACTGCAGTACAGAGGAGCACTGGAAGACAGCTTTTTAAATCTGTTTACTGATGTGGCAGCTTTCTTTCCAAAAAGGTACATGCTAGCTGTTTCAGGCAGGTGCAAAGTATCAAGTAGATTTGTTCCCATAGCACAAACCAACAGTAACAGGTGGAGTAAGGGAAGTATTAAAAAAACAAGATACACAATCCCGATTTGGATCAAGCAACAGGTCTCAAGTCTACAAAAATAATGAAATACTCTCAGCAACCTGAAATATGAGGGTTTGTTTTTAAAACGAGTCTCTCACGAGACAAGGCCATTTCAATGACACAATTTTCTCTTCCCTAAAGGCAGAGTAGACAATTGGGCCTGACAGTAATTTCAGGCTTCTACCAAAATAGAAATGTGAGAGGTCTGTGAAGGCTATGGCTGAGAGGAGCCTGCAAGGGATATGCAGCACGAGCGTAGCTACATAGAGTATACGTGGGTGCATCTGAATTAGCTGCCATCTCTGACCAGGATCTCTGAACACAGCACTGACATAGTTTATGATGCTGTAACTGTGCTTCCCTGGTAATCTGTCATCAGCGCTAGACTGGGATATGAAGGACCTGGGAGGCAACTTCCCCATCTGCCATGCATGTCTTATCTCCCTGCCAAGGCACCCCAGTTAACCTCTGAGTCACAGTGGGATTTCTTCATTCACCTGGAATATTACAACATACTTTGGTGAACCTCGAGTGTCTTGCATGGTATAAGGCTGCTTCACATGAACACAAGATCACAGCTGGGCTGTCACCCTGAAGTTTCTTCTTTCTGGGAGTGAAGAGTGCTATCTATCTGCCCCGCTCCCCAGTTCCCTGTGGGACTGCTGTAAGGATGACTTTGCCAATTCATATAAAAAGCCAAGGTTTTTACGTGCGTAAGAGAGTAAGTGGAAACAATTGTCCATTAGTCTCTTGGGTGCGGACAGTTCTTCCCTGCTCCAATTGTCTGTGTGCCATTGGCGTGAAAAGCAGCTTCAGAAATGGAGAAGTGAGTCTCTCCTGCAGGGCTGTGGGAGAGAAGGGAAGACTTTTTCCAATGGCAGTGGAAGAAGGGTTAGGGCAACCCCAAGAGCTTTTAACAACCTATCTGGTAAATGGTATTTTAAATTACTGTGCACCTTTTCTGTTGCCAGGTTTCCTCTGGGCATGGAGTTCCTTTTGCTGTTCAGCTCTGTGAGGCAGGCTGGACAGGTAACTCCTACATGGACATTTTGTCTGGCATGCCTGCAGGTTTCGTAGGAATTGCACTTTCCTTCTGCAGCCTGCACTCCTGGCACTTTTTTTGTGGCAGCTCTCAGGGGCTAAAGCAGAAGCCTGTATGGATCAAACTGAAGGGTCTCTGACACAAGCAATGAGCAGTCAGTTTGGTCTAGGTAGAGAACCAGACTGTTGCTTCCCTGCAGAAGCCCCCTGAAATAGCCATAATCATGTGTCTGTAGTGTTGGTTGGCTGGTCACTGAAGGCTCGTGATGAACGACCACCTGGCTTAACTCCAGCCATGAGTCACCAAGCTTGGACCAGCTGGGAGCAGCCCCCAAGAAGATGCTAGCTGAAACTGGGAAAGCATGGATGTGTTCTGCCCAGGCCTGCTTGCCTTCGCCCATAAAAAGCACCCATGTGTCCCTCACACAGGCTGGCAGGACAAATAATGCATTGGCTATTGGGAATTCTGCTGTAGGGGAACACTCAGGAGCCTGGAAAAGCTGTTCTCCTAGCAGCACCACAAGATTGTATGAGGAAATTAAATATAATTTACTTCTTTGTGAAGTCTTTACTGGACGCTGACATCTAGTTGCAGTTGCAATGCTTATGATAATGGCTGAGAATGGGGAGATGACTTTAGTGATTAGGATGAATCTGTGCAGGACATGCAGGGCAAAGAGTACCAGCCACAGAGGGCAAAAATTAGAAATGTCTAGCACCACCACTGTGTGCTCACCACTGGCTCAGGGGTTATAGAACCCCTAGAGCAGCAGTCTATGTGAAATCCAGGCATATCTAGCATTCTCTCACCATCTCCTTTGCTTTGCAGCACCTTGAGAATGACAAGGAAGATCTTCACCAACACCAGGGAGCGATGGAGGCAGCAAAATGTCAATAGCGCCTTTGCCAAACTGAGAAAACTCATTCCCACCCACCCGCCGGACAAAAAGCTGAGCAAGAATGAGACACTCCGCCTAGCTATGAGGTACATCAACTTCCTCGTCAAGGTCCTGGGAGAGCCAGGCCTGCAGCAGACGGCAGTGGCAGCACGGGGCAGCATCCTGGGCTTCTTCCAGCAAGCCCCATGCTTGCACAGCGTGGAGGGGCTCACACTGATCGAAAACTGTGGTGTCTCCTCCCCTGGTATGAGCAGCAGTATAGTGGAGTGTTGGTCAGAGACATCATCTCCCTAGCAGGCAATGAGACATGCAGTCTTGATGTTAGTCTGATAGTTTGCTTTCTTTTTTTGCAGAATCTGTGCGTTGTGATTATTTATTTATATTTATTACTGTTTGATTTGGTATACATTTTTATTTAATAGGAAAGGAAATCCTTGGTCAGCTAACAACTTGGAAGACCAGACAGAGAACTTGCAGCCCCTGGGCAGGACTCACTACTGTCACAGCAGAGTCCAAGTCAGAAGGGCCTTCTGCCCTGATTCCCTTCATAAATCAGGCCATAGAAATGAATCCAGTGTTTCTGGCAGAGAAGGAGATTATTCTCCTATGCCATTTAAAGGAAACACTACTGAGCTCAAGAATGATGACTGCACTGCAGAGTTTGTCCGAGACACACATTTTGCCTCGGTAGTGAGAGATTTTGAGCGATGTGGTATTTGCCACAAGCCTTCACTGGTGGTTCCAGGGGATAATTGCACTCACTCTTGAGCCTGTGAATAGTATTTCCAGTTCGATTTTTGTTTAATGAAAATACAACTCCTAGCCCCTGAACCTACATCATACATCTTTCTCCATCAGACTGGAGCGATCCCTAGTGCCGGAGTAGAACACTAAAAACCAAAACTAAACATTAGATTAAAACAAAAATTTTAAATAAAATAAGACACAGTCACGGATGGGGTTCCGTGGGTCCAATAGGCAATTAAAACTCCTTCGTAGCAGTGCCAGAGTGCATGTGAAGGAAGCTGGTGAGCTATGCTTCAGCTGTCTTAAAAGCCCATCAAACAGGTTGGTGGATATATAGCTTTGTCCTTCAGGAGCTGTAAGAGTCGGGGGAGGTCCTGTTTTGGGAGGGAAATCCTAGGAGAAAGGCTTCAATGATGTGTTGTGAAAGGTTTCATGGAACCACCAGTGACCACCGCCCCATGCCAAGATGGGGTGCAGAAGCATCTGGAGAATGTCTAGGCCTGGCACAGGGCTGTGTGCCATGGGTCTTGGATACTGAGTTCCTGAACTAGCCCTGCTTTTGCTGCTGTGAGTGGATGCAGAACTGAGCCGCACACATCCTTGCTGTCACCTGTAAGATCCTGGTGTTGTGATGCTGGTCTGAGTGAAGTTGGATAGATGTCTGACCCAGTTGGATTTATGTCTGTTCCTCCAGCTGGACACTGTCTCAGATGAGCTGCCTTCAGGAAGCAGCGATAGGGTTTGTGCACGTAATGTACTGCTCTTCTGCATAAGGGGATTTGGCACCCAAAGCCGAGCTGCCTTTTAAAGCCTTACCAACCACCAGGTGCACCAAAGAAGCCAGGGCTGGCTCCTGCTAAATGCGTATTGGGCTGTCCTGTGCACAGACATAGATCAAGGTCTGACAGGAGCACAGCTCACCCTGTCCAGGGCTGGTGCTGTAAGGTACAGATGTGCCAGTGGACAGATTTTGAACAAAAGGGGGAAAAAAAAGAAATAAAAAAAAAGTGAAAGAGTTCATGGTGATTTAATTTTGTTTCTGAACACTGCTAATCTTCAGTTTGCTTATCCTTGCATTTCTGAGCTGTCAGGGCTGGGACTGCACTGTAGAGCAGCGGAGGTGAAGCGCACTAAGAGTCTATTGCACAGTTCATGAAATCAGCGCTGCTTTCTCCCCACCTCTCCACTGAATAGAATTACAGATTCTTCTGCACAGCACCTCAAAGGTAATGAGCCAAGTCCTCCTCCTAGCTTTCTGTTGACTAGGTAGGAGTTACAGCAGGTCAAATTAGCCAAAGTAAATCAGAGCACTTATTGGCAAGGAGTGGTGGTGCTATTTGGTCTATCAGCCACTTGCTATCCTAGGAAACACGCATAGCCAAGGCAAGCCAAAATATCTAGCGAGCAGCTATTGTCCAAGGAAGAGGAAAGAAAAATCTAACAGTTTTGTAATGTAACATGCTTGTTATATTTTCTATCCTAAAAAGCCTTCCTTGTTGCTTTGGCTCATATCAGTGCTTTCTTTGTTCTCCTTTCCATCTAGGAGCTTCCTACCATCATGTTCAGCATTTATTTCACTAGATCTATCTACCAAAGATTTTTTTTGTTCAGGTTTCTTCTTCATGTTTTGTAGATTTCTTATCTGTATGATCGAGAACAAATATGGTGTAACTGATCACATTTTGTGCTATATGATGTTATTTAACATCTAATATATTCCAAATAAATGATTTAAGAAACTAATAGCTGTCTTTTTAAACTTCTTTAAAACTTCATTTTACATTTGGATACCACTTGGTAGAGGATACCAAAAACATTACAATGTAATTTCCAGTAGAGGCTCATTCTGCTGGTCAGCACTTATGCAAGAGTCTTGGTGTTAGAAACAACATTATCAGATGATGAAGAATGACAGGAATTCTTTTACTATCATTTCTTACACTTTTAGGTTGAATTGACTATCAGCCTACAAGCTAAGAAGATTTTGTCCTGCTCTTGAAAAAGATAAATAAAATTTACTGTGCAACACTGTTGTGTTTGTCTTTCAAATATTCACAGTTTAAATGATTTTAACTGACTCCATTTTAAAAAGCAGAAGGCACTCTAAAGAACTGGTTTGAGTCTATCATTATCTGGAGGTTTTCAGACAGGTACAACCTACAGATTTGGACTGGAATCCAGGTTCAGTTCTAAAAACTCATCCAAAGTCAAGGTGAGCTTACGGAGTAAAACTGCTCTTTCTGGCTAACATCTGGTGGGAACAACCTAATCCCCGATTGAATATGAGGGTGTGTGAGGGAGAGTAAACACTGGGATGACAGATGCAGAAGTTGTGAGGAAAAAATGGGAAATCACTGAGACAGGGCAAGTTTCAGTTTCATGCTTACCTGGATGTCTCACAGCCCTGATACTGCTCTATGATCCACTGAGAGGGATTTCTGCACAGTATGTGCCTGAGAAAGGTATCGTCTCAAGAGATTATTTATACAAGTCATGAAATCAGCAAATGTGAGGTTCAAAATATGTATTTATACTAAGCAAGGCAATGCCACCTTTGAAAGGACCCTTGGCTTACAGCACATAATGCCAAATTAGTACGCTCAGGATTGTATGGCAATATCTCCTCTGGAAGTAGGCAGGGCATAGCCATGTTAACATGGTGCTGTGCTGCGAGATAATGGGACTTGTGACATGAGGATGTATCAAGTCATTTGATGGTGGCTGAAAATATCTCACATATGTTGCACCAGTGGCAAAACCTTAGTATAAATGACGAAAATGTCCCTAGTCTTAAGGACCCTAGTGAGTCTCCTAGTTGTAATTAGCAATGCTGCATAGAGTTGTGTGAACAGAACTTTTTTTCCTTTTATAATTTTTTTGGGTGAGAATATGGCTGTCAATATTGCTAGGAAGACTGGCTACAGTGGTATCTTCTAGAAGCGTCTTTGGTGTCTCCTGATACAAAAAGGCATGATGCAAAGTTAAAAGTCATGGCTATCTCCAGCCTTGGGTACTTTTAACCTGCACAGAGGGTGTCAAGTGTCCTCCCATGCCTCTGTGATGCAGAACTCCCAGTAAGACATTCCTTTACTTGGAATTTCCAAGAGGATCGATGGAAGAATATAGCTCTGTATTTCAGGTCAAATGAGGATTACTTTCTTCAGAGGCTGGGTGCTAGGAGACAAATGCCACTCTTCAGCTATCACAGAACCTATGAGAACAGATGATAGGAGAGGTGCAATGTACACTGTCCTTAAAAGTAACATACACATCACCAGGAACAAGCCTGCTGTGCAGACTACTGTTCATCATGTCCACTTTCTCAGTATCCTCTGTGTCTATGAGTGTTAAAGTTGGACATTTGCATTGGGTAAGGAAAGAAATACGTTGCAACTGCAGTCTTGTTCATGAATTCCAGTGATGGTTAGAGGAAAAGCAGGTCTGCAATCAAGGTTTTGGCCTGAGATTTAGTAGATACAAATCCTGAATGATGCAAACACACTGTGCCTGGCACTGAATATTGCACAGCAAACCCAAAGATCTGCATGGTATCTCGTTTTTTTCCAGAGTATTTTCCATGTGGAGGAAGACTTTGTGGTGCAGGTGTACTCAGCAGCCTTGTGAGTTGCACTGAGTAAGTAAGGAGGAGGGCACAATGAGCATAGCAGAGGGAAACTGACAGGATTTCTGACCCAGCCAAATTAATTGACAAAACAGTTAGTTCAGGACATTAAGATCCATCATAGCATTTGCTCTGAGCAAGAAGTGGAAGCTGCAGGACTGGTGTGTTTCAGAGTTATACGATTCATGAGCCACTTAGTAATGTATCTTTCAGCATCTAATTGCTCCCACAGATTTCTTTGCTGCTAGGGAATGATACACAGTGACCATGGCTTAAGCAGTGTGAGGAAGGCCGATCTGACTTTTGTTCTTTGAAGGCTCAGTGATGAAAGGAGGTGGAGAGAATAGGAGACTTAACTACTGACCTGTGGGGCAGGGGCCACTTGGGAGCCAGTCTTAAATCTAAAGGTCATCGACAAAGTGACAGAGTCTAAATCCATCATTTTTTAGGGGTGTAATTGTAATTTTAATAGGACAGGTGCTGAGAGAATCAGAGGAGAGAAGATGGGTCGAGGAAGCAGCTCAAACAAGTATTTGGATTACAGAAAGTACAGATTGCCCTGTATCTGGTAGATATATGTATCTGGTTGAATGTATTCATGATTGTTCTCTGTAAGCCATGGGTAGCATTTTCATTGCACTGAGTTAGTCCAGCTCTTCTCTGTAAGAAAAAGGGTTAGTCTCATCCTGTTGTATTCTCCCTCCACCCTCGTCCCGTGTGTGCAAATGAATGCATATCCCACCCCTCCGCGGTCTGTTAGTTCACTGTCATGGATTGTAATCCCAACAGCGCACAACTGAGGACACAGTTATGAGTATCTTTCAAGAGTGTGTTTTGGAAAAGGGATCCTCCAGGGACTGAAATCCAAAAAGGTACATCTCACCTGCTGAGTATCAATGGTTCAAAATAACATGGAATTGGCTCAGGATGAAGGGCAGAAAGAAGCCAGTGAGAATCCTGTGAATCTCATCATGGACTGCATTGGGCCTTAGACAAAGTCTCCAACTTTTATGCTGGCAAGTGATGCAGAGAAGCATTCACAAGCATAGGGCAGGAGAGGATTCCCATGCATCCACTTTTCTGTCCCATTACAGCTGGCTAGGGCACAGTGAACAACACTGAATATTTCGGACCTGGGGAAGGTCCCTCATGTTCTCTGAAATTCCCTACTCGGCACCTTGAAAGACAAACTCTTTCTTAGATCGCCTAAAACCTTGATGGAAAGCTAAAAGATGATGGCCCACAGTCAGTAAGTCTCCGGGGAGTTATTCTGCCTCCAGTCCTGAGTGTAGACAATGTTTAGCATTGATTTTCTGTTGGTGACTGTATTTGGCAAATTCTGGTAGACAGCAGTGCTAAGCCTTGGAGCTGAGAAAGGCTAAGAGCAGCCAGTATTAAATCTCCCCTCAAATCTCAGGAGAAATCCCATGTTCTGATACATAAGATGTACAACCAACCAAAACATAACCTATAGGTTCCCCCAATTCAAGACTACACAGTATTAAATTCAAGCTTTAAAAAGCTTTACACTTACTGGAAAGGCCTGAAGACTCTCAAGAGGAAATTACAATATGTAAAGGCACCTTGAGTGCAGGTTATGAGACTGTTGCGGTTTAGGGTCAGGGCACCCCAAAACCTAACAGAGGCTCTCGGCTAACCCCCCTCCCTCCCGAAAGGGGAAGAGAAAAGGAGTAAGGGAGAGAGACTTACCGATTAGAAAAGGAAACTAGAACAGCTTTAAAGAAAAGGAAAAGAATAAGAAGAATAAAATGGAATATATACAAATATATACCCAGTATCGAACCCAAAACCCCTGGATGGCAAGTACGTCACCATCACCACTGATGTTGTGGAGCAGGCACCGGGAAAGTCCCAGACAGGGCCCAGCAGCAGACGGGAACCGAGTTCAGGAGCTGGATTCTGGTACTGGATTCAGGAACACTTCGATCAGGATCGGAGTCCTCTGTCCTCAGAATGGACAGAATCCTCTTTGGATTCCGGCCGTTGGAGGAATGAGGAAGACTCCGAGCAAGGGCCTGGAGCAAGAGGACCCGAGCCAAGGGCAAACGTAAAAGGGCCCCCAGCGGCCGAATATGGCGTCTGTGGGATGGAAGACCCCATGGGTCAGTTTAAGGTCACCCATCTGTCCCCTCCTCCCTGCAGGTGCGGCTTTTACTTTCTGCACCCCCCAAGGTGGTACACAAGATCTAGCAGTGGCATTGGTCTGCACACCAGTCCCTCGTGTAACTCTAAACATGGAGCGTTATCACTGCAAGGAGCAGGCGCTGCCTGCGAAAACATGCTGCTAAACTTCAGAAAGTGCTATTAGTTAAAGGAACTGAGCTGAAAAGTAAAATCACTGAGCAGAATTGTTCTGTTCTGACTCAGACCAGGACAGAGACCTAGTTAACTGCAGAAGCTCAGGCCAGCTGACTGTGACCTGAAGTGTTTTTCTTCTTGTAGGTTAAAAAGGTGTTTCAGAAGGAAGTATCTGGTCCTGCTAAGAGGCTCTGCTGTGATCTCTCTGGGACTGAAAGGCAAAAAGTCAGTTGCCTGTTGAAAGTTCCTGACGGAGTGAGTAAGGCCAGCAGGTTGGACTTGCCAAAAGTGGTTGGTGCTGGAACCACCTGCTTAGGTGGGAAACGTTCCCACCACTTAAATAAGAACTGAAATAACTCAGTACTGAAGGAAGCTGCCTGCTCTGGCTCTTCCTCCTGAGTTACACTGCAAACATTTTCTCTAAATTTTCAGGCACAGAAATAGCAGCCAGCTGCTGTCTAGTGAACAAGCCCAGCCACTGTGTTTGGCAAAGGACAGCCCAGGCTCAAGGGCCACATTTCTGCATAGACATGTGAAATGCAAATGGGTGTTCCCCAGCTCTCAGATTTGTAAGTGAGGGAAGAAATTCATGGCAGAGTAACTTCAGCAACATAATTTTACCTGTCAATTTTGAACAGAATAGCTGAGCAGATTAGAAATCTATCTATCTATCTATCTATCTATCTATCTATCTATCTATCTATCTATCTATCTATCTATCTACCTACCTACCTACCTACCTACCTTATCCTTATCATCTCATTGACATTCACTTAAGGTCATATGCAAAGGAAAAAAACACAAATTTGCCTCTAAAATTGAAATTACTCTTCTTTCAAACTAAGGAAAAAGAAAAGGAAAATTACAAGAATGAAAACAATAGAAATTGTCAGTGAAAGTGGAAAAAAGCATGTAGGATGGTTCTTCCATGTGTAACATACCTGGATGGACATTAATCTTGTTGTAGGGGGTAGACTTCTTGTATATTGCTTCTCCGTATATCATCTACAGAAGACAAAATACCACCACCTTTTTCTGTTACATCTAACGAATAAGTCAAACTGTCAGTTAGGTCATGCTAAAAGCCCAGATATAGTGACTCCTCATAATTTCAAACATTTCCCCAAGGGCATAGACTACTGAACTAATTAATACAGAAAAACACTGATTATACGTTTTTGGTTATCTAAATATGTGTTATGTTTCCCTTAGCAATATAGTTATAAGTTAAATGCTTATTTCTGAAGTCAAAGAAATGAAAATGCTGTTCAAATAATAATATAAAAAAGGTTTATTTCCTTTTTATCACAGCTTCATCAGTTAAATACCTCTGGCAGTTCTCTGCCATGTGTTAAGGTAAAGCGAACCAGGGACAGTATTCCTTCTTGAAAACTGCAGACTCAGGTTAGCCAGGGGCTTATCATAAATACTACCTCAAAGCTTGACTTCTGACATTTATATTTGGTTTTATTCTGACTGTGAAGCACTGAAAAAGTCTAGGGCAAAGACTGTCTATAAGACTCTTGATCTTGAGGGTGCAACTTAAAATATTTTAGGGTTGTCATGACTGCTTTTTGGCAGGCTTTTCTTGTAATCTCTGTCTTTGCATGCTTTTAAGATACCTCAGAAAGAGGAGAGTGACTGGTCAGGGAATTCAGCTGGAAGAAAGTTGTGAAAGCAGCCTTGGAAGGTATCTGAAGATTTTTTTTTTTTAAAACATCTTCAAGTAATTTAATCTCATGTTCCTGAATACATAAGCATATAAAGCCCCTAGCTGCTTCTAAAACCTGTGGCTACAGATTTGAATCTTGAGTCCTCTGGGAGAGTCCTTCTCCCACCAAGGGCAGAAAGCAGAATATTAGGGCAGACACTAAGGCAATCAAGCAGATTGTTTACTACTCTTAGCCCACCACAGAAAATGCCTAAAAAAACCCCAAACAAAACCAAAACAACGAAACCCTGTCCACACCCGCCCTGTCCTTAGGCAGTCTGTTTTTTCCCCTACTATGTTTCTTATCAGTCTTCTGCAGGGACTCTAAAACGCTTATCTTGATAGGCTAGATTACCAAGCTGATCTCCCCTCTGTGAGGAACAGGAATCAAACAATGTCTTTCACTGCCAGCAAACCATACATTCCCAGTCCAGATAATTCATTAATAGAATATCTCCTCTCCATCCCAGATCTTCTGTCATCCTTTTTCTGCCTCCTTACCCTCCCCTCAATTAATTCCTATGCTTTAATACCATCTAAGAGTCCTTAGCGAGAAGAGGATCTGTTTGCTATGCAGGTGCAAGTTTTCAGCACCACAGCACAACAGCAATAACACCCCCTTCTGCCCTCCTCAGGGCTTCTCTTTGTGAACTACTTTTTCTTTTTCTTCCTTTTCAGCTCTATGCTGAACACCACCATGCAGCTAATCTGATTATGCTAATTTGTACTTCATGAACCCAAAGACTAAGGCGATCTTTGGAGGGTGAGCTAGGCTGGGGATGAGGGTGGTGAGGACAGGAGAGAGGGTATGGGAGGGGAGGCCCAGACAATGGTTTCAAGTCACTTAACAAAAAAAGCTGTCTGTATTGCCAAAGTACACTCCGGGTAACCCCTTGCTGCTCTTGACAATTTAGTGTTCCAAACCGGCCTGTGCTACTGAGCAGAAGAAGGAGCACGGAGAATATACAATGAAGGAGCACAATGAGAAGTCTGTTTCCTGTTGAACGTTGCTTTTCTTTCTCCTTAACTAATCCTTCCCAGAATCCAGTAGTTGAAGTATGGTCCACAAATCGTTTGTCAGATGGTAGCTATGGCACCAGACGGCCTCTGAGCAACATATAACCTCATCTGTCCAACTAGACTGACATTGCACTTGAAATTTATTGAATAATGGACAGCTACTTTGCAGACGGACACAACACTAAATATAGACCACCCTTCTGCAGGAGCTGACAGTGTCCCCAGCCTGCATTACCTTTGCTACAATTGTAATTGGGAAAAAAGTCTGAGAGGAAACATATAAAGGGATGTAAAAAAGTATTTTAAAGACTAACGCAACCCTGTGTTAGAGTTTTGGCAATCATGGAACTGTTTGCATTGACAGGGACCTCCTGGGATCATCCGGCCCCACCTCCTTGATAAAGCCACGTCACCTAGAGCTCACAGCCCAAGACTGTGCCCAGTCAAATTTTGAGTTATCTTCACAGACAGAGAATCCACTACCTCTAAGGAAAACCCATTTCTGTGTTTGAACACCTTCATAATAGAAAAACTTTTTCTTGTGCGTCAGATGTGGATTTTCACGTTTTTTTAAGTTGTGTCCATTGCCTCGTCTCCAGTCAGTGTACACCCCTGAGAAGAGTGTGGCTCTCTATATGCCATTCCCTCCCAACACATATTGGTATACACTGAGAAGCTTCCCTTCAATCATCTCTTCTCTCAGCTGAACAGTCCCATTTCTCTCAGCCTCTCCTTCTATGAAATATATTCCAGTCCATTAATCATCCTTGTGGCCCTCCACGGGACTTGCTCCAGCAAGTCCATGTGTCTCTTGCACTGGGAAGCCCAGAACTGCACACAGCACTCCAAGTGTGGCCTCACCAGTACTGAGACGGGACAGATCATTTCCCTCGACTTGCTTTTCCTCAGGCTACCAGTGTCAATGCAGGATCAAGACTGAGTGTTGGTCTGAGCAGGTTCCAACGACGGTGTCAGTGAGCACAACTTTACCACTACCTGTGCTGAGAATATTTTTCACAAACTGGAAGTATATTTTGTCTTTCAAACTGGAATTTGTTGAAAGAAGGCACCTTGTTTCTACACGTAATAAAAGGACTGCCTACACGTACATGCCTGCAGAGATGATAAGAGAGAGAAGGGGGCATTACAATACCTCCAGAAAGAGATGGTCCCAAACTTGCTGTCCCTAAAACTCGGGTAGACATTGTTTAGTAGCCAAGGGCACATGGGGGAATATTAACAATTTCCTTAACGTCCATTTTATGTTCTGTGTTCCCTTCAGGCAAAAATTCAGAAGGGTAGCTTCTGAGAGACAACTCCTGCCTCTGGTGAAGATAAATCATTTACTACTGAGGGCGAAAAGGTGAGGTGGAAGGAAGACATTTGCTCTGCACTGCATCTTAAGTAAGACATCTCCCCTTTCTCAAGCAGAGCAGACTATTTGTTCAGTTCTGCAGCCCTAAGCAGAATATTCCAGGACACCATTTTATGAAAGCAAATGGAGGAGGAAAAACGACTGTCTTAAAGATGTCGTTTCAGGTCCAGCCTCAGGTTCAACTGTATTTGTATTACGTTTCAGGGAGGGGACTACCTGTAGTTTATTTGACAGGGTAGAAAATACGCAGTGTCTTGCCAGCATTGCTCTCCTATATCTGAGATCGCATTTGCTGAATGTGCAATGTATTACAACTGTACCTACCAGTGTTTAACAAAACTACCTCCAAATAACACTCTGAGTGGAGTGACCAAGCAAAAGAGGAGAAAAAATACCAGCAATGTAAAACGAACAGTTTAAATTAAAAGTATAAAGAGTAGGATTTTTGCAATTATCACATGCTGAGTGGAGCCTCTGTGATCATAATATGCATGGAAATGTCTCTTGCTTTTCTGTTTTTCCCCAGGAAGCAGGGAAGCTTATTAGATGTGAGGCGAATCAAAGGGTGTTTATATGAACTGTGTTACATTACAGATAAATACATCTGATTAAAAAACCAGCTTGAAATCTGAGACAATCAGTAATCCCAGATCCTATGCTCCCTGAAGGCCAGATTCTTGAAGGTATTGGAACAGCTAAAATCCACTGATATCTAATGAACTTTAAAGACCTAGGCTCTTGCCTGCTGATGCACCTAACAGAGAAAAGCTGTGCACGCAGCATGACTTACTGCACAGGAGTAGTTTGAGGCATGATGATTTGTATTGTATGAGGTCTTACTGTATCCTTTTCTTCCTTTCTACAGCAGGTCTTGGGTGAGATCAGACTGGTGAGGTTGACAAAGGAGATGATAGAATAAGCAGCATAATCTAGAGGAGGTCTTGCTCTGTTGCACTTTAGCAAACAAGTTCATAGAAAAAAAGGAAAGGAGACATGAGAAGGTGAAGTGCTGGAGGAATATTCTGGAAAAGAAGGTGCGTAACTGTAGTGAAACGTCGGAAGGTATGCAGAGGTAAAGGTGAGGCGTGGGTATATGAGCGTTCATTGAAAGCATGCACAGATAAGGTGGCTAAGACAGGATGAACAAGCAGATTCACAGAGAGAGGCAGGAGACTAAGAGGTATACTACACCATGGCTAAAGGTTGAGGATGGCATGGAAAAAGCAAGAAAAGCAGGGAAACTGGGAATGTGATGATAACTGTGAGGAGTAACACGAAAAGAAATAGGCAAGGTTGATGAACCAATGGCTCTAGAGAGAGAGAAAAGAGAAGAAAATATACTAGAAGATCAAAGTAAGCAGTCTGAGGGGGTTAAGAGACTGGGGAAGTATGAATGCAGAATAAAATTATGGAGCACAGTGGGAATTGGAAGATTGGGATTGGAAGAAAGTAAATAGTAGCGTGGCAGATGATTACAAATCACAAATACAGCAGGATGAGCGCACACAATGGCAATGTCCATTTTCATATGTGGCAAAAATTATTTTCACCTAACTTGATCCTCGTGCATAGACTTCAGTTTGAGAGATCTTCTAAGAAAGGTAAATATGTTTAATCTGATAACCCCAAAAATAGGAATATTTCTACTTTCCTTATTTTGAGGAGTACAGGTGTATGGGTTTTGGGGCAGAATCAAGACTAAAGAAGACTTTTCTCTCTTTTTTTTTTTTTTTTTTTTCTAAGGCATTTTTTAATTTCAGGTCAATTTTTTTTGGATATCAAATATTACAAAT
>VWZK01001169.1:0-38296 GCA_013396935.1 Baryphthengus martii
CAGGGAGATTCACGCTATAATTGCGTATAGTTTGGTTTGTTTACTTGTTTGTAATGCTCTTAGAAGCAGGGCAGTTGGTGGGAGTTAGTGTCACCATTACTTAGGTAGAAAATGTACTGAAATGAGTGGTGGACTTCGGGTTTCAGGATTCATCATGCTTTCCATGTTTCAAAAAGTATAGCAAAGCTGCTGAAGTTTCTCTTTGCTTGTGTTTGTTCACAGAGAAAGGTTTTTACCAGAGGTATCTCTTACAGCTAAACTGTCCTTGAACTCAGCCAAACTACACTGGATTTTTCATCACACCATCATTTACTTGTGCAAGAGCAACTGGCAGTTCATCATTCTGCAGCTCTTGAAGTCTAACATTAACTGGTCCTCAAGTGAGAGATTATGCTCTTCAGATAAACTTGAACTCTCTCATCACCTTTGTTGATTTGCCACGTGAACCGGTGGCAATTTCGTTGTTCCCATTTGTAAGTATAGCCTTTTCGCTTCCCACTGGGATGGAAAATGGAAGATATCTAGTTGTTCCTGGATGATGATGACGTTGTGCTATACTATGGCAAAGCCTTAGAGTTTTCCACCAGTCCTGGGCCGCGTCTCTTCCTTGACTCTCATTCCTCTAGAGCAGAGGTGTTGGTGCATTTACTGGTGGGCTCTTGTCCTTTCCCTACTGGCTGAAGCTCTCCACAGTTTTTGTGTCCATAGACCAAAGATGAGTGAGCACAGCAATCTTCACCTGAAGTCTTTGCAGGTGATGTCTACCTTGTTCATGGCCATTGAGACAAAACTCTGAGACTGGTGAGGCTGGATTTTGACTGCAGCGGACCGTGCTATGTACGCGTGCACTTGAGGGAAAATACCAAGGTAAGGGTGAAAGAACATGGAGTTTTCTGGGATGTGCTACTGATATGTGCGTTTCCAATCTGTTTGCTGCTCCTGTACACCTTGAGGTCTCCCAGTGGGGGAAGCTGAGGAGGGAGGACTACACGATGCCTTTTGTGCTTTCAGTGGTAAGCCTCGGGGGAGCAGTGCACAGAGACATTGTTCAGGTGGTCTTGAAGGAAAGTGTTTCTCTACTCAAATCCGTTTGATATAGCAAAGTATATTTATGGAAAACATAGCTAAGAAGGATTTTCTGCTATGACAAAGAGTTTCTCCCCTTACTGAAGCTTTGTCCTCTCAATGCAATGTGTGAAATTTAGGAGGCATTATTTTTCCCAAGTTAAAATATTTGAGGAAAAATTTGGGTGCTGACAACAATGGACTTTTTAACTTGCAGGCCATTTGCTTTTATAATTCCTATGAAATAAACTGAGCTGTCTAAGTTGGTTTTATTCATTGTGGTTTAGTTGTGTACATACTCATATTTGTGTCAGAAAAACAATGTTAAAAGCGTTAGTAACAACTGCTCTCAGAGCTTTCTAGCTTGCAGTGCCAACGGGGTTAAATGTCCCAGCGGAGTTCAGAGGGAGAAGTTTATAGCAGATATTTTCAGGAAACCAATTTTAGACTTCTGTTCAAAGAGGCCTGTACAAGAAGGATTTACATTTTCTCATCTGTGACTTCGACCGCCTGCGTGGAATTGCCTGCTGATCTGTATAAAGAACTAGCAACCCACTGCAGCCCACATCTTTAACATGAAAGTACAATGCATAGATTATGAGCCTAACCTGCTTTCAGTTGCCTTGAGCAGAGCAACGCATTTGGCTCGGTGTTGGGCCATTTTATACTAGGACAAGTGGTCTCTCTCAACGTTTCTCTTGCGATACTGAGGCCGGATCTGAAGACGAACCACTTGTATCTGACTCTTGCTGTCCTTGAGATTGGAATTAAGTTTTTACTTTCAGGCTGGCAGACGGGGACAGCATCACACATGTGGAAGTACAAGATGGATGCCCAGAAATCAGCTTCCATCAGGCATTCTCAGCAGTCTTTCCTCATTTTCATTCGAAGCATTGGCTTTAGTATAATTTTCCCAAGCATCTCTATGAACAGCAGTAGTTGGAACAAAACCATTAGCAAATCATTTTATTTTTAGAGATGTATCTTTTTGCTGCTGCTGCATTTAAAATTACTGCAATCCCTCATTCGTCTGCAGGGACACGATGCTGTGTTTTCACGGATCCTATGCTATGTAGCATCCCTTTTTCTTTTCCATGGCACTGTCACGACAGCTTCTGTTGGCACAGCCATTCTCACATCACCAATTAAACGTAAGTAAGCTGGAGCTAAGGGTATAGATTGGTGGTTCCAGCAGCCGCCGTCGGAGGAAGCTTATCTGCTCCTAGACCTCCCTGTGTCTTTTTTCTTCAGGGCATCGCAGGGTGGAGGAGCAGCTCCTTCCCATGCTTCGTTTTCCCTAGCAATTTACCAGGGAAGGGAAGAAACGCTGTTTGTGCTGACACTTGTAGAGGTGCAATGCAGGATAAGCAGTGCACGTCCTTCACCTTGGCTTGAGTGAATGAGAGGGGGTCATTTTATTGTGGGGACCACTACCCCAGTGCCATCAGGATGCAATCAGGAGGATGTTTGGTTTTACAACAAGAATGGATTGAGCAGTTTTTTGGGTTTTATGAAGAAAAAAAAGAGGAGACACTCAGTTATGTACCATGGTACCTGTAGGGCCATGCCTTCTTAAAAAAGAGCATTCAGTTGCTGCAGGTAGGAAGGGCTGGAGTGGATTTGCGCTGGTTGTTCTCCTTCTGTGCTGGCTGGGGACAATTCATGTGTTAGGTGAGGTTTCTCTGCATGAAGAGGATCCAAAGGCCATCAGACCCTTCATCTTTATGGCTCCTTTCTACCAGAGGAGTTCCACCAAGTAGCTGCAGTAGGGTTTAGGTCTGATCCCATGTCATTAGAGAGGACAGGAGCTATATAATCATTACGCTTTTTAGAAATTTTAACCACAGCCTGTGGAGGGATGGCAATGCTTTATCGGACAAATATGTCACTGTCTTTCATCAGCTGATTATAATCATCTTGGAAGTTCCAGTGTGTCTATTTTTCCCTCTGCTTTTTTACTATTGTGTTTTGTTTAACTTTCCCTAATGAGCCCGGTGAAAAGCAATTGTTCTAAATAAATCATGTACGCTACAAAGCAGTATATCACAATTAGGCTTCCATTATACTTTAATTAGGCATTCCATTATTAAATTGATGTCTTTGGCTTCTTCCAGGTCTTAGACTAATCCTGAAACAAATTCCTCTTTGTGGGTAAATATTAGTCAGTCGTAATTAAAGAGTATTCACTGGAGTTGCGGCTTTTCATTAAATCCCTTTCTGATTAAGATGGTTCCCCCAAGTACTGGGCTGATTAAATTTAATAAGATTTGTCCACTTGTGTGTATCATGGTCTGGTGGAAACTGTTTTAGCGCTAAGGGACTGGGAACAAGAAGTTCATATCTCGATGCAGGCAGCCATGGGTCTAAATGTCTGTTGTGCTCAGTGCTGTATGCTCATATCAAGGAGCTGTACAGTTTGTGTGGTAGGTCAGCAGAGAAAAAAAAAAAACATAGAAAATAAATTAGTAGTGTTAGAGTTGAATATCAGAGGATTACGTTACAGCTAGAGGGTTACAGTAAAGAATGGAAGATTCAAGTATGTTAGAGGTTCTCTTTTGTTGACTGTTTCACGACTAGGGCTTTGCTGCTTCTTTGAAACCCCAGTGCTTTTCTGCCCCAAACAGATTTCACTTGGTGAGATGTGGAGAAGAGCTTGTTTCTATGTAAATATGCCTCAGCTGTGAATTCAGATAAGAAAACAGACGTTCTTGACAGAAGTTCTTCTAATGGCAGAGGGTGGAATGTTTTCAGAGCAAAATCGTTGTCCTGGGTTTAAAACAAGGTGGAGCAAAAGCACGATGTGGCTTTAGTTCCATGCATATCATCAGAGAGAAGTTAGAAGCCCCACAGTTTTCTGTGTGCTGAAATTAGGCCTTTTTGTCAGGCTGCCGGTGCTGTTCTGCATTCCACTTGCTTTGTACACAGAAATGAAAGCAAACCACTGTGACCAAGAATGGCAATAGCACAAGTCGACGAGGTATGAAGCGTGGGAGATCGGTTCAGGACATCTCTGGAAGTCCTCTATCCAAATATTTGAGGTGGATGCTAGCAGGTATTTTTTCAACATCCAGTTCATACTCTATTTTTGGTGCAGGGTACATTTTCATCTAGCGTTTTGGTTCGGTACGGGTCGTGTTTGTAATTGAATCTCTCAAAAGTCAGAATGTGTTTTCAGTTTCTTCTCATGCCCCCTAAATATCATAGTACTGGCTATATCATCTAGCCCATCTTTTGCATCGTGAGGAATCCAAGTTGACCCCTAGTTCCAGAATGGTCTTGCTGGGGCTGCTGGAGGCTGCAGTAACCATGAGTGATGCCTGGGACGGTTTGGAGAGGGCAGTGTCAGGTCGCTAAGCAGCGAAAGGGTACTCTCTAGCGGTTGACTTTGGGTAGTGATAAGAAGAGATAGTAAAGTGCACAGAATTAATGTAAGGTTACTCGTCCGTAGCCATTAAGAAAAGGGAGAAAAATAGAGAAAGGTGAGGAAAGGAAGCCGAGCTTTATATCTGAATTATAGAAAAGAATGGATGTAAAGGGGAGTTGGACTAGATGACCTTTAAGGGTCCCTTCCAACCCCAAATTTTCTATGATAATGCACTAGAAACCAAGAATAAAATCTCTTTTCTCTAATAATCATCCTTTATTTACTTATTACTATTGTTGCAATACAGCGCTGGGTGGTGGTATGCTATTCACAGCATGAAATGAAATAAGGGCTGATGGAAAGTGAGAAGTCCATGGCATTTCTGAGGAGATAAGATGCACTTTGCTCCATTGATTACTGAGCAAGAACTGCCCCAACTGCTACCTTCTGAATATCTTTGATGAATTATGTTTTTTCCACTCCTTGCAGTGTCTCACACTAGTTTGGTAGTGACTTTACAAAAGACAAGACTCAAAATTAGTTGCATGGTTAGTCTGCAGACTGGCTGGGGTCTAATGTTCATCTGTCTAAGACAATGTGAAAATTATTAAAAATGAAAAAATAAGAGAAAATTCCTACCCTACATCCTGGCAAATCCTAAAAATATTAATTTTTTTGAAAAAATCCATTTGAAAAGAGTATAAGCAACGATTATGGAAGACTTGGGAAAAATAAATAACATGTAATAGAATGAGCAGGGAGACTGGGAAGGGTAATCCCTTTAACGTTTATATTTTAATTGGTGTCCTGAAAGCTAACGTATGCTTTTGTGCTACAATCTGGCAGTTCATACCTACTGCTGCTCCTTACATCTTTAAAAATGTAGCACTTTTCAAAAGATTCCGGATTTTAAGCCAGCTGCGTTGTTTACCTAACAGTAGCATCCTGCAATGTTGAGCATCCTTGGTATGGCAGTTGCGTATGTAAACTGTTCCAGAGTGTTTTGCATTACTGCTCACTCAGTGAGACCAGTCAGAAATGACAACGGAAATTGCAGATGCCACAGCTGAATTCTGGCAGAACTGGATTGCCTCAAGTAGGGACGTATTTTCTGCAGCGGAGATTGACGCTCAATTCCATCTGCGCTGGAGAGAGATTGTTCATCCAGGCAGAGAGCAAAGAAACCTACGGAGGTGGATTATTTCTGTCCAAATAACAGAGGAATTAGGTGATAGTCTGTTCTACTAAATATAAGAATAAACTCTGTGTGTGTGTGTGTGTGTGTGTGTGTGTGTGTGTGTAAGATTTATTTTAAGGGTATTTGATGTCTTATTTTTGCTTATTGTTATGATACGTAGCTTTCCAGAGATACCTGGATGATTCATTTAGCTTTCTTATTAAAAAGAGAAATAGACCAGCCATTTCCTAATTTATGTTCAGTTGCCTGTCTAGCAAGGCATCTTATCATGACAAGGTAGAGTACACGCCATGCTCTTTAGAAGGATTTCACTGCAGTGTAGTAAGTTGTCTTCATTTCAAACATAATGGTGATTCTTGTCTGAGTTTGGTGGCTCTTTGCCAGGAAATTCATCTTGGAGCTTAGTAAAGTTGGATCGGTTGGATCACCAGTGCGTCAGTGTCTGTCTGTTATGTGAAATATCGTTTTTCCGTATGGAAAAGTAGTAGTGTGATATAAGCCTAGAAACAACATGTTTTCTCCTTCGTAACAGGTAACATACCCATGAAAAGGAGATCCCATATGGGGACGAAGAGCAGGATTGTAGTATGGGATGCTGGGAGAGAGCAGACCCACAGGCAAGGGAATAAACATGGCATTTTTGTTATCCGGGTTTCAGAAATATAATTTGGGAATGATAGAGTAAAGAATAGTGAGTCAGTTATGCCTGGTCATCCCTAGTGACTGAAAATAACTTGTTATTCCAACCCTTTTATCCCTTTGTTCCCTCCTCTCTGCATATTTTTGTATTTTATTTATAGCTCGACCAGCTTTTGCTTTGCAATTTGTGGAATAACCCTTTGGAGCTGGGCAGGGAAGACTAAAGGGCAGCAGCCCCGCCGATGAAACCACTGGGTCAGCGCATTCTCCATCATGATGGCCAGATCCCCCCTCTCCCCTGCCCGCCTTTCCATCATCTGCTCAGACAGTCCTCTTTTAAACAAGCAAACTTGGTTCCTGAAGTCATCAGTCAGTTTGTGTTGACAGCAGTACCTAGGAGCCACGTGCCATGTTCCAGATGAGCCTGCTGTGGCTTCGATAGCAGCTGGGCAGAGAGCCCTTGGCCAGGGAGGTGGCAAGATAGAGAGTTCTTCCTGTAAAGCCTTAGTGGAGGTTGCAAGGTGTTGTAAAATGCATGAAATCCGGCACCCTACTCGTATTTATCCCATACAGCATAGCTGCACAAATAACGCCCGCGCTAGTTTCGAGATAAATCTTCTGTATTTTGCTGCGGCTTGACACATGCTTAAGTATCTTTGTCCACTTTAATCCACAAACTAAGAATCAGTTCAGCATTGTATGTGTGTTAACTTACAGATCAGGATAATGTGCTGCTTCATCCACTCGGCTTTCCCACAGCACTGACTTCTCATACTACAGCTGAACCACACTGTGTCTTTCTTCTTGCAGTAGCTCTGATCTGGTTTGGAGAGGAGGCAGGTGTGTCTGCCAAAGAAAAGAACATCTCTTGCATTCAAGTAAGAAACTGGAGATCTACTCCTGCCGCTGTCGTAACATTGGATTATAGTCCTGCAAAGAATCGAGGCATTTAAGTTGACTAGATTTTGTTGGCATTACAACTTTGGTGCAGGATTGCTAATTAAAAAACTAAAACATAATAATAATTTTTTAAAAAGGCATTTTCGGGAAGTTACTGTTTGCTAAACTGCAGTCCTCCTTATTTTTTGACTTACGGAGAGGACACGGGGAGAGACGTGTTGAAGCAACAGATGTGAAGCCGTTCAGCAGACACCAGCCTGGGGTGGGAGAATCTCAGGCTGTGTCACAGGTGAGAGTGGAAAAACTCTCCTATAGCTTGTTTGTGCGCCCTGATTCAACTGGGGATCAACAGCCTTTGACGGATGGTGTGCCAGGCCGTATTCTCCTTACCTGGAAGAAATTTCCCAGGAACCGGGGAGCTATACCTGCCAGCTCCCCCTTGCCTACCCTTTCAGCAGTGACGTGTCTCAGTGGGAGATGGCTGCCCAGTTCAGCCATGGAGGCTCAACGGGCTTTGCATTGGAGAACGATGGGGTTTGCGTCTCCGCCCTGTTGCATGAAACTTCGGATCCCACCCAGGCGTCATCCATAGCTTGCTGGCTCCATTGTCTTCCAGGGTATGGCAGAGGACTTTATAATGAACAGTGCTGAACACCAGCTCTCACAGCGGTGTTGTAGCTACAAGAAAGGACATTGTTTTTGGAGGCATAAAACCAAAAACCAAGTAGGAATGTTAGTACTAGATGTCTGCGTATGGACTTAATGAGTCCATTATGTGCCTCTCTCATGTTAAAAGCTTTAAGGCAGTGCGGGATGTCTGTCCTGTAACATCCCGTGGCAAAACGGAAAGCGTTCTGTGTAAGCTCTTGTGGCCTGTGTCATTCAGGAGATCAGATGACATGATGATAACATTCCCAGCTGATCTTAAAATAATTAAATGAGGTATTTAGCAGAGGTTTCAGAGTCAAAACAGATTTTGCTTCCCAACAACTTCAGTTAGGGGTGTTGTTTTACACATTGATGAGATGTGCAAAACTAACGGGGTTTAAATGTATTTAACAAGATAATTAAGCACATTAATGATTTCTAATAGCTAGGAGGATGTTCTTGTATCTGTTGGTCTTTGTAGCAGCTGGGCTGGATGTACCTCATAGGAGATCTCACTAGTCCTCTACTCCTGTATGCAGCACTCAGAGCACATTTCTGTCTTGCTGGGGAGCAGAAAGCAGCCAGAGCTGTCCCTTCCCCAGACTCCCACCCTCAAGGACAAGAGGTACCGTTTACTTAACTCCTTTGTGTCAGCAGGTGGAAGGTTTTCCTCTCTCCTTGTGTCACAATGCTGGTGGAAAATCAGAGAGCTGAAGAAAGAATTGGTATGCAGGATCATTCTTCTCTGTTAATCAAGGCCGGTGTTATCATTCTGTCTTTTTTTGTTTGCTTATTTGATTGCTACACTTACCCCAAAAAGATTTCCAATAACTACTGAGTTGAAAGTGATTTAGATTAACCCTGGCTGACACCTCTGCTTTAAAGAGGGCTGCCTGAAGTTTTAAATCTTCACAAGGATGATACTTCCCAGGAGGGGCCATAAATCCTTGAAGCTGCTCCCTCCTGATACTGTGTTCTCGAAGAAAAATCACTAAAATCTCAGGAGCCAAGACAGTAATACTTCCCAGTAATCAATTTTAGATGGCTTTCGTTTTAATGTCCAAAACCGTATCCTTGTTTCAAAGCTAACGTACAATACTTGGATATTGTGAGATGTAACTAGTTTTCTTCTGCATGTTTCCATCTCTGCTTTGATTACGTTGCTGATCAGTTTATTTACAGAAGTTCCAAGCCTCCTTCTGTTGGGTTTCCTAAGGAAATATATATAAGGTTGAAGATATTAAGGGATAGGTGGGTGGGTGAGCCACAGGCAGTGTTTTATGGAAGTTTGGAAAGGTGTGAAGCATCTGGAGCTGTATGATGAAGGGACAGGTACGCTACTTTGCAGGAAGAAGCAGTTATATTCTAGCGGGAGGTGGAAAGGACAAGGGCCTCACGCATTGGTCCCGCTTTTCACAGAGCAACTTATTTTGAGGTGCTTGTGAATAGTTTGTTGTGAGAGCACCTCAGTGTATCGCTCTCCCCATTCTGGCTCAACAAGTCATCGGCGCGCCGTTCTGTGATGTACTGTGGTTAAGAATAGCATCTTCTCTGCTGGATCGATGCAGAGGAAGAGACTGTATAATCCTTGTATGATTTAAAGTAATGTCAATGATAACTGAAGTAGGACAAATTACTGCTGCTGAGATCCTTGCTAGGGTTGGAAATGGGTAATAGCCACCAATGCCAAGGAGACTCAGCTGCCTGGTCACCTTCCAGGCTGCTGAAAGTGAGCAGTTGATTGCATGGATTTGCCTGGGGCCTGTCCTCATTTTTGGCTCGCTAATGGTCATTTTGGCTTTAAGAGCTTCTGTTCTGAATCACCGTTTTGGCCCTCAAGTCGCTGCTTACGTAGATCCTTTTGTCTCACAGTGAGCTTGCTCAGCATCCCTCCATCCCCGGTACGAGCAAGGAAGTGTCCTTGTGAATCACAACTGAGGAACGGGCAGTGCTTGAGCTCGCCGGTGATGCTTATAGGAGAGGGGACGGGTCCCTCCAGCCAGCCCACTTACTTGGGACCGTGCTGTGCCTCTGAGCATCACTTTTGGCAGTTTTCACCAACTGCAGCTGCCTTGCAATGTTCTCTTTGCACACGTGTTTGAAAGAAGCTGAAAATAGTTTAACTCTGCTGTTTACATTCAGGCTGGGTTCCACCCTCCCCCCACCCCCCGCCCCCGAATGAAAATATTGTGCTGGCATGATATTATTGAACACAATTAAAAGTAATTTTGCGTTTACCGGTGATACCTTTATTTTGAACCTAGTAAGATGCTCTTGGTTGTAAAGTTTTATAATAGATGGTGAGCTACAAAAGTGCACATGCAAAAGAGCGCCGAGACACAAGGGCAGGCGGGGAGAACCCCCAGGCTCAGACGGAGAAACAGAGCCCCTACCCTGGCTCCTTTTGAGGACTGTTGCAGGGGAGTCATTGGCCCATGGGCCAGCGGTGACACCCATCCCATTGAGTCAATGGGAGAGGCTCGCATCCGTCGTCTTACACCCGGAGGGGCACTACTGCTTGCAGGGCTTTGGGACTCATTACAGGATGTCTAAGAGGAGCCTTTGGTGATTGTACAAGATTTATTATGGGATATTTAGGGGAGGAACTTTGAGTGGGGAAGGGGATGGCTCAAGATGGTTTAGGAGGAACAAGTTTGGAAAAACAGAGAGAGAAACAGAGGGTAAAAGGGGCTGGTCCCATGCCAGTGGTGCTGGTCAGTACACTTGCCTGGCTGTGCCATCTGTCTGATCAGTCCAGTCTGACACATCTTCTCGTTAAACCTCATTTCTAACTATTTTCCTGGGTGAGGGTACTCTGTAGGTGTGTGTTTGAGGTTCAGGTGCCAGCAACTGGAAAGACCAGGTTCTGTCAGTCTGTGATCTCTAGCAACTATCAACATGAGACCAGTGGGCAAGTAAAAGAGGCTTGAGATACAGGTATCAACATGGCCGTAAGTCTTGGTCAGATACTGGACAGATCAGATGGTCACAGTTTGGCTACGGGAGGGACTGCAAGGTCCAAGCTGGCAGCTGGGGAGACCGTGGGGTCTGGGGTAGCTGAGACCAATTTGTGTGTTTGCCTGTCTCTGCACGAGGCAGTTGTAGAGGAGAGGATCTGAAGACCAGCTACTCGGTGGCCCTGAGTGTCTAAGACCAGTTACTGGAGGGATGGACAGTACACGTGCATCCATGCAAGGGGTCTGTACCAGACACTGGAGAGGGGCTGTCACCCCAGAGGCTCATGTGGCCAGGTGCCAGCACCTGGGAAGACCAAAGATGGAGGCCAGCTGCAGCACAGACTGTCTATGACCAGTTACTGGAGCAAACCACAGCCTGTATATATGTATATAATTCCCACTGACGGACCTTTATCCTGATCAGCCAGAGAGGGGAACATGATGAGGCCATTTTCTTTGCGCGAGTGCTGTGGTTTTTGACCACGTTGACCCATGGCTGGCTGGCTGTGCCTGTGCGTTGTGCTCATGTATGTGTGCATATCGGGAACGTGAGCTCAGACTTGCTCCAACCTGTGTCAAGAAGATGCAACAACCTCCCCTCTACTGGGCTACCAGGTGCTGTAGCTTCTAACGTGGAATAAAATTTCTGATGGAACAGCTGGTGCAGTGAAAGAAAATGTCCTAATTTTTCCTTGGAAACTTTTATTTAAAAAAAAAAAAAAAAAAGATCTCTGATGCTGCTATTTTGGTCATGAGCCTTGGTAAGTTCTTTTTCTGCCGCCTCTGAGTGCATTGCCCAGAGCAACCAGCTGTGCATTGTGATAGCTTGAAGTAATGTCGTGTACCAACTGGGCCTGAAATATAAATAACTTTGATCGGAGCACGGAGAGTTTAAAAAGAATAGTGCTTTTGAGGCATTTTGTCATCCCAAAATGGAGATCGCCACGTGGATTAATCATCATCTACATGTTCAGCAGTTTATAGCTGTGTAACAATGATTATAAACAAACTTCATGGTCACTCTGAGCATTGGAGTGAGCTTTCCTTTTCTGAGGTGCTTTTATAAAGCATAGGACAGAAAGTTGTTCATGGGTACGAAGGTTATATAGTTCTACTGCTGCAGGAAGAAAGTTAGGAGACTCTAAAGCTGCTGAAACTGGTGTCCCTTTGTCCTGAAGAGCTGGGCTACCTGCCTGGCATTTTAGACTTAATGGCAGTTTCTTAGCTTAATTAGATTTCAGATGCAAACCTGTGAACGTTATGTGATTACCCCTGTCCTTCATTCCTTCCACAATGGAATGTGGATACATGCAGAATAAAGAAGATCCCTCAGAAGTCACTAAAAGCATTGCAAAAAGTGATTCATCCACCAACAGCTTCTCTGAACTATGAACAAATACACTTGCTTTCATCATTTTTGACCCATTAGAAAAGTAGAATGATGTGGCTTCCCTTAGGGCAATTCCTTCTTAAAATGTGCAGAAACAGGATTTTTAAGCAGATCTTTAAATTCAGGTGGAAAAAAGATCTTTAAAATCAGTGACTGCCCTGTATCTTCACTTAAGATCACTTTCTTTTGCTGGTTAACTGGCACCTTGCTATTGATCTGAAATGTGTGCTGTTAGGTATCTCCAGGCTGCAGAAACAACAAGCTTAACTTCAGAAGGAAACGTGGACAGAACAGATGCTCTAGCCAAAGACTCTAGAATGTCTTTGAACCTTGAATGATGGTTCAAAGAACCTTCTGCCTGATTTAACTGCCTGGTTAAACGTAACCTAAGAGATTTTTCTCCCTGTTCATGAATGGTCTACCTTCACCTGCTGCAGTAAGGTGGCTCCTTTTTAGCAGATTCGCTTTTAGCCCATTTGACAGTGATGAATTGACCCCGTCCGTGTGAAAAGATGCCGTTGATAGATCAGCAGAATATATGCAGAACCTTTTTGTTCCAGTGTGCAGTGTGGATCCTACAGCTTTACTGCCCCGTAACGCTAGCAGGGTGTCCTGCTTTCAGCAGCTGTAGAAAACTGATTGAAGCCGGTCCTTTCCACACACTTGCCTTGCCAGGAAATTAAAGCTTCAGGCTGCCATTTCTGTGGACTTTTTAAATATGTATGACCAAAACAAGGGGCCTGTTGCAAGAGGATTAGAGCCTTCCTCATATGAAACGTGGTATTCTGGTCTTGTCTCTTTCTGATGTTTCTGTTCTTTCAGATATGCTAAATCTGCCTTTGAAGTTTCATTCCTTCTTGTGTAAAATACACTTTAATAGGTGAACCTTGCAGCTAGGAATTAGGGGATACTGGTTCAAGCTGGACACACTGAGCTCAAGTTGGTCACATAATCATCCTTTGCCGTGCTTTTCCTGTTTGTAATGCAGAAAGAGTAGTGTCCACCCTCCCGTACAAAGCTTCTTGAGCTTTCTTCTGGGTAACTCATTTCAAAGTTGTAGCGTATTGTAGACCTTCTACAGTCTGGTGTGAAGTCCTGCTGGAAGGTACCTGTCTAGGGATGCTACAAATCCATAGGTAAGGAGTAGAGGCACACTGATTCTTATTAGGAATTCATGGGCAAAAATATATCTACATGCAGAAGGGATCAGACCGGCTGTGTTGGTGCAGGAGTCCTGCCCAGTCCTGCCAACACTTGCACAGGGTCAGAAAATCTGTGTCTTAAGCAAAGCTGGTGGTTTCTTGCCTGTTGTCTGTATACCAGTGATCCGACTCTATAAAACCTTGATTTTTCAAGATCATTTGCACGTCATGGCAGACTGGCCGTTTAGCTGCAAAGACATGATTGCAAGGTGGGTGAGAAACTTGTGTAGCCAAAAACTCTTTTCATAGAAGGCTTTTTTCATACAAGGGTCTCAGGAAGGCTGAATTTTTCTGGCTTCCCTCTTGAGGTAAAGTGCATAGGTTTTATGTGCCACTAGGACCTGGAGGGCCAGGAGGAATAGAGATTGTAAGAGATGAATAACTCTTAGAGGCATATGTAGCAGCCTTTCCCCTGGCTGGGCCAGGAGCTAGAGGATATCTGTCCTGTAGGATGATTGTAATTCCTTCTGATGGCAGAAATATTTGAAGTAGAGGGAGAAAAAATGTGAGCTGTTCTCAGTGAAAATGCTTCCTGCTAAGGTGCAGGGGGCCAGTCATTGTTTCCCTTCATAAGAGCTGGGTTTCTAAGGCACATTCGATTTTGGCATCTCTTGGAAGGAGATCTGAAGGGTTTTACTTGTGTAGAATGCAGTGATTCTCTGCTTAGACAGGATGTGACAAAAGCTGGAGTGTTGACTTTTGCTCTGATAGAATCACAGAATGTTAGGGGTTGGAAGGGACCTCTAGAAATCATCTAGTCCAACCCCCCTGCTAGAGGAGGATCACCCAGGGCAGGCCGCACAGGAACGCATCCAGGTGGTTTTGAAAGTCTCCAGAGAAGGAGACTCCACAACCTCTCTGGGCAGCCTGGAACAGGCTCCATCACCCTTACAGGAAAGAAGTTTCTCCTCATGTTGAGGTGGGACTTCCTATGTTCTAACTTAAACCCATTATTTCTTGTTCTATTGCTGGGCATCACTGAAAGGAGATTGTCCCCTTCCTCTTGACCTCCACCCCTCAGATATTTATAGACATTAATAAGATCCCCTCTCAGCTGTCTCCTTTCAAGGCTAAACATCCCCAGTTCTCTTAGTCTCTCTTCATAGGAGAGATGTTCAAGTCCCTCAGTCATCCTGGTAGGCTCTCCGTTGGACTCTCTCCAGTAGGTGCCTGTCTCTCTTGAATTGGGGAACCCAAAACTGGGTAGACCTCCTAGGAGCCATATACAGCTTTTTAAAAACCCAAGCAACCTGCCACTAAACTGTCCAAGAGAGATCTTTGTAAGACAACATCTGTTATAAAATATTCCAAAAGCCTGAATAGGTTTTTTCTCGGTCTTGCGATATCTGAAGTTGAACCTTAGATACAGGATTTTGAACACGGCCTTTTAAAGTAACTTTCTATTCTGTTCCTGTCATTTTTTAGAGCTATGAAGGAAAGCCAAAATGCCAGAGAAGGGCAGCAAATTACAAGGGGGAGTGAAGCTAAAGAGTAGGTTTTGATCGCCTTTGCAAGAAGTGACATCATCTATGAGAACAAAAGTCTTCAGTCGCTGCAACTGGAGACAGCTTTTAGTCTCCAATTCCATTTTGCCCTGAGCCAGCCAGCCAAATAAAAACAGCGGGATAAATCACTGCTGGCAGAACTTAACCATTACGCAACATCCAGTGCACCATGCGCCTATTTTTAGATTGGTTTTACACTAGCAGAATTTACTTTATGAAATCTAAAAAGAATGTCTGGTCAGAGGCCAGAGGATAAAGAGGGTATTTAGAAAGTGCAAAATATAAACCCCCACGTAGTGCAGAGATGCGCCAGCAAACCCCGCTTTGGCAATACTGGTATTCTTTCTAGAGTGTCGGCTCGATGAGGCACGGTAATGAAGAATAGAGGGGGGGTTTGTCAGTATTCCCTTGAATTTCTCGGCTGCAGTTGCTTTTTAAATGGTTAACTGTACTCACTTTACCCAAATAACTAACTTTATGGGGTTTACTTAAAGCTGGGCTCCCACTATTTACGCTGTACTTTGTCTTTACTGGGTCTGGAATGCAGTGAGCAGCCGCTCCTCCTTACAGGTCTGAGGGATCAGATTTAAAGGAATTGTGTTAACTGGAGGGCTCTGCAAAGCTGACTGAGCTACAGAGATACTCCTCATCCTTTGTGAAATACCCTAGATTTAATGAGCTCCTGACACATGGCTGGTATATGTTTCACTTATGTCTTCTCCGTCTTCAGTGAATTAGGATTCTGTATGCCCCTTGCTCCAGATCAAACTGAATCTTTTTCAGTGCTCACAGGAATATACACCAAGTTGTATTTCATTAGTTAAAAGCAATTTCAGCCTGCAGCACAGGTATGAGTAACTGAAAATCAGTCTCACATACTGTGCTCTTTCTCCAAGATCAGATGTGCATCTTCTCTCCTTCAAATTTGATTTTGTTCTCTTACTCGCCGTTGTAATTCTGCGTTAGATTGTACTGTGTATAGTTTGTTCCCGCGCTTTTTTCGGCTTCGATTCAGAACAGATAATGATTGGGAAAAGTTTGACCTTTCAGCCTGTAGAGATTCTGGCGGATAAAACATACTCTGCATAGCCAATGTATCTTTGGGATTTCTGCCACTGTTTGGACAGTTTTCAGTCGTGCCTTGAAACGAATTACGTGTTCTGACCATTGTCTGATCTGTGTTGGTCTTTTTTTTCCCCATAAACCTTTCCTGTAGGTGACAATCTCGATGCTATCCATGACATAACTGTGGCATACCCCCAAAACATTCCTCAGACGGAGAAGCACCTTTTGAATGGGAACTTCCCGAAGGAGATTCACTTCCACGTCCAGAGGTATCCCATAGAGACAGTGCCCACTTCTAAGGAGGAGCTGCAGCTTTGGTGCCGAAAACGCTGGGAAGAGAAAGAGGAGAGACTCCGACGCTTCTACGAAGGTGAAAGATGCTTCAGTGCGACAGGGCAAAACATTATTCCGCCGTGTAAATCTGAGCTCAGGGTCCTGGCAGTGAAGTGCATCTCACTCCTGTATTGGACGCTGTTCCCCTTGGGTATGCTTACACTGCTGTACCTGTACAGCTTTGCACGATGGTATTTTGCAGCCATGATCATCTTTTTTGTTGTGCAGCAAAAGATATTTGGTGGGCTGGAACTGATTGAACTCGCTTGTCATCGGTATTTTAAAAAGCAACAGAAATTTCAGGACATGAAAATAAAAGCCAATTAGTTCTGGGGTGAAGGAGGACGTAAAAATGGGTGGATTTGAGATGTCCTGCAAGTTTTACGCACAGGGAAGAAATTTTTGCATGAGAATCGTCTTTTACTATTGCCATTGTTAGACATTTGCACTCGATTCTGTGAAGAGAAAGAAAAATGTTAGTTATAGCTACACGTGAAAATGGTAGTTTTTATCTCTGAATGTAATTTCAACGTTGCTCTTGCAAGCAGCTAGCAACTGCATTCCGCTGTAATTAAGAAACAAATTGCTGGATTATTGAACAGTCGCGAGGACATTCGTAAACGTGACATGCACTGAACTTTTCATATAGAAACCCAAACTGTCCAGCTAAGAGAGACAGAGGTGTGATTTCTCTATCATCACATTGTCATAAAGTAAGCACTGGATTTGGAAAGCTGGTAAGTTTAATGATTTTTGATGGTCGGTGGAAGGTGGAGGATAAGTTGTTCTGTTCCTGGTTTTCTATTTCAAATAATCAAACTTGTTTTAAAATAGTAATAATATTTTCACATAAGCTTTTCCAAACACTACTGATTCTATCACGATTCAATCATTCTGGTTTGGTCACCCAGAATGACTTTAAGCCTTGCAGCCTTGTGTTGTAGTGCAGAAAACAGTGCTGGCTCTGCCTCCGTTTACATCTTAACTGATTGTTTCATAGACCTATATAGCTAAATTTTGATTTTTTTCTCTGTTTTGGTCTCCCTGTTAGCTGTTGCAGATTTATTCCTATTGTACTATACAGAGCTGAGAGGTAGAGGAGTTGGTTTGTTTTTTTTATTAGTGTTTTTTTCTTGTAGAGGCACAAGTAAGTGACTGTCTCTGAGTAGCTGGCAAATGTTTTTCAAAAAGGTCTCCTTGTAGACATTATGTGATTGAAAACCTTTTATTTATTTTTCAGAGTAAGCAAGTGTGGGTTTTTTTGGTTTTGGTTTGTTTGTTTTGGTTTTTTTTTTGTGGAAGCATTTATTTTAATTTCCACATCGCTTCCTTAGGCATTTCAAGTGTCCGTATAGTTAGCAGGAAGTACTGCTTGTTCCATGTATGTCAGCCAGACCTGCAGCTGATGCAGTGGTTGTCTCCTCCTAGGTACAAAAGATGGGTTTCAGGCTTATCAGAGCACAGGGAAATTGCACTACGTCTTCCCCTTGCAATACTCCCTTTGATTGCCTGATGACATCATTGCTTTTGCAAGCTCTGTCATAATTTTTTGGCGGTTCTTTTGGGGCTCCCACTGTAACACTCTCCTTTATTTTCATAACCTTCAGAAAATCTGAAGGCTTAAACTCAGACAAGGCACTTTCAAGTGTATTCCTTGTTATATACAATAAAAGTAATGTTTGTGCTCACGTAGTAAAAGGCATAAACATTGCCAGCACTTGGGAGACACTGCAGGTTAGATTTGTTTTTCACCTTCAAAAATGTTAGACCACTTGATAACTGTGTTGCTGCAAAACCTTCCTGACTCACTATTTGTTGTTCATTGCACGAAGGCTTATTTGAGCTAAACCAAGACGATCTGCTTCCATATGTTGAGCGGCATCGCCGTGAAATGTGAAAGTACAGAGTGCAAAATGTTATCTTGCGCTGTGCTGAGTGTCTCAAGCATTGGGTTGGCATGGTAGGCACGTCAGTTTTCTTCTAAATTACAACACTAAACATGGTGTCTCTTGTGTTGGTATCAAAGGCCATTTTCTGAAGGAATCACCAGCCTCTGTTCAGCTGTCCCTTGCAAGGTGACAAGGTTTTTTTAATCTGTGCTTATAGTAACTATTGTTCATTATGCTGAAAGTACCTGAAGCCATCTGTTTTACTCTAGGGGTTTTTTTAATCCTTTTATTCTTAAAAATAAGTAAAACTAGGTTTATATTTAGGGTTATGTTTCTTAAGGATTTTTTTTCGTACTTATATTTGAGTACCTGATGACAGACAACTGGTGTTCCGTTGTCACAAGTGGAAAGAGGTCCTTTCTGCACTATGGCTTTTAAAAATGTCATTCTGTGCTGTGGGAGGTATGGTTGCAGCTTATATCTACATAGCCTGGTTTTTCCTTCACCAAGTGCTCTGCTTTGGTGCAGTTCCCAGTACATCCAGGTAACTCGCTGCAAAGGAAAACTTACAAACCTCATTTATGGTCAGTACAGAGGAGACCTAAAAGGCTTCTTCTAGTCTGCCCTGAGCCACGGCTGTGCTTTCATACCAGGAGTAACCATGGCCAGCCTACTCCAGTAGCCTTAACATAGTCTTCATGAATGACTTCAGAGGACAGGTTATATATATTGGTGACATAAATACCAGCTACGCTTTTCTCAGTCATTCAGCAAACTTTGTGCTGTCATCAGATGTATCAGAAACATCAGTGTGAGTCTTGGTCATGGAGCGGTGAAAGATTTACATCTTTGAGTGATTAGAGTTAGGCTCTGAAGATGAAATCAAACGCAGTCCATCGTTGACCTTTGACAAGGGGGTTTCCGCCATCTGGAGCCAAACACATAACCTACGGAACGTGTTAAATGTGAAATCTGTAATTCATTCTCCTCTCGTGTGTTCAGATCGAAAAGAAAGAATAATCCTCTGGTCAGCTGCTAATGTCACATCTGCAGCGCCAGCCTCCATGATTCAGGGTGGCACGTAAGTGAAGAGTCCTCCTCTCACGGGGAAAGGTGTTGGCTTTGTGGCTGATGTAGATGTTCAGATTCTGTGCATCATTATCCAGTTCAATTAGAAATGAGGGTGTGTGTGTGAATAAAAATAAAAGCTTTGTGGATGCAGAAGCTTCTTTGTTTAAATAGTGGTTAAGGAACTGGGGGAAGATCTTTCTGTGAATGCTTTTCTTTTTCTCTTTGGAAAAATGTAGCTTTTTACTCAAAAGATTCTAATGGACAGGGGTTTTTGGAGCCTCTTGTTCTTACCCTCTTTCTCTATTTGAAGTACACTAAGATGGCACTTAGGGATGTGGGCTAGTGGTGGACTTGGTAGTGTTAGATCTGCAGTCGGACTCAATCTTAAAGGTCTTTTTCCAACCTAAATGATTCTGTGCTGGGTAAATCACTTTGAAACGTTTTCAATGCTGTTACGTTAAAGGTGCTAGTACTGCAGGAATCACACGCACCCCTCTTTCATGGGACCCACATTGGCACCGAGACTCACTGCACTCGTTAACACGTTTTTTAGTGCTCACCTTCTCTCCGAAGTCCCAGCAGCCACACTGCTCAGCAGCGACCGCTCTGTCTATGGGACCTGCAGGTCTTGCTAGCTGTTGGTTAATGATCGAATAACAATTCGAAATCAATGACATGCTTTAAGGATACTGCTCTCATATACTCAATCAAATGTTTCCTCATCGACATTGGGGGTTCCTTTCTCCCTGCTCAGAACAGAAGGCTGAAATCCTGCCATCTGTTTTTGTCATCCAGCTCATCTGGGTAGCAAGATGTCAGATCAAGGTATTTCTCCCTTGGTTTCAAAGCTGCAAAGCTTGAAGCTGGGCTGTAAGGTGTTGTCTTGATCATGTGAAATGTAGTTCCTAGTTTTGCACATTGCATCAATCTGTGTTGTTTGAAAAAAATTCGTGTTTTTATAACTTGATTTTATACGTACACTGTGTGAAAGGAAACACCAGGATACTACAAACCTACAGAAAGCCTTAGTTTTCAGAATTCACTGATTATATTAGAATGTTTTAGCCATGTACCAGTTACTCTACAGCAACAATAAAGACCTGAAACATTGCATGTGTTTAATTTTGCCATTTTCTTCTTACTACATGACATGTTCTGTATGCACCTGTAAGGAGCAAAACTTCTCTTCAGTCATATGGCTTGGGCAGAGCAGTGTCCGTTTGGGTACTCGACCCGTGGTTTGTGGCTGTTGGGATGGTATGTCTCCCTTCTCTCCGTGGGAGGTTGGAAAGGGGTGGCTTCTGTACCCTCCCTTCTAGCCTCCTGTCAAGGGCTGTGGAAACCTTTGAGCGTGCAAGAGTTATAGCTCAACTGCAGCGTTGCTTTGCTGCTTAACCAGTATTGCTTAAGAAGATGCTGTGGCTCCAAAGAGCTTGCTAAGTAGGTAAGTCCTCCATTTTAGCTATGTCCCGTTACCACCCGTGTAACTGCTGCCACAAGAAATGACCTGTGGCATGTTCTTAGAGGACCTGTCTTTAACGAAACTTCAGATCAGAGGCTCCTTGAATTCCCTCTCCGTTGTCTGAATGCTAATCCAGTGCAGAAGGGCAAGGGCTGTATTTCTCAGGAGCTGTTGTGCTCCTCGCTGCCTGACAGGGAATAGCCTGGCTGTGACTGCCACAGCCTGAAGCAGCCATGGCAGAGGACCCGCATCTCCAGCAGCCGGCACGCCTTAGAAAGACCGCTAGCAACAGGGACCCTGGTAGCTGTTTCTACAGCTGGAGGTGGTATTTGCAGTGTCTGCATATGTTCAGAGCATTCACATTGGTCCCCAAAAGTCAAAATGAGCCTTGCTTGAGTGGCTTGTCTCTCTGAAAAGAGGGTTATCACTTGCTCTTTGTTTCCTCAGAGCTCAAATGTGCAATGAAAAAATTGATTTCTCTGCCTTACCTGCCATGGCAGAAAATAATAGTAAAGGAGGCCAAAGCTTTCACCCTCCAGCTGTCCCAAACACCTCCTTTGCTGTTCAATACAACAGGTAAAAGGTCGTCTTGTTTCCTAAGGACAGAAATTATTCCCAGGAGTGGGGAGCACGGTCTGTGCTTGTAATGTGCTTGAGTGACTCTCGTCCTAGAGAGGCTTTGTGGTGAGACACACAAGAGCTCACCTCTGTCCTTGTGGGACCTCTCAAAAGAGGTCTGGCATCTTTAGCACGGGTGGAGACAGGCCCTGAGTTTTTAAGCAGGTTTCTTTGTTTCATTCCAGTTTGGACACCGTATGGTTTGGCATCCCCATTTCTGGAGTTCTTCGTGTGCATTGAGTGTTTTCTCTACTGGTGGGATATGGAGGAGATTGACAGAGGAGGATTTTGAGCAAAACTCTGCCTCCATTTTCTCAGGTAGACACTGCTGCTCTCAGGAGAAGAAGGAAGGGTGTTTGCTCCTGAGATACATCATGCTGGGTTGCTTGAGAGAGGCAGATGCACAGGGGCTGGGGTGAGTGTAATGGTGTTGCTGGTCAGCACCCTCTTCCCTAAATTTCTCTATCTTGCTTGTCAGAGAAAGGCAAGAGCCCCTTCACCCTCATCTGTGGGACAGCAAAGAAACGCCTTCAGCCTTACCAAAGGGAAGAGCTAAAGGGTCTCAAGCCTTACCCTTGCTTTTACATCCACAGAACGACCCCCAGCCGAGGAGGATAAGCTGCTGTAGGGTGCAAGAGCATGAGGAGGTACTGCAGGAGGAGTGGGCGGCGAGGCTGGGCACTGTTTTCCGCAGAGCTGTAACCTGGCACTAGCATCACCGACTGGTTTTGCCCTCTACCCACCTGCATTGTTTCTACACCTGCCTTCGAGGCTCACCCTGCTGCTTGAGCTGCCGGGTGTCTAGTGAGCGAGAGGAATGGATGTTGATTAACACTGAACCCAAAGGGAAGGGAAACGTTGGGGATAACAGGAGAGGTGCTGGGGAAGGTGTTGACTCCTGCTGGTGCTGGGTGCAGCTGATTGGCAGCGTGTCATCTTGATTCAGAGGCTGAAGGAGAAGGACTTCATTAAGAGACTTGTTTATTTAGACATTGTCAGAGAAAGCGGAGAGAGAGAACATCCTCCATGAGATAGTTCACAATGGTAGTTCACACTACCTCTGGAGGAGCCTCTTTATGTTCTTACCTGGCAGGCTACCTACCGGTGCTGGCGTTCCCCATGAGTGCCTGTAGCTTAGTCGGGGTGATATCTCCTCTCTCGTCATACTCGAGTTTCTCACTTGTCCTGTGTTTCAAGACATGCAGACGACTCCTCCTGTTTCTGGTCCTGGCATCTGTGCAAGACCGTGAGTTCTTTAAGGACAGAGTCATCCCTTGCTCTCAGTAAGAATCCCACCATCAGGCTGAGAAGCTGCCTGGCTTTCCAGGGAAGCTTGCAAAGCAGCGCTGCCTCCTGCAATCCGTACATCACTGGGCAGCCAGGTCCTCCACCTCCCCGGCAGGGAGCTGCCTCATTGTCCCCCTCCCCACCACTGCAGTTATATTTCCTTCCAGATTATCCACTGAAATGATTCAAGTGGAGACGTTCACACCGATAGGTTCACAGGTTTACTTCCTGCAGCTTTGCCCTCCCTGCCCAGTGCTGTTCAAACCGCTCTCTGAAGCTCAGCTCTGAACTTGTTTCGCTTAAGACGTGCCCTTTTTATAGCTACTTAAAGCGAAGGTCCCCACTTCCCAAGGGTTTTCCTTGGTGCTTTGTGGTTGGCACAAAACATCAGAGCCAATGAATCGGCCTCAGGGTCTTAGGCAGGAAAGCCTTGCCTTTGACGTGAGGGTGGGAGGGGGTTTTCCTCTTTCTTTCTCCCTCGGGCTCTGCTGCTGCTGCTGGGACCCCCCCTCAGCGCGTCCAGGCCTGACTCCATGTGCTCTGCACGATCCATCGCCATCCCAGAGCTGGTTTTGGATATGCTTGTCTATCCCTCTTCCCTTCACATTCCTTTTCCCTGCTTATCTCTGTTACTTACTAAATTTTGTTCATAGTCTTAACTTCCAGTTTTGTGTGAGGCACTACCTTCCTCATTCCCCTTTTTATTCTCCCTTGGGAGGGAAGGGGGAAGGGGAGAGAGGGCCGATAGGAATCCTGCTCTGTGGAGCTTGCCCTGAGCCTTAAATGGAGACATGTGGTCATTCAGTGATCAAGATCCGCACACCCAGTGGACATCTCCATTCTCCTTGCTGCAGATACTGCGATCCTCTAGAGGTTTTTATTTTCTACCTTAGCTGGGGAAAGGCCGGGGGTGGGGGGATGTCTTTTCCAGGAGAACCCAGAGAGCGAGCACAAGGAGGTGTTTTATGCAAGATCACAGCAAGGTGCTCGGGTCTGCCTCCTGACAACATGTGAAGGTTAAAGGTAGGTACTCAGCTTTCCACTGCTAATGACTGAAAGTGCTGTATAAGTGTGAGAGAGCCTAATTAGGCATTAATGAGAAAGGGGCCTGTGGTTTTATTAACTGTTGGACATGAGTACTGTGGATGAGCAAGAGAGGTTGCATTAGCTGCTTCATGCTGAGTCCTTCCAGCAGGAAAGTCCTTAGCAGACTTTCTGCATCGTTTAAGGCCAGGAGGTAAAGGAGGATCTGCGAACGAGGAGCAGTGGTTCTTCGTGTCCTCTGCTGCCGACTGGGACAAACCCTGGGCTTGTGGCCCCACAGGTGGACTGCAGACTTTGGGGCAAAAACCTTGGGCTCTACTGTTGGGTCTGCCATTGACCAATGGTGTGTGTCACGCACCTCCTGCTTCCCAGGTGTTTCTGCAGAACTGGGGACATCTCCTGGGGGATGTGCTGCTGTTGGGCACACATTCCAGACTGCCACAGACCCTTATTGCAGGTGAAAAGGGGCTCCAGCCCTGTTAAGAGTCTGTTTGGTCAAAATTGTCCCTTTTCCTCAGCCTAGTGGCAGGCCGCAGCACACCAGAATAGGGGCAGTCTGGGAGCAAAAGCGCAGCTATTTGCTTCTGTGAAGGCCAGAGCAGAATTCCCTGCTTTGGGACCAGCCTCTGCTCTACTCCAGCCTGAATCTCATAGTGGGGGACACTGGAAGAGATCAGATGGTTGACTGTTAGATAAAGACAGGAATAAAAACAGGGAGGTTAAATAGCTAATTTTGAATTAGCTGTATCATTCCTAGCCATTGCATAAAAGCTATTAAAGTTATTACAGGACATGCTGGATGCTTTCACAGCAGGAACAACAAATATAGGTAGAACAGTCCTTGTCATAAATAGCACTCCAGCCATCTCAACAGCCCTCTTTGCCATCATGATGCTGCTCGCAGCCAGCCTGGCTGAGCGATGCCAAACCGATGGCAAGCGGTGGGTGCATTTGATGGAGGTGGCTACTTTTCTCCCCAAATAGAACAAGGCTTGCATTGGTTTATGGTTAGCAGATCCCTGAACATTTCTCAAGGAGAGAAACTGCTTGACATGGGGCAGATCTGTTTTCTCTGGGCCCTCTCCGTGGGGTTCTTGCTGCAAGTGTCACAAGGAACCAGAGACCAAGGGTTAAAAATCACTTCACAAATCCTCCACTTAAGTATGTATTTGTCAAGTCTATTAATAATGTCCTTCAAACTGTACTTTGGATGCTTTTTTTGATTATTACTCTGCATTTTGCCACTCAGCCATGGCAGTCACATCTAGATCCTAAAGTTATCAGATGTTCATGTTGGAAGTTCACAGCCCGACTCTACTGATGTCTTGCTATTTGATACCAAGATGTCTTTATTATCAAGCATATGGACCTTTCACGCCTTCTGTATTGACACAGCTTGTGTTTAGGTGCTTTTGTTTCTCTGTTAACCAAATCAGGTGCCTTTTCCAGTGACAGAACATTTCACCCCTAGGTATAAAGTCCTTGGGTTACCCCTGGTCTGTGAAATACTCTGACACTTCCAGTTAGGAAATGAACTCAGCTTTTAGCTGGTGCTCTCCGAATTCCAATCCTTCCATCCTGCTCTGCCTCGGTTGGAAAGGAGGACTTTACCTCACGCACCGGCAGCGGTGGGCAGAGCGGCGAGGTCGTGCTGAACCTGGAGTACTTCCAGGGCCACCGAACCTCACTGAGTCACTCATTAAGTCGATAGAGCAGGAAGTCATCGAAAATAGAAGACAGTGGAAATAAAACAAATAGTGAAGCATCCATTCACACCCTTGGCAGAGGCATTCCGGTTTCCCGGTTCCCCGCGTGCCCGCGAGGGAGGACAGCCGCTGCTTAAGAGACAGGTTATGTAATTGAAGTGGTCTATATTTATCAGGAGTGCGCGGCGTACACACCTCGAGGGTCAGATGCCTGGCAGTTTGGAGAACATTACCTCCCCTAATGAATCAGCAGGGAGAAGGACCTAAAAATACGACTCGGCTGCAGAAGGGCATCATCGAGCTGCTCAGGGAGCCAAGGTCAGGAAGCCCCGAAGTGTCTTTCCAGCTCTGGTATGGGGTTGCGGTGCTGTGCTCGGTGGCTCATCACCGCTGAAGAGGCAGGATCCGTGCCGCACTAAGCCTCCTTTCAGACTTCTGGTGTGGTGTTGGATATTGAACCAATGCTTAAAGGAGGAGAAAGACCCCCGATCCATGCCACAACTACTGTATTGTCAAGTCAACTGCCTTTTTGGGCCATTTTCCTTCTGGGCCTGGCAGTTCTGGTCTTGAGCTGGTCCAGCTCCTACAGGCAGGGTGCTGGGCTCACCTGCTTGCTCTGAGTTTCAGCCTTGTGACTTAGGACGTCAGCCGTATAGAAGGTAAGTGATGACCATCTAAACCCATATAGGTCTTACCAGTGCACCAGGCACTTTCCATCCTCCTTTCTGGATGGGAAGGGCTGGAAAGGGTAGGGCTCGAGAGAACCACCCCATCGCTCTATGCAGGGTGGAGGAATTCACCTCCAGTGTGTGGGATGGCATCCAGGTGGCACTCGGGCTTGGCAGGCAGCAGGTCTTTCACGACCTCAGCCTCTTTCAGCTATGCTCACTGCATCTGAGTGCCATGCTGGTCTGCACTGGGAGAGCCCCCGGGTGGCTTTTCTGCTACACGGAGGGGGAAACGTGAACATGCGTGGGGTGTATCCTCCTTTATAGGGTGTAGTACCACTAAAAATGTTTGATTCTCTTCAGGGGTCAGGACAGTCCTTAGCCAGTACCAACCATAGAGGCTGGTCTGCACCACCTGTGGCAAGCTCTGCTATGGGTGCTGGTGGGACACGTGTTTCATATGTCCTCCTTAGCCTGGGGATGTCTGCCTGTCAACATGCTCAGCTGCCCAAACATCTGCAGCCAGCTGGGGCTTCCTCACACCAGGCAGAAGCCAGCTTGCAGGAGCTGCCTGAGGACAGATTCGTTATGGGGCTGTTGCTGAGAAGATTTTGAGGATGGCTACGTCTGGTTCGCCTCGGAGCTGCAAGCCAACATGTGTCCAGCTCTCCCTTTTGGTCAGATTGGGAACAGGAGTCTTTGTCACTCTCAATGATCAATCTGCAGGAGTAGCAGAGCCACCCACTGTCCCCCAGCTGCCGGTGGAGCAGGGAGGCTCCAGCACATCAGCAGTGGCCCACAGTCACCCCACACCAGGCTGGAAAAATGGAGGTAAGCAGCCAGCTGGAGGGGTATCTCTGCTGTTTTGCATGAATAAGGACAGTTAATGAGAAGGGGGTTTTTTAGGAAACTGGAACAGATGGAAGGAAATAACAGATAGTCTCTTATTTTCTGGGTTTCTACTATTAGAAGTGGATTTGTTTGCCTCCAGTGCCCAAGAGCGTAACACATTACCCTGGTTTACCCAGAACAGGATGGGCAAAGACTGGTTCTTACTACAGAGGACCTACGCCGTGTTTATGCAATGCCCGTACATGCCATTTACCTTTTTAAGATCTTAAATGCTATGAACTGGACCAAATTCTGCTTTCCTGTAGACCTGATGGAGGACCTGCCTGCCAGAGGCAGAGAGCAGAGCCTGACCACACAGCCTGTCCCAGGAGGCTGGTGGTTGCCCCACTGGCTGTGCATACCTGTCACATCCCCAGTAACATCTCTGGACCTTGGCTTGATGCAGTTCAGCAGCTTGCCCCACATCAGGACTGGGCCACCATGCTAAAGGTGGCCTGGATGGGCACATGTGGCTCTAAGACCTGCCCTCCTCTTGAAATACGGTAAAACTGCAGAGGCATAAATAGCACAGAAGCGTTGAGTTAGTGACCCATCACAGCCGAGGTCCGTGTCCCTCAGTGAGGTTTGCAGGACACTGGTACTGATAAACCCAGGCACTCTACTCTGACCCCCCTGGAGCATCCACGCTTTGTTATGGTTTGGAAAGGTTTGGTCAGAAAGTGCCGCCTTCTTGCTATTTTTGTGCGTTTCCGAAGAACAGCTCTCTCCTGTGAATGTCAGGGTGGAGGTTACCTACAGGAGCAGTAGAGCTTCGTAACTGTTAGAGCTAGTGTTAATTAAGCCTTGAAAGGAGGCTCCTGCTGAGCTGTAGGCTGAGGAGCAGCAGTGTCTTGAGGGTAGTGCAGGCAGAGGGCAGAGAGAAGATTCAGCGGTTCAGAGGCTGCCCCAAGACAGAAGAATGCAGGCAGGTGCACCACCATGTTGGTGCCAGCCTGGAGATGCTGGCAGCCCTTATGGGGAGGACAGACACCTGGAGAAGGACCAGGAGTTCAACAACAGTGGTCATGTCCATGCTGTGGGCCCGGGGCACTGGGTAAGGCTTTTGTCTGTGTTGCAGTCATGCATAGTCTCAGTCCCACCTTCAGGGTAAACCTTGGAGGTTTTAACATAAACCATGGGAGGATGTTCTTCCTATCACACTCTTGCAGGGTCTCTGTGGTCACTGTAAAGTCCACCCTTGCTACTGATGGCACTAGATTAGTCCTTCTGGGCTCCTACTGGCAAAGCACTTGGGTGCCAGCTCCCCTTCTGCTCTTGGCAGTGTCACCATCTGAGTTTCAGAGACCTAGCCCAGCACCACTGGTCAGCCCTGGCCTCTCTGGGGTGAGTCTTTGTCCCACAGAGGCAAAGGAAAAGGACCAATTCAAACATAGCTGCGGGGCTGGTCTGCCCACTGCATGTTTCCTGAGCAAGGTAATTGATTCGGAAGAGTTGGTCCTGGCAGAGATCTTTGCACATATTTTTCTGCTCCCCTCGGTCCTCCCTGCACATAACTCAGCTGCCACAGTGGCTCCTCCTTCCCTGACCCCACATCCCCTGGACGGGCTCATGAGGCACATCCCTCTCCTGCAACGGCTGCCAAAATGGCTTTTTATTTTTAAACCCTGGAACACAAAAGCCCTACCTTTATCATCCACCTGCAGTCCCAGCAGCTCTGCGTATCCTCATTAAGCAACCGCGGATCATCAAATGAACCTGACAGATGCAAAAAGCAGGGGGAGATGTAGGTGCCCGACGTGCCCACGACTGGCCCCAGCTCCCTGTGACTCCAAAACGTGGGGAGGCTTCTCGCTGTGGGGTGGGGAGAAGGGCTGTTGAGTGCCCAGAGGAGTGGTGAGCTTGTGCCTTCCCGCTGTGAGGTGCAGGCCGGTGGCGGCAAGGACTGCAATCAGCCCAGCCCCAGCAGATTTTCTCCTGACAAACAACAATAATAATTCTGTAAAGGGAGTTAATGGGATGGAAAAATGGCAAACTGGATTATGGGCCATGCAATTTTATTTTCCTCTTTGGAAACATTATTTAAATAATCCTTTTATGTATTTGTTTTTAATCTCTGCATCACACGCCCTGAGGGAGGATGTCTTCAGAGTGAGAGAGCCTGCAGCCAGCTGGATGCAAGAAGATGTTCATAGACAATCAGTTTGGGTGGCAGCCTCATGCCCAGACCAGGGCTGCTTCTAAAGAAGGTTTGGAGAGAGGGATGGATCATGCAAGGTTATTTGTGCAGGGGTATCTCCAGAGCAGAAACCACTCTAGGCTGGCTGTAAGAGTTGTTTGGACTCGATGTGTCGAGCTTGTGTTTTGGTCAGGACTATCTTCCAGTTGGTTTCATCAGCCACCAAACTTGCTACAGGGTCTCCAAATAGAAAGGCCACATTGTAATTTGGAAGACAGCCTGCAAAGCCTGCCAAAAGGGACTCATGCTGGCCCGCTTGTAGGCAGGAATCATGCCTGTGCTGCGGTGATGGGAGAAAACGTGGTTTATGGTGGTCGTTTTAGGGCCAAGAGCCTACTTTCTGGAACATACTAGAGCTGGGCCAGCAGCAGAATTACAGCTTGACAAAGATGCTCAGGAGTCCCTGCTGGGGTACATTTCACCCTGAGACAGGCAGCAGCTGATATATAAATTAACTTCCCCCCCCACCCCAGCTTTCAGAAAAGGCTTACACTGGGCTCTGTAATTGCACAAAGTTTTAGTACAGCTCCTATCTTGACTAAATTTCTTCAGGCATCACTAATGAAATTGAATTTACTAGGATGACAAGTGTCTTTCTCATCTCGCCCACAGCTGCTATAACTGCTGCTTGGGCTCCAGTGCTGCTTTTTCAATCTTTGGGCTCTGCACATGACAGGCTCAGCCTGGTGCAGGGACCTGTCCTGGGACCCCTGGGCTCCCTTGAGACTGCTTGGGGCTGGGGGGAACTGCCTGGGTGCTCTCTCAGCATGAGAACTGAGGAGCAGACCACCGATCAGCCCAGCAAGGTTTTTATTTCTGCACATAACTCAGGTGACCACCGACTGGTCTGCAGGTCCCTCATCATCCTCCTGTCCATGCCTGGTTGGGAGAGGTAATGATAGATGTTGGATGGTGCAGGAAGATGCAGAATTTAAATTAATTCCCTTTCCTTCTCAATAATAAAAAATATTTCTCCCTTAAGAGCCCCTTGATTAATTGATCTGGCAATTGACAAATCAAGGATGGGAACGCATAAAATCCAATAGAAACAGTTGAAAATAGCATTATGTACAATCTGATGCAGTCAGCAATGTCACACAATGAAATGACTGCAGAAAAACAGGGCCTTGAGCTGGAGGGGCCTTCATTAAGATGTGGCAAGGGTATTATTAAGTAAAAGAACATTGATTTTGTTTGAAAGATTTGGCCATCCATATTAAATATAATCTCAGTAATGTAATCTCGGTAGTTGCTTTAAATGTCAGCCTCACTTGGCTACATCTGCTTGCCGGGGTTGCTGCTCTGCAATGAAAACGAAAACTTCATTCTCCATCACCCATGGTACTCCATTATCAGCTCGATAGGCTGTGCCCGTACAGGGAATAATTAGCATATGGGTTTCCTATAGGGAATAAGCGTATGCCAGAAAGGCCTGTGTACATAAAACGTACGTGACGGTAACAAACCAAATAATTTACAAAGACAGAAGCAGTCAACACTGCTTTCAAAGCCAGGAATCACTTTAAACTCTGGGCTTTCAAGTGAGACTTGAACATCAGGCCAAATTCTCTGCTGTTATTAACACATGTAGCTCTGCTGGCTTCCTCAGAACTTGAAGCTCCTGTCCCAAGTCCAATCTGTCAAATTCTGCTGAAGAATTTATTTTTTTTTCTGGGTCCCCCGTGTCCACATGCAGCGACAGCAATGCCTGCACAGGGCTGCCATGGGTGTGTGTCAGTTGGCTGGAGAGAGGTGGCTCTCAGTGATGCCCCCCGTAGCTCATCAGAGATGTGGATGCTTCAAAACTGGAGAAAAGCACCACTGAACTTGAAACCTTACAGCACAGTCGATGGGAGGGTCCTCACCCAGGTGGATGTTCCCACAGCAAAGTGGTGCATGACGCCACTGGTCCCGAATGGGAGTGTGGGCACTGTCCCAAAGAGACGTGAACCTCATGTCCCCCAAACTTCAGAGAGGTTGGGGATAGCATCCCCTGGAGCACAGTGTGGGCAGGAGGAGAGGAGAAGGATCTCTCTGGACACATAAAGCTGCAATATGTATCATGGGTGCTTTTTACTTCCTGCCAGGGAGAGCTGCGATCAGAAATCCATCACAGCAAATGCAAGAGCTGCTCGCATCATCTGAGGCAGACACAAACATTAACCAAATCCTTACCTGTGTCCATTTAAGCCCGAAGAAACTAATCTGCTCCTGCAGATCTCCAGCCCTGCACTCTTCCTCCAGGACCCTGGAATGAGAGCAGCAACCTGTGGACAGCAATGGAAACAAGGGGTGCCACCAGACAGGAGGGACCACGGGCTCAAGAGTAGCTGGGAAAACATCAGCAGGATCAAGGTAAGATTGGAGAATTTCCGTGCAGCTATTCCCACATCCTGCAGATCCGGTGAGCACAGGGAAGCCAGCGGTGCAGAGAGGAGGTGGCTGAGCACATCGACTGCATAGCTCTGCTAAAGAAGCACAACAAAAGGCATCAAAACAATTTCCTTGCAAATCAGAAGTGTCCAGACACAGCTGAAGGCACCGAGCCACTTGACTGTAACAGAGTCAATTTTCTCCTTCAAAGTGCATCATAGAAACCTTTTTATAGCCAAGCACCAGCAGAGCTATTTCCTGCCCCCCTGCCAGCTGTTTAAAGCCATTTCTGTGGCTCCCTCTCCAAACCTTCGCCCGCTATCCTGCAGCTACTGTTTCCTTGTCCACTTGAGCACTTGGGAGCTGAATGGCAAAGAAATAGCCACCACTCTGCTCTGACGTTGCTTTGGGGCCAGGGAGGAGCCATGTGTGGATGGGGGCTGGCCAGGACATGGGCTCATGTGTGGCAAGGCTTGCCCCATGTCCCTCTGCTCTGTGCATCGCTTATGGTGGTAGGACTGCAGCAAGAAGGAGATGGCTCTTTGTGTGGAGAGCAAGAAAGCAGGAGAGTGCATTGCCCCAGCACGCTGAGGACACCAAAAATCATACAGGTCCAAGCGAAAAGTGGGCACGTTGACAGGATGTCTCTTTGGAGAGCTAGTTAATGCACAGAAATCATCTCTGGTGCTAAACTTCTCAGTGACATGTTGCTGGAGATAGGTAGGATTTGTGAGCAAAAGTCTTGTGTTTCTGCCCTGATTTTATTCTTCTCCTAATAGCCCCCTTTCAGGTAATGGACTTTATAGACCTTTGCTCTGACCAGCTGCTATTTGGTCAGGTCAAGTTAATTATCACAAGCAGCTGGGGCCAAATCAGCTGAGAGGGGCCACATCCAGGATAAACAACTGAGCCAACCAGTGGTATATTCAATACCATGCTGAGTCGTGTCCCTATATAAGGGGAGGGCTGGCCCAGGGTGGATGTGTCTGTTTTCAGCTTACTTCAGTGCAGCTGGATCAGGGAAAGTTGGCATCTCAGGCACAGGTAGAGCCTTCCCAGCTTCTATTACTCACTTTGTCTATCATTTCATTAGGGCTATCGTTAGTACTGTTGTTTTCTTCTCTCTTTGTGGTGTTCTATTAAACTGTCCTTATCTCAACCATGGGGATCTTACCTTTTTTCTTCCTCTTGCTTCTTCTCATCCCACAGATGGGGTGTGGAGGCAGGGGGAAAAGCAGTGGGTGAGCAGCTGTGTGGTGTTTAGCTGCCAGCAGAGGTTAAACCACGACCTGTGGAAACCTAATGACCCTCAGGTCTATTTTTCTATCTCTATTGCAACTGTAAAACAACAGGAAAAAAAAAAATGAGGTAGAATCATCAGAAGGGTCATCGTATGGGTCTTTATTGGGTAAAGGCCTCCTTGCCCTATTGTAATCATGATCTAAGTTGAAACAATAAGGGCTTTTTCCCACATCTTTCCTCGCAGCAACACTAGAGTGGGAGCAGCATTAACTTTCCCTACGGAGTGGGGCAGGAGTACCACAACCACAGCTCCACAGAGTAAGTGTCCCTGCGTCACATGCAGAGCTTGACATTCAGGGCATGGAAGAGGCACAAACACTTGCCTCCCCTGGCAAGTGATCCCAGGGGATGTCTGATGGAAATACGAACACAACCTCCTTCGGGGTAAAAAGGAGGAAGAAGAAGAAAATGGAAAGGAAATAGATTTGTGCTGGTGGGGTGAGTCTGGTAATTTTGAAAAGCCACAGAGCACAAAGAGGGAAAATATACATGGAAAGCAAAATATAGAAGCTTTTGTATGATGCCAGCAATTTTCCTTTCCTTCACTGAGAAAAGAGCTGCATGGATGTGCGGCGTTACGATTCGCTCTTTCAAACGGCTGAGTCAAATACCAGCTAAATTACAAAGAGCCGTACGCAGACGTGAAGGACACGTAATGACAATATTTTGCTGTTCCTCCCTCAGACTAGATGGATGTGGAAAGTGGGAAGAAGGAGAAAAAAAAACTGCATTAGGATTCAGATAGGATTTTGATAGTGGTTGTTAAATGAAATGTAAAGGTTATTTTTAAACCCAAACACTGGATGTGCTCCAAGCATGAACAGACTGGCAAACAATCTGAATTTTTCCATTTCCTTAATATTGTTCCTATGGATGTGTTTACCACAGAGACAAGTGTTGCAACCTTAAATTAAAAAAAAAAAATGGGGAGCGGGGGAGAGACAAAAGAAGAACAAGTATTTTGCTGGGTACACAGGCAAAATACATAACCAACAGAGCAACGGCTGGAATTGATATTCCATTGCCAGTACATCTCGTTCCAGGATAAGGGCAGTAGTAAGCAGGACCAGGATTTGGAGTATCCCATGCACCAGTCCAACTCTCAGCCCTTCAGCTCTTCAACCTTGAATACAATCCTGGGGCAGATACTGAGTATTCGGAGAAGAAACGTGCCTGATGTTGTCCAAGCTTGGTCCAAAAGCCTCTGTAATGTTTTCTGTTGACTTTGACAATTTGGCCCCAGGAGCAGGCAGGAAGCCTGGAGGCAGCCAGAATGGGCAGGTGGGAGGCCACACCTGAGTTCATAGGAAGCTCCTGAATGTCCAATTTCTGGTTATTGGTCTTGCAGAGTTTAGGTGGTATTCATCAGTGCCTAGACCTTGTCCTATACCTTGTCCTGTCTGACTGAGGAGCTGTGATTTTCATCTGAGAAGAAGGAAGAAAAGAACTTCGTTTTGCTCAAACCAGAAATGTCTTGAGTCAAACCATTACCCCTAATAGGTTCACAGACGTTGCAGAGAGAGGAACCACCAGACTGTCCCAGCCCAACCACTGCAGCCACAGGACTGACCTTCTCACTCGCATGCTGGCATACAGGTATCTTTCTCATAGTGTTGACCACCATCTGCCCCTTCTTCTGTCACATTGGTCTGCAACCTTATTTTTGATTGGCTCCCCAGAGTGATGTGTTTCCTCTCTAGCTGTGTCTTTATTTAGGACTTCCCCCTTTCTCCCATTATATTTATCTGGCAGGGCCGGTCCAATGTCAGTTGTGAATAACTCACCTGATGACTTGAGCTCATCTGCCATTTCATCTGCATCACGGTCACAAACCTGCTGTGATCCCTCCAGCATGTTTAGGGCCAGAACTAGCTATCAAACCTGCCTGGCAACAGTTTCTACTCTAATACCCTTCTATAATTTGGAGTACTTGAGGCACTGGCAGCTGATACTGTTTTTCTGCAAATAAGCAGTAGGTCATGTGGCAAAAGGTGAGCATGGAGGAAGGTAGTAAAGGTGGTTGTTTGCTACAGTATAGGTGGGTGGTGGCCACAGTGGTTTTTTTCCGTAGGGGGGGCAGAGATTGTGTTCACTAGCATCCCCATCTGAGTGTTGCAATACGGTTGTTGGGTTTTGGGATCATTTCAGTTCAAGAGAGACGGGAAACTACTGAAGAGAGTCTAATGGAGGGCTACAAGGATAACTAAGGGACTGGAACAATGCTTCTTTCGAGGAAAGGCTGAGAGGGGATCACTGCAGCTCACTGTGGCTGCTTAGCCTGCAGAAGAGAAGGCTGAGAGGGGATCTTATCAATGGTTGTAACTACCTAAAGAGTGGATGTCAAGAGGATGGGGGCCAGTCTCTTTTCAGTGGTGCCCAGTGACAGGACAAGGGGCAATGGTCACCAAGTGAAACACAGGAAGTTCCACCTCAACATCTCCCAGGCAATTAGTGACAGGACAAGAGGGCATGGCCTGAAGCTGCGCCAGGGGAGTTTTAGGTTGGATCTTAGGAAGCACTTCCTCACGGAAAGGGTCATTAGGCACTGGAATGGACTGCCCAGGGAGATGGTGGAGTCACCATCCCTGGAGGTGTTTAAGGAAAGATTGGATGTGGCACTTAGTGGCATGGTCTAGCTAGGTGTTGTGGTGTTGGGTTCATAGGCTGGACTCGATGATCTCGGAGGTCTATTCCAGCCTCAACAATTCTATGATTCTATGATCAGGAAAAACTTCTTTATTGTGAGGGTGATGGAGCCTGGGACAGGCTGCCCAGAGAGGTTGTAGAGTCTCCTCTGGAGACTTTCAAAACCTACCCGGTCATGTTCCTGGGTGGCCTGCCCTAGGTGATCCTGCTCTGGCAGAGGAGTTGGACTCTGATCTCCAGAGGTCCCTTCCTACCCCTATCACTCATTTGAGAAGCACCAGGTGAAATGCTGAGCCACAAAGTGTTAAAAGGGAAAGGTTAAAGGCTTCCCAGTACCCCTTCGTGCTTTGCCCAAGCGAGAAGCTGTGATAGCGGCACTCCCCTGTCCACAGCGTTGCGATGCTCTTGCTCGACCTCACATTTTTCTATCCTGGCATGTGCGCAACCACAACTTGCTACACTCATTTGAGCTGTGCACTGAATGATGATGAAGTGACATCGTCATGGCAACACGTGTGGATTTCCTGGTTGCATAGCAACCCAGTGCAGGCTGATGTAAGATGTGTGCTTGTTTCCTCCACTGGCTGCGCTCCTTTGATGTGTCTGTGAGACTGAGGGTTGGTTTAATGTTTTTTTTTTTTCGACTGTTGTATGAGTTGTGACATCAGAATGATGAGAGTGTTGTTCTGTGTGTGCACAGAGGGAAAGAAACAGAGATTATCTCCTCTGAGAGCCCTTGTCCCAGACACAGTCTTGCTTAGGGGCACTAATATACATAGCTCATTTCTAGAGGCTTGATAGTACTTAATCTCGTATGTATTGTAACTGCTTTGTGCAATAAAGACTCGAGGAGACAAGATGCCTTTGAATGGTGCTGTCTCAAGGTATCCCTCTTGATTTTTTTCTCTAGTCTTCTCGAAGATACAGTATTTTTGTGCATGGGGCGGCTGTAAACAGGTCTGACTTATTCACAGCATCACAGCTTAGCGCTATGGGGAAACCTTCAGGCCTGATTTTTGTGTAGACCAGGTATTTGCAGAGCTGACCAACCCATTAGCTGTGTCATTGGTCATCTGCAGAACAGCAAGACTAAATCCTTGTTCACAATGACATTGAATCTCCTTCTTGCTTAAAAGTGAGTTTCTTTATATTGAAGCAGGAGAAGGTCTTTACAGTAATGTCTGTGGCTTAGACTGAAGCTGCTGATGGCCAGATGGGCAGGATGTACAGATCTCGGAGCACATACCTGCTAAACATGTCTCAGCTCACTGGCAGCGAGGACCCAGGTAAGATACTAGAGGTAGCTTGTAAGAACCTCATGTTGCATCAGTCTTCTCCTTGCTATCTTCCTTTAGAAAATCTGTGCTTCAGGATCAAGAAGAAAAATAGCACCTTACTAACTAGTCACCTTAATGGAAGACATTAATTAAATCAGAGCAAAATGCTGGGCCTTTTGGGCAGCTTTATTCAGCACACTCTGCTGCAGAAGTGCTGAATTAGAGCTGAGGAATTAAAATTACTCAGCACGTCCTTTCAAAACTACTGCTTGACCCTTTGCTTGGCCCTTGTAAATCAATGGAAGATGGTGAAACACTAATGGTGACAGTATGTATGGCCCAAGGAGAGAAGAAACAGCCTGCAAGACAGCCTGGAAGAGGGAATGGACAAGAAACCCAGAATCTGCATTACCAGGGTAGCACAGAGGGATAGGTCATTTCTTAGGGAGGCCAGGACCACCTCAGTCAGTTATCCTTGATCAGAAAAGTGTGGAGCTGGACATAAGGGCCTCCTGCATCTAAACTTATGCCTGTATCTTTTTGTGCTATATAGGATGGTAAGACTGGGCAATTGGCAAATCATGCATCCATCCATGCCATCATTCATGAGCAGATGTTACCCTAAGCAGTCTGGGAGAGGTGGAGTGCAGTATAAAGGGGAAAAAGTCCCATCTCAGCCAGGAAATCCATGCGTGTCCCAATAATTCCAGAATCTAAGAAGTGCTGATCATAAACAAACAAACTAATAAATGTAATAATTGCTGTCAGGTGTCATCAGCATGGCACCACCAACTCTTCAACAAACTGCTGTAAAAGAGAGAGAAGAGTTTTGTGTCTCAGGCTTCCCATCATCAGGTCCAGGAGATGTAGATGAAGAAATGTGTAAGGAAATTGATCTGAAGACTTTTATCATCCCAAAGACAGACTAAATCGCTGTATCTATCACTCCTCAAATGCATGGGATGTTATTTACAGATAGCAGTCTCCAAACAATTCTTTCACATGATCGATGGTAGCAAAAAGGTATCTGTCACTGACTGCAGGCTTTTTGTACAAACCCATGTTTTTTATTATGTTTGTTCAAAGAAAAAAAATCACTGCAATGAAGTCTTTATTTGCCAATAAATTGTACAGAATCTGGAAAACCAGCACACCAAAGTGGTGGTGCTTTTCCCCAAGCTATTCAGATGTGAGTTCCTGAGGTTTCATGCCAGAGGGGCAGAGAGCCCTAGTGGTCAAATGATTAAGTCTTGCCCTTCTGGCATATCATTTTTGGTATTTTTCAGGGATTATCATAATGCAGAAATTTCCTCCTGTGAAGCCTGTGTTTACGGTTTATTGAGCAAAAATCAAAAGAGCCTTTCTAAATGCCCCCTTGTCAGGTGCTTAAACATGCCAAGCTTAACAAAATTATTGTTGTCTCCTAAGACATGTACCTAGGAGAGGCTGTGGTAGGCTTTAAAAAAACAACCTCTTCGGTGTCATACAGGTGACCAACTGGATAGCACAGCTCTTCCTCCTCTCGTCCCATGCCCATCGCTTCTTCTCCAAATAGCTCACGAGTGGAGAGTCTCTCCCTTTCTCTTTTTTTTTTTTTTT
>VWZK01001169.1:38333-51576 GCA_013396935.1 Baryphthengus martii
TTTTTAATCTTCTGCAGTGCTACCTCTGCTCTGCTCACATGTCTGCCCCAGGCCCAAGGCAGTATGGCTCAAGTAGAGGCAGTTAGATTGCTCAACACTTTCTCCCCTCTACAGTATTTTTTGGCTGAAAACTGACATCTTAACGTCATTTTTTTTTGCCAAACAGGTGGCATTTCTGTGAAAAAGGCACCTTTTCCATCAAAAACCTCAATTGACTGGAAACAACATGGTAGGAAACAAATTCGTTATCCCTTGGAAAGTTGTACCAATGAGTATGAACCACTCTTGCCAAATCTCTGCTCATCCATCAGCGGCAGGTCTCTCCTTCCTTCTGCTGAACAGTGGAGCAAGGATGGATGCAGCCGTGGCCACTAGCGCTTGGGCAAGTCACTAACACGAGGCCACTAGGAAGGATTTGGCTCCTGTCTGGGGTCCCCCTTAGCTTCTCCTCCGTCTCCCACCATGGCCCTGCTGCAAACGTGGTATTTGGGGAAATTTTGCAGTAAGATCTGGGCTGAAGGTGGGTTTTACCAATCGCAGAGTCATCGTGAGGAAGAGCTTATTCTTAAAGGTGCTAAGGTAGCACAGACATTGCACCAGCAAGGACTGGAAACCTGAGGCCAGATTTACAAACTGGCTTGACCCCAGCCACCAGTATCAAGCTAACTCGTCTTGCAGGCTACAAGTACAAAAATTCTATATGAAGCTTGGGCAATTTTAGCATTTTTATTCCAGTATTTTGCAAGCAGAAAATGACTCCTTAGGTGGGCAAATATCACCTCATCCTCGCGCTTAATGGGCACAAATCCTGTCCTGGGAGCTTTGCCCCAGAGAGCACAGGAGCTGGGTTCACAGCACTCACGTCTTTGCCACCTCTTACAAAACCTCTGAGTGCTTGAGAGGAAGTAAGAAAGCTTGACTTGTTTACAACTGCTCTTCTGCCGGCTGTTGTGTTTGGATGAATGGTTTATTCTTTTCTGCCTAATTGCTTTGCTTCCCAGCCCATTCACAGAGAATCTGGGAGCAGCACCAATCTGCCTCCCCACTGGGAGTGGAAATAACAGTGCTGGCAGTTGACATTTGCTGTTGTTTTTTAGGGAAGGTAATTGTTGCTTTTATTTTTTTTGCGTATGAAAGACTGAGAAAAGTCTCTCTCTTTACAGATCGATCTGTTTGCTTTGGTTTAGTCCTACTTGATTGATTTCCTGGAAATCAGACACGACTAGCTTTGCCAAAGAGGGATGTCTTCCACGCTCTCCACGTCATGCTCATCCAAGAAAAGAGGGAAACGCATTCTTGGGGTAACAGCAGGCAGCAGCCTCGACTACAGGAGATGAGGCTGTTCTTAACCTCTGCACTGCCCAGACCGTTAGCCCTCACTGTCCGCACTGGATACAGCGTTGCCTACAGGGCTGGTTTGCAGTTCCTTCTGACGTGCAGAAACAAACTCCAAAACTCGCAAAGAGTTTTAAAGCAGGTATATTTATTACCGCTCCGGATGCAAGGGGGATATCTCCTCCTAACTTGCATACTAGGGACTAAAACTTGCTTGCTTTTTATAGTTACAAAACATGCATATTCATTAGTATGGGCTGGGTTATTACAATTATTTTGGGGAACTCGTTATCATAGATATCCTCCTTTTGGCGCAGGCGTACTGCTGTCTGGTGGTCACAGGCCGGGTTCTCTGTGGTGAAGGCAATAGTCTTCCTCGCTCTGTCCTTCCTCAGGGTGTCTTTGTGGACAATGGAGTTCCGGCTTATCTGTCCTGACATTGTTACTTGTGATCTCTTGGGCGTCCTTGCATACAAGGGAGTCCCTGCTTATCTGTAACTTAAAGTTCCTGTTATCTGTTGCTTCTGCTTGCCTAGGCAGTGACAGCAATCACTTTGGCTCCAGCAGTTGGATAAATCCCTGCTTACATTCTTTTCTGAATTTCTCATTAACCACATTCTAAGCTATGCATTGTTAGTTAGTCTTCCCTTGTTTCACTTCAGCTCTGCTTCTTCCCACTTTCCTCCTCGAGGGGGTAACACAGCCTAGAGAACTCATTGCAGATGTTGTCCAACTCATTTATGTAGTGGCTGAACTTGAGAGATAGGAATAAGGATACGTGTGCCTGTTGCCAGCTATCTCACTGTTTGGGTTTGAGGAAGACTTTTGATTTCATCATTTTATTTTTTTTTCTTTCTCATAAATACAACATTGGGATTATTCTGGCATTTGAAAGGACAGCATTGCTATTGCTGCTGTTACTTATTACTTGTTGAGTAAGAGGATGAGTGACATGATGTTCCCAACACAATGGGCTTTGGGTGTCCGTGCAGCCCAAGGACAGACCCTGCTCAAATGCTCACAGCCTGTTGGAGTGCCAGGGAGCAAGGCTGAGGAGAGCTGCCAGAAACGAGTATAGGCAGAAGGTGTGACCTTCTGGCCAGGGCAAGTGATACAGAAATTTAAAACATGGATGCAATCACATTAGGTGAAAAAGACTAGCTAGTGGTTTGTTCTGCAGGTAGCTTATTTCTGGATCTTCCCAGCTTTGTCATTCTGCCTGGCGAGACCCTGGGTTGCAAAACCCATCTCCGCCTTGGGCTCGTGGTGGGAAGGTGAGCAAGAGTGCTGCCCTGTTTTGCTCAGTCCCAGGGCTGTTTGCAGAGCTGGCTCCATGTCTCAGGAGCTGTTTCTAGCAGTTCTAGAGGAGGAGGACAGGATGAGTTTTGCTTGCTGCTGATAATGGAGGGGAGTATTTCTTCTTTGCATCCAAGCTTTGCTTTTCTTCTTCTCCTAGAGCAGTGATGGGTGTGCGCCGTTTGCCTCTGCAGTTTGATTTGTTCCAAGCAATTCTGTGTTTCTCTGGAAGGCTGAAGTTTTCAACACCAGAAGTGAAACACAATCAGGGGTAACCACAGGATAGGAACCTTGCTCAGAAATGCCCCCCCAGCCATTTCCTCCGCTGCTCTCTCCATGGCGTGCTGGTAGGAGCTGAGGTTGGCACCACCTGTGGGGCAGTGCCTGTGTCAGAGCCTCTCCGGCACCTCTGAGCTGGCTCCTGTGGAGGAGCAAATTGAGGACAAGCAACCCTGAAGCCACTGAATGAAAGCAGGTCCATGCGAGCTGCAGCCTCCAGGAAAACACAGCTGGGGTTGGGGAAACAGGACACTTTGGCTGCTTCAAAAAGCAGCTAAAGGCTCTTGAAAGAGGTGTGACTCCAAGCAAAAAATGTTCTGTAACGTTTGTAGTGAAAAAGAAAGAAATTTTGCAGAAATAGGGCAGCAAGAAACTCATCTGGTCTGCCGTTGAGCAGTGAGTCTGTTGGGGAAAGATTGCTTGTGCCTTCATCTTTGTCGGCAGATATTACTGAACTGATTCCTAAAGGCACCCTGAGACAGGTGTCGGCAAGATCTCCTAGTCCAGCCTGTCATTACTGCTGGAAAAACCTTTCTAATAGTCAACCCAAATATTTCTCCCTTTTTCTTTAACCTAAAGAACCCCAGTTCAATCCATATTTCCTCTCAGGCCATTTTGTGAAGACTATTAGTTGTTCTGACTGTGGCTGTTGGCAGTTACCCCCTGGGCACCTCCTCCTCCTCTTGAGGCAGGGGCTCGGTCTGAGGTGGCTTTGTGGCAGCTCTCAGGGACAGGCCATGCTGGAAGAGAGAAGACAAGGAGAAAAGATGAAATAAAAACCAAAAAGCGAGGGTGAGGACAAGTAGTAGCAATTTGCCTCCCAAGTTGCTCATTCCAAGCATGCTTGAACACTGCCTTTGCATAACGTGTAGGGCTAAATTTGTCCGTGAGACAGAAAGAGACAGAGAGAGCAAATATTTTTCCATTGAGGTCATTCTTGCTCACTTTTTCCTCTAAGAAAATCAATGTCCTCTTCAGTCCTTGCCGTTCCCTCACCCTCCACGCTGCAGACTCATAGCTCTGCCTCTGCCAAGCAGTGACATGCTGGATACCTCTTCCCAATGATGGTCAGGGTTTTTGGACTTCTGAATCTCATATCTCCTTGCAATTTCTTCTGGGTGTTCCCCTAGTAAGCATCTTCTTCCCCTTCCCTGTTTCAAACCCCCTTGTTCCTCTACCCTCCATCTCATTTAAATGGGAATGGGGAATGGAAAGCCTTTTTCTGGGGCTGGTTCCCAAGGGCTCCAGACCAGCTGCAAAGGAGAAGCTGCAGTGGGAACAATGGGTGATGGTGCCTCTGGAGGAGCTCCAACACCTCAAGGCAGCTGCTGCCTTATCCTGGGTCACTGCCTGTAGGAGCTGGGGTGGCTCGGTGGTGATTTCAGAAGGTGTGTTTCCCAAAGGTGTGATCATTAGCTTGTTTGAAGGCCACCAGAAAGCCAAAGTAACTTCTTGTTTGCCTCACACCACAGTGAAAGGATGGCACCAAGCCAGGGACTGATGTAAAGCGGGACACCTCCTTCTCCTCGCTTGCTCAGGGAGATGTTCAGATCAAGGAATGCAAGTTTGTCTCTAACAAATCAATGTCCTTGAAAAATCTGACAATCTTTTTTAGTGTAGCCAGGGGTTCTTTTCCTGTGAGAGGCCAAAAAGATCACAAAATTGTGATTAAACTTGATTTCTTTTTTGGCTTTAAATTAACCTGACAGGTGGAGGATTTTGATACTACCCAAGGAAAACTATATGGTAATACTGACATTTCTCATTCCCCAGGTACTAAACCTTCTAGAATGCAGAACTGCAGAGGTACAGTTCTAAATGAGTTGCAACATCTTTTTCTGCCACTGTTGGCTCAGACTGTGGCTTTTGGGAATGAAGTTCATCATAAGGGAAAAGGTAAAGCCTCCATGAGAAAAAGAAAAAAAAATAAATAAAACAAAACAAGAAAAAAAGCCTTTAAGCTGTGCTTGAAAGCGCTCAAGTAGCGCCGACAGCCTGCAAATCCTGCTGTTTGCTATATGTATTTAGGAAGAGGCAGAACTAAGGAGGTGGGAGAATGGGCTCCCCACAATCTTCTGCACCAGAGAGAGGAGGACAGCTTGCCGGCAGAGATGACTTGTCAGCCAGTTTTCCCAGGTCTACTGAGTGGAGTCGGGCAGCCAAAATCCTGCCTCCTTATCCAAATCACCCACAGAGGTTCACACAGCCATGCAGCAGGAATCTCATTGAAGGTATTCAGGATGTTTCAGAAGTGCTGTTCCAGTTCTGGTTGGAGGCCAGAAGAGCACTATATGCATATCATAGATTCTAATCATAGAATCATAAAATGATCTGAATTGGAAGGGACCTTAAAGATCATCTAGTTCTACCCTCCCTGCCATGGGCAAGGACACCTCTATCATGTGGTTCAAAGCCACATCCAACTTGGCCTTAAATAATTCCAGAGAGAGGGCATCGATAGCATCTCTGGGCAACCTACTCCAGTGTTTCACCACCCTCATAGTGAAGAATTTCTTCCTTAAATCTAGTCTAAATCAACTCCGTTTTCAGTTTCAAATCATTACCCCTTGTCCTACCACTAAATGTCCTTGTAAAAAGCCTCTCCCTACCTTTCCTGTAGACTCTCTTTAGGTACTGAAGAGCTGCTATAAGAATGAAAGGCTTGGCTTGATGGTAGGGACAGGTCTGAGTCAGTACCGGTTTGACTCAAACCAAGTGTTTCCCATTACTCCTAGCTTCTCTAGAGCAAAGAGATGTTGCTGCTTCCCTTGGCAAAACCTTGGGGATCCAGAGGCAGAGGACAAGCAGCAGCAGAAAAACATTCAAGCTGGAATCTGTTCTTGCCTGCCTTCTCTGGGCAGTGGCACACCCATCCAACCTAGGACCAGCATGGTATGGTAACTCAGCAGAGCACCATGGGTGATTTTCATAAGAATTTTAAGGTTTTGTTTTGGAAAGAGATAACAAATAGGAAACTGGACCTGGTCCAGTGAGCCAGTAACTCCTTAATCCCACTGTAATTGCTGCCTAATGTGCCCCTTCCTGCAAAGACAAGCGAGGGACAGATTTTGACATCTTCCTGATTCAATGCCAAGACCATTGAGTTTAGTGTAGAGTAGCTAATGCTGGTCAGCTAACCCGTTGGGAAACCCTGGGGAGTTTGGCACTGCACTTCTATTGAGATGTCTTCCCTAAAACTGTAACCTCAGTTTTCACGTGTTAGAAGTCTCTTGTGTTTATTACCTGTTTCCCTTAACCTCTCTGCTATAGTGTTTTTTTCTCAAGGAAGATCAATGAAGAAGTTAAGCTGACTGACCCTCAGGGCATTTGTAATACTGGCTCTTCCACCGCCTTGTTCTTCCAAGAGTTTTCAGCATGCTGTTCAAAAACACTACAGCATATTTCAGGGTAAAGGTTGTTAGAGCCTCTTAAACGAGTGAAAACTACTTAAAATACTATTTACTATTTAGATTGCATTAGCAACCAAATAGTGAGATGAGAAGGAGGTGTTTTTGTGGTAGCTGGGTGCTTAGTTCAGCTTCTTTGCTAAAAAAAGGGGTAACGTGTAGCTGTAGCATGTGGTAGGGGGTTCAAAGTACACCTACTGAGAACCTTAGCCATCCTTTTTGCCTCCGTACTTGCAGGCCAGGAGGGAGTTTAAGCTGAAAGGGCTCAAGTGATGTGGAAGAACCAGGCTGTGCAGGTGAACTGCTCCCTTCTGACAGCCAGGAAGGGTGTCCCCACAAAACAGGACCGCAGGAGCTTTCCCCAGCACCCACCTGGCCCTTAAAACCCTCAGCCTCTCACAGCTGTGCTTTGCTCTATTATGATCATAATTTCACATTTGGGATGTCTGTGAGCTAGAAAAATCCCTGACACCCTCAAACCCCTTTAAAATAGGGCACTTCACCACCAGTTCCTTACAGCAGCTTCTCACTCTGCACTCCATGTCTCTCATCCTTCAAGAGCAGCTGAGCAAAATATGGGAGGGTGAGCCCCAGAGAACTGCAGACATCCAGAATTTCTCTGTTCCTGAATTGCAATATAAAAATGCCTGAATTCCCCATGTAGGCAAACTATTTGAATGTTTTATGACATCATCTAGCTTGCTTTGCTTTGATTCTGTCTTTGTGTCCTAATGCAGTTAAAAATGCAATTTAAGGAAGTACTTCAAAATTCACCAAAAGATAGGAAATTGATGGACTGTTTTTGCTGGTTTTCTTTTCTTTCCCCCTTAAACAAAGTTTGTGATTCCATTCTTTGGCTTTTTGTAATGTTCCTATCAAAATTGCTACTGAGATCCCCTTCTTCCCCGTCATCTTGTTCCTCTGGCATTTTGGTTTTTTTAAAAAACCACAGACAACAAAACAAACAAATAAATAAAAAAGGCAAAATAAAACATTATATACTAGCACCTAGCCAAAGCCCCATCTCTGCATGACATTGTTCTTTCAAACAAGCTTGTATCAACCTTTCTGGTGTGTTTGCTCTTGGACAGATAGAGAGGAAGAGCAGGGACATGTCTCTTTGAGGTGGAAGAAACAGTCGCTGTGGGAGACACAAAGTGGGGGCTTAGCAGAGCTCAGCATTGGTCTTTGTTCAACATCATTGTAATTCAAGGGAAACTGCCTGGTCATGGGCCGTGTGCTCTCATGCAAGATATCTTTGGGGTTGCTCCAGGAATAGACGAGAGATCTCCCAGGAAAGAGAAATCCTGGGGACCTTTCCTGGGCTGTCTTTCCTGCCCGTGGCGCTGTTAAACTGGGTCAGGGCACCTACCAGCCTGGAGCTCCTGCAGCAGAGGATCCCTGGGCCCTGCGTCCAGGGCAGAGGCAGACGGCCGTCGGATGTATGAGCAAGGAAAGTGACAGCGATTCCCAAGCTACAGTTGGACCCCACAGCTATGACACCTTCCTGCTGAAAGTGAGGAAGCAAAATGGCTGTAGCCTTGCATGGAGATGCAGAAATCTCCTACAGGTAGGTCCTGGCAGTGGGACGGTTGCTCTGCTGTGACAGAGCAGGACACGACAGCCCAGGTGACAACCATCACCTGGCCTTGCTTTAACCTCTTAACCTGTTGGTTAACCTCACCCTGGAAGGTAAGTATGAACAAATGATGGAGACAGCCATTTGCTCAGCCTCTTTTTTTTCGAAGCAGAACGGACAGCTCTGGTGCACGACAGCTCCGTATCATGGCTTGGGATTGGAGCCACTGGCAGGTGGAGGCAGGGCTTAGCCCAGCAAGCACTGGAGGCAGCTGCTGCCCAGGAGTAGCTGTGATGAGCACTCTGCTTTCACTCATGGACAGATGTGCATGCAGACACACAGACAGACACACAGGTGTGATTGGCTGCCTCCTTGGGCCCCGTCCCTGCATATGCAGCTGTAAATGGATTCCAGCATGATTGTGTGAGATTTGAGGAAAGGCAGATTAGAGAGCTCGCCACAGGCAAATACAATTAGGGAAAAGTAATTCAATAAATAGAATTATGCTCTTCCACCCCAGCGAAGGATTACACCCAGGATTTGAGCAAATTTAGAATTAGCGGAAATCAGGCGCTCGACATGGAGATTACCGAGGATCTGAAGACAGGCCAGCGCATGCTGCTGAAGGAAAAATCCCAGCACCTTTGCCTGCATTGATCAGTGTTTGCACGGATGCTGCTCTGGGCCAGGCTGACATTTTTCCAGTGTGGAAAGCCAAGGCCAGCATTCAATTGGATTCTTTCCCCTGCGCCTGTCCCAGCAGCAAGCCAGGACACGACATCACCACAGATCAGATCTGCTCTGCTTACTGGCTGGTCAGACTTTGCTTCATTGAGCTACAAAAAGTGAGGACTAGCTTATTCTGCCAGTATAACTTTACCAAGCACAAGTGAACAGAAACCTGTGTGGCTGTTCATTTTCCCACAGTTACTAACTAGCAAATAGTAGTGGTTTCCACCTTAATTGTCCCTATCATCAGCCAGTCAAAAAAAAAAAAAAAAGGCTCCAAACGATCTTGTAAATGATCTCACATTAACATATGCTCCATTTCCCCTGTAATAACACTCTTGCCGCTGGACATCACAGCATTTTTACTGCATCTAAATTACCTCCTGAGGTGGTATTGGATACCCCAATAAAGGATGCAGAGGCAGGACTCATCTTCCCATCTCTCAGATCTTCAGACTTACCTTAGCTCAAGTTCTTAAAATTATAGAATACCAGGGACCTCAAGGATCATCTAGTCCAACCTTTCCAGGTAAAATAATATAGCTTAAATGAGATGGCCCAGCACCCTGTCAAGCTGAGTCTTAAAACTATCCAATGTAGGCGAATCCACCACTGGTCTTGCAAGATTAGTCCAATGTCTAATTGTTCTCATGACGAAAAATTTTCTTCTGGAGTCCAATGAGAACCTTCCCAGGAGTAACTTGTACTCATTACCCCTTGTCTTTTCCATGGCTCTCCTTGTAAAAAGGGAGTTGACACATTTGAGTTAATTGCCAATGAATGGATACCCACCTTGCCTCTGGCCAGAGGAGTCCCCAGCACCAAATGTCTTCACAAATAGCAAGTACCTCCTCCAGGTGCTTCAGGTGCTGAGCCACGCCCTGCTGCTAACAAAAGGGTTATGGAGACACGTGATGATCAGGTATCATCTCTGACAATGTTTTAGCTGAAACTTTAAACAATTCACTACTCATAGTTGTGCCTGGCCAGCGTTAAGGGGTATCGGACCGGGTAACCTTGTAACACTGGTCTGTGAGTAGGAACATGAAGCTCTCTCGTCAAATTAGATCAGTCAGCAAGCTAAAAAACCCAACTAGCACATCCACAGAAACAGCCTAAAAGGTTGTTTGGCTGCTGCCAAGAAGCCACCACATCTGAGCGATTGCTGATCAGCATTTTGTATTACACAGTTGTTAACACCAGGGCATCAGCATTCCCAGCCAGAGCACAGAACGGAGATCCTGCTCTTCCTCCCCTGTTGTCTTTAATAGCTGCTGCTGCTGCCATCACCCCCACCATGCTGACGGCAGAGTGCTCACTGCTATTTAAGCAGTGCAAAATCTACCACTGCCAGAAAACAGTTACGAAGTAGGGCTGTTCCCACATTGCCAATTAAGCCTAATGAAAATGGGAAAGGAGTTGTTTTTCCTCAAAGAGAGATATATTAACTCGGATGTTGTAACTCCAGAGGCACCGGTGTGGTGGTGCAGGTCATCAGGTTGGTCTGATTTCTCTTTTCCTCCCACTCCCTCTTGTCACACAGATCCAGATCCATTAACTAGACCTCTTGGTAGGAAAGCCATGCTAAACCCAGGGTTTGCTTGCTCCAGCCTTGCTCTGCACCAGGAGCAACACTGTCTGCTCTGAGCAACACAAAAATGTCTCGGATGGATCAGACTGGCTGAAAAGGCCGTTAGCACAGTCTCCTGCCTCCAACAGCAGGCATCTTGGGAAGGGTATAATGACAGGGACCAGATACCTCAGGAACCGGAGGGAGTGTCTTTGAGCAGGGTACCCCTCAATTGATTCCTCTCCTACAAAGTCATCCAAGGGTTTGACAGCCCCAGTGTCCCACAGAGAACCCTGAGGTTTCCAGGCTGTGTAGAGCAGTACCTCCTGCTGCCTGCAGGAACATACCTGCAAACAATTTATTTGCTGCTCCTGGTTCTTGTATTACAGAGACAATGAACACTCTTTCTAATGCACCTGCTCTCTACCACCAATATAGGCATCTCTTTTCCAGGCGAAGACACCCTAATCTATTTAATAATTCCTCAACCTGAAACTACCCAGAAAGCTTTGTCTTCAGTGCTTCACTTTGCACATTTTTCTGCTCTTCTGAGGGTGGAAGAAGGTGGGTGCAGCATCCTCAGGGCAAACCCCAGTGCCACCAACATCGGTCACGAGCCTCTGTGTTTGTGGAGAAAAATAATCTATTTTGCTAGAAGACTTTAACATCTCCAAAGCAAGCTGTGTGCTGGCGTTGTGTCGTGACTCTCACCTACAAGATGCTGCATGTATCTTGGTCTCTTGATTGAAAGTATTTATTTGGTTTGCTGGTCTGGAGAATAAAGGAGTGCTGGTCTGGAAACGAGTCTGCAGTTCAATTCCGCCATCTGCAGCTCACGGCTGAAACTGCGAGAGGTTCTTCTGCTCCACAGGCGAGGTCCAGTTCAGAGATGGGCAAACAACCTCTTATTTAAAGAATTTTGCCAGGTGGAGTTTCTGTGTTTGAAATTTCCAGAGGTGAGAACAGAAGAAACAAAGCTTTAAGGGGCATGAATCTACCGTAAATGAGATAAAGTCTTTTCCCTAATAATTAAGCAGTTAAAACACACACCTTAAAAGACAGGATGAGATTAGTCTTAGGAGAGTGTCTCCATATCAGCAGTACAGGGGGCTTTATAGCTGTGTTGTTTCTCAGAATTTCTTATCCAATCTGCCTATTTTACAGGGCGAGGGGGGAAAGAAAGTTTGTTCAAATACTTTGGCGCAGGAAACTCCAAGTTTTCAAAGTTTTTCATGTCTTCGTTATTTTTGCAGGAAGACAGTTTGGAGCTTGCCTGTTTCTCCAAATAATGGGTGTGGGAGAATCCCCAAAAATAGATGGCAAACGTTTGTCTGAATTCATAAAACCCTGCCATCAACCAGCTTGGTAAGAAGACATCGTAATGATTTCTTCAACCGTGCATGCTGCCAAACCTGCTCTTCTGACAGTGTGTCCCTGTGAACCACCCTGGGATGGATCTTACCCGTAACTCAGCTAGCTATCATCAAGCGCATCCAGATCTCACTGCCTCAGATCCTCGTATCAGAGGAGAACATTGTGCTCCATTCGTCTGAACTCCTGTATTATACATGACATGGCACATCCGTGGATTAATGAAGTCTTCATCTATCAGTGCATAACTTATCAGAAAAAGGAAACAAGCTGTTCCTAGCCTAAAGATTTCTATTGCTGGCTTTGTGCCACCAGTTACACTTGAACCTCAGGCCTTTCTGAAGGCTCTCCTGTTGTTCAATTGAAAGTAAACGGAAGCTTTGGAAATCCTGTCCCCTTTTTTATCTTGCTTGTTCTGCTATTCATGTACTGTCTAACTAGAGAAGGCAATAACTTTCCTATGCCTCAGTTTTCCCACCTGGGCAACAGAAACAATTCATTCATAAAGTGTCTCAAGAGCCATAAGCAGTTGTCTAAAAGCCTAATGCCAGTCATTTTCTTGTCAATGCTGTGTTAGAAGTACATTATTATATTGAACTATCCAAAAGCTCTTGCTTAGCATCTCACATACATAAAATCACCATCTCACTAACAGCTGAGAGAAATGATTTTTTTAATGTGTGACTCATGGATCTCTCTAATATAGGTCAGTGGGAATGTGTGCCTGGCAGCACCGAGGGCACAGCCACCATGGCTCAGCATGGCTACCACATGAACCTTTCAGCAACTTTGCAAGCATCTTCTGGCCGCTGCAGTCCTCATCTTGGTCCTTCCAGCTTGGCAAAGCAAAGCTGTTTGCTCAGCCTGTTGCCTCTTGGGTGTGACGAGTGGCAGACAGCACGCCACCCTCCCAGCCTCAGGGAGGAGGTGAGTAATAAGACCTTCAAGTGAAATTGCAACAGGGTAAAACCTCAGAAATCATTTTTACAAATGCCCTTTATTGGAAACAGGATTCCTCTGTGACGTACTCTGAGTTTGGCATTAAAACCGGTCCGCTGTCTCTGTCTTCATGTCTCAGCAGCAGAGGTGGAGTGATTGCAGGTGTCTGCCTTTTCTTATTCACGTTAAAGGAACATTAAATAGGATGGCTGGATCTGTTGCCTGGTCAAAGACCTGAGTCAAAATGCTGTTTCCCAGCATGAAGTTGTCAAGTAAGTTGTCTATTAACGCCTGGAGGGAGAGGGAGTTTGTAAGGCCACCGCAAGGTTAGCCCTGCCAGCACCAGGAGCAGAGTCAGAGCCTGCAGGAAACTTGCTTTCCCATGGGTAAGGTGACCCATGACATCATACGGGAGTATGCCGAGATCTCTTAGATCCCTCCTCCTTATCTGAAGCGCACCGCAGAACTTCCCAAGTCCTCACAATTGCATTTCAGGGCAGTGAGACACAGAAACTGCCCCAGAGCATCTCTGCATCCGCCTTTGGTGTAGGTGCCTGTTGGAAGGGTCGGTGCTTGCACCAGGCAATTTTCAGCGGTGGCACAGAAATTGCTGCCTCTGCACCTTTGTAACACTCCACATTTCAAAATGCTCATTTGGGTGCTGGCTTTGGCCTGAGGAGGGGTTTGACATTATTTCTCCTTCCAAAAAGAAGGCCTCAGAATCTCTCCCTGAACTTT
>VWZK01001173.1:0-11192 GCA_013396935.1 Baryphthengus martii
TCTCTTCCAACCAAAATGATTCTAAGATTTTATCCTTCCTTTTCTGTGCATCCTTCAGCCTCCTTTAAGATTTGTTTTTTTCTGACATTCGTTTCATCACCTTCCTTTAATAACGTTAAGACAAATCACTTGATTTACTAAAAATACTCCTCATTCTTACTGATATTTTACCTTCCAACAGCCTTTCCACACTGAGTTCTCCTTGCTCTATTTTCCCAATTAAAGAAACACACAGCCCATAAGAAGTTCAAACATTAATCAAATCTCCACTTCTTTCATTTTTCCTCTCACTTCTGTTTTTTAATTTTTTTTTTGTTCTGATAGAACTAGCTTGTCAAAACAAACATGCCAAGCAAAAAAAAAAAAAAAAAAAAAAAAAATATCAGTCTGCACTATTTTTAAAGACATGGAGAAGCTTCAAAGATGTAGATCTCTGCCAGACCATTCTGGGCCTCCTAATTAGATGCTCCACCAGCCGCCCTCCTACCAACAGCGGCTGCGACTATCCCAAACATCCCGAAATTAAGCACAACCCTCCACGGCACAGGGGAATTTCAGAGGAGTTCACACTAACCAACAACCACAGCGACCCAGCTGCTAGAGGGGTCACTTCTGTCCCACCTCAGTGAACATCTCCCGTTTAGACCGGCGGTCTTCCAGCACGTTGGACTTCCTAATCCGATGCCTTCAAACCGCTTCCCTCCACTGAAGTATCGCCAGCTTCCCCTCCGTTTAGGTTTATCTACTCCAGCCTGTATCGTCACCCGCCGGTTCCAAAGAAAAAGCACCAGCTGTTCCTCATCCCTCCCACAAACAGCTTAATCCTTCCTGGCAGAAGAACAAGCTGGTAGTAAAACTGGTCATTAACAAGTTTCAGCTGGAAACTAGAAAACAGCTTCTCCTTACGGGATGCCGCCAGGATCCACATTACCCTTCCAGTTGAATAAGGAGGTCAAACATCCCAGCGACCGCCGTTGAGTTTGACAAGTTTACGAGTAGAGCGGAAAGATTTCCGCCGCCTCCGAAACGTGGGGGAGCTGGATTGGGTGAGGCAGGCAGCCCTCCAAATCCTCTAAACTTAATTGGAAATATCCAGCTCTAGGAGAGAAGCCAGTTCACAATATTTCAGAAAATAATATATTCTACTCTCTCACGCAATTAGATTCCAACCCCTGAAACGTGCAGAAGTTTGTTTTCATTCTGTAACAGTAAATATTTTGGCAAAACAATGCCACATACTTTGCCAGATGTTCCATCAAATGTTATTACGACTTTTTTTAGGCTCTTTTTAGTATTATATGTAAATATATATTTGGCTTGCTCTCTAAACAGCTTTTCCTCCAGCTTTTTAACCCACCCAACCTCTCTAAAAATATAATTTTTAGTAATTATAGGAGCTTCTTGCTAAAGTTTCTATTTCAGAGGCTGCAAAAGCCAAGACAGATCATATGATTTAAAAAATGTTAATACATGATAACATATCGAGATTTTTTTCCCTGATATAAAGTATACTTTGGAAAAGACAAGACAAAAAAAATCTAGGTCTTCAGAGCCAGTTTTAATATTCTATGTTCAATAAATGGTAAAACCAAATGGCTAGTTCATTAATAGCCAGGAAAAATGACTAGTGGCTCTGGAAAGAAAATAATAATAATATTGATATTAATAATAATAAATTAAGCCATTTAGTGGGTTTATTACTTTGAAATCATGAATCTTTGTCAGTTCAATTTAAGGTGCACCTTGTGCCATCCTGTAGTCATCTAATTCCACGCTCTCTGCCAATAGACAATATCAAGGCTGTAATAAAATGACAACTAAGCTCATCCTTTGTATTATTACTAAGGAATTATGAGGAGACAAGTAGGAGTAGAAATCCACTGTTACAGAAAAGCCACTGCTGAAGAAAAGTCGGCTGAAAAACATGTTTCTTTCCTTTTCTCGCTATTCTGAGTTCCACTATATAAAGCATCCAGCGCGGCCTAATTCATTAAAAAAAATAGAAGATTGAAAAGAATCTAAAAACAGGGGGAAAAAAAAAAATCACAACGTAAAGCAAATAAATCAAATAAACCAAGTTCCCAAACACTTTCCCCACCAGCAGCTGGAACCCGTTGATGCTCAGGCACTAAGAGGAGCCTACAAAAGGAAGCTCCAGCAGATAAGGCCACTTCTCTTCAGGGCTCTTCGAAGGGGATTGTCTACATGATATTATTTACTTTTTAACACGCAAAAAAAAAAAAAAAAGACAACAAATGACACCAGGAAACCACAGGGAAAAGGAAATGAGATACTAAGAGAAAATCTCTCCCCAAAGCTATAATAAGAGCCAGCTGTCAGCCAATTAAACTCAACAGTTTCCAGATGTTCACAGGAGAATACTCATTCACAATTTCACTCCATTGAGCCACTTTCTTAAAAACTCTTGGGACTTGGTACACAAAGCTCACTTTTCTTTAGAGCTCTCAAAGTTTACAGGCTCTTTTTCCTCTGACGTGCGCCAGCAAAAAACGCTCCGGAAAAAAAAAAGATCAAAATTGATGTTTAACCCTTCCCTGACGGTACCTCCGGGACTCCTCTCCCAACGCTTCAGGCCAGAGTTTTGAGAAGTTCTGCTGAAAGTCCAGAAATCGTTTCTTTTTCGTCCATGTCAACTTCAACCATCCCCTCTCTCCCAGCAGAACAACACACCTCACTAATCATTCTTTCTATTAATACATTTAATTAGGAAGGTATTTGGTTAGGCCACAGGAGGCCAAGCAAAGGGGAAAAAAAAAAGAAAATAAAAAAATAAAAAAAGAGAAAACGAAGGATGTGTCAAGGAATTAAAAACCCTAATTTAGGAGCTGTAAGAATTAATAACGGGAGGCTACGCTTTCGTTTTTGTCCTGGACTCCTTAAGCACTTAGATCAATGCAAGAATGAAGATGCAGAATAGCTTGTGCTGTCTGAAGTACTTTGTATAAATCCAGAATTATCCCATTTAATCCAAGACTTGGGGATATTTATTTTTTCTCTCTCTCAAGACTCTTTTATAGAAATGCTACAAGTGGCACCACCATTTCTGCTCATGTGAGAAGCAGCCATTATTAATAAATATTACACTACGGAGCATTTTCCGTGATTCCCAAGTATTAACTAATCAGTCCTCACAATCAGTGAGGTCTTATAAGTCATTAGCATCATTATTTCTGTTCCACAAATGGGGAAATGATAGCTCAGGATCTTTGAGGGGTTTCTCTCACAGGACAGGCAGACCTAAAAGGTCAGGAATAGCCAACCTGCTGCGTATTGCAGCAGACAACGTTAGGACTTAAACACCAAACGAGTCCACATTCAACTTGCTTCAAGTCATATTGTCTAACAAGAGGTGCCAAGTCAAAGCTGATGCTCCTTAAAATTCCAAATATTCCCCCTGCTGCACATTTTGTTTGCCCAAGGTTTTCTGTAGCCAAAGCTTTTTGCTGCCCTTACGTAAATCCACGTAACATTTCTGAAAGACTCGTCCTGCTCCTGTCTGGATAAACATCAGGGCAGTGAGTATCCGATGCAGTGCTTTCCTGACTCCCTCACCTCAGAGAAAACTCTTCTCCCTCTACTCTGCCCTAGTCAGGCCACCTNTTCTGCAAAACTATTTCTTATTTATTGCAAACGGAAAGGGAGCAGCTGAGCAAAATACCTACACACAGAGACAACTTGAGAGGTGGAAGAACTCCTAGGAGGATCTAGGTCACGTGTAAACGATACGAAACACGTACCCATCATTCACACTTACGCAGCCAGCAAGACAAAATCCAGTTTAATGTCTCTCACCAGAGCCAATTAACCTCAGCACCACACTGTGCTAATTCACAGAATTTTCATCTTGCCCATACTCCATGTTAAGCTCTGCCCAAAGCAAAATATCATCTCACAATGATAGGACAAGGAGCAACGGGTGCAAACTGAAGCAGAGGAGGTTCCAAGGAAACACTTTTTCCCAGTGAGGGTGACAGAGCACTGGACCAGGCGGCCCAGAGAGGCTGTGGCGTCTCCTTCTCTGGAGACATTCAAAACCCACCTGGACATGTTCCTGTGTGACCTACTCTAGGTTCCTGCTCTGGCAGGGGCATTGGACTTGATCTTTTGAGGTCCCTTCCAACCCCTACCATTCCATGAATTGTCTACCAAATATGCCACTGATGTAGATTTAAAGGTACTGCAGCGGTGCTAGAAGTCCTCGGGATAGAATCACAGAAACATTTTGGTTGGAAAAGACCTTTAACATCATCAAGTTCAAAAGGTAACTCAGCACCATCAGGTCACCAAGTGCCTCAGCACCGCAGCTCCTCGGCTTTGAAACCCCTTCAGGGACAGGGACTCCACTACCGCCCTGGGCAGCCTGTTCCAGGATGTCCCTGTCCTTTGAGGAACACCAGCACGCTGTGCAGCCTCAGGCATGTTCATATTAAGTTTCTTGAAATCAAGACATATGATTCTCAAGAAGCAGGAGTTGGTTTTTATGAATACAGGCCAGTGGATGTGGGGTGGGAGAAAGAACTGTGTATGAGGGAGTTGTCTCTAATTTGAGAAAAATAAAGTTCCACCATTTTCAGACATGCTCAACACTTCTGCTGCTTTTTTGAGTTTGCTTCAAATACAGAATCATAGAATTGAGGCTGGATTAGCCCTCTGAGATCATCAAGTCCAGCCTATGACCCAACACTACAACATCAGTTAGACCATGGCACCAGGTGCCACATCCAATCCTTCCTTAAACATCTCCAGGGGTAGCGACTCCGCCACTTCCCTGGGCAGTCCATTCCAGTGTTTAATCCCCCTTTCCGTCAGGAAGTGCTTCCTAATATCCAACCTAAACCTCCCCTGGCACAGCTTCAGGCCGGGCCCTCTCGTCCTGTCGTACAGTGGAGGATGTGAAACACACAAAAACCAAAGCCCAGAGTCTATCATGAAGATACCTCGTAGTAACTACAAGCTATTTTCACTTCCATCTCCAAAACTCGTTTACGGATCAACACTTACAGACAGAGATGTGTTTTCCTTGTCCCTTCAGCTCCCCACACTGCAATATCCCTAAATCTCCATACGTTCCCTATGACATTTTCCCAGGAAACACCATCAAACCTGGGTGAGTCAAAGCTCGCTCTCTCATTTCTGTCTCATCGTTGCCCAGTGGCTCTTGCTAACCAGAACACCCAGATCTTACTTGCTTTTCCCTCACTATCCCTCTCCTCTCTGCCATTGCTGATACACCGTAAAGTATTTTTTTTCCCCGGGAATCACATCTCTTTGCATCTCCCGCTTCTTTCAGATCTGGCCGATATCAATCACATTAGTGGGGAGGGACAGACAGAACAATCATAAAGGACTCATTTCCTTTACGATAGGACTCATTTCCTAGAAAAATCAAGCTAAACCCATAATATAGCTGCTATCAACTGAATTTTAAATCTACATTCATCTCTCGGTAAGATAACATTCATTCCGCTCACTCCGAAAAAGACAGGGTTATTTTTCCTCAAATCAAGAGGATATTGAAGAAGTTATCATTGATATACTGCTGATCAAATACCTGAAAGCACAGCCACCATCAAGATATCAATTTCCATCTTCTATCAGTCATCTTTCACGTAGCAGAAAATCATCATCTCCAGCAAGACTCCGAGAGGGGAGAGCATTTCCGAACCAGCATACAGTAAATTACGTATTTATGAAACAAGAGCATTCTGGAATACAAAATAATAAAGGGGGGGAAAAAAAAAAACCCCTCTTGTATTCCCTCAAGTCCCGCTAAAAAGCGCCTACTCCTCGCATTCGAGATTCAAATCACACCGTTTAATGCTTTTCTGGATATTCAGAGACAAGGATTATTTGGGAAATAAAGTCAAGGAGAAAAGGAAACAACTCGCACGGATACTAATCTGCGTTGCTGGGCAAATGAAGCGATTCTTTGATTTCATAAATACTGAAGATGTGCAAAATTCTGCATCAGTCTGAAATAGATCGAGTGGGAAAAAATGTCCTTGTGCTAAAATTTACACAATATAAACTTCATTACATTTTCACAGCTTTATAATATATGGATTAAACAGTATTTTCTCCCCTCTTTTCAGAGCCTCACTAAATATCTGCACCAAAACACCACTGTAAACACACAAAATGGATAAACTAACGATGCAATTACTTTTCCTTACCTCCTCCCAAATCCTTAGTGATTCAAGATTCATGCCAGATGCCTAAGTCACCCAGAAAACCTCAACAGACCTTCCCCAACTCTTTTATGAGGGCAAGGGGGAGGCTTTTGTCATTTTATGTCTCTGTTGATGACTAAGGCTCGTAAAATGATAAAAATCCATTAAAAGTATCTCAGAGTAACATTGTCCTGGCAGTAAGTCAAGTCTCCGTTGCTTCATGATTTTAATTCACTCTGCTTTTGTTTCCTCCATTACTTCTTCCCTCCACAGAATCATAGAATTATTTAGGTTGGAAAAGATATTTAAGACTAAAGATCTTTAAGACCTTTAAGACTAAACCTTGTCCCTCAGCACCACATCTCCACACCTTGGAAACCCCTCCAGGGATCAGGGGGACTCCAGCCCTGCCCTGGGCAGCCTGGCACACGCCTGGACAACCCCAAAGGGCCTTGGAGAAATTCTTCCTCAGCTCCAACCTCAACCTCCCCTGGGACAACTGGAGGCCGATTTCTCTTGTCCTGTCACTTGTCCCTTGGGAGAAGAGACTGATCCCCCCCTGGCTACAACCTCCTGAATTTCAGGGAGTTGTGGAGAGCCAGAAGGTCTCCCCGGAGCCTCCTTTGCTCCAGGCTGCACAAGCCCAGCTCCCTCAGCCGCTCCTCCCCACACTCCTGCTCCACACCCTTCCCCAGCTCCACTGACCTTCTCTGGCCACGCTCCAGCCCCTCCAGCTCCTTCTGGGAGGCAATTCCCAAACCTGAGCCCAGTATTTGAGGAGCAGCCTCCCCAGAGCCCAGTGCAGGGGGACAATCCCTGCCCTGGCCCTGCTGCCCCCCCAGTGCTGCCCCAGCCAGGATGCTGGGGGCTTCTTGGCCCCCTGGGCACTCTCGGGCTCATCTCCAGCCGCCTGGCCACCAACCCCCCCAGGGCCTTTCCCGCCGGGCCCTTTCCGGCTGCTCTGCCCCAGCCTGGAGCGGTGCCGGGGGTTGGGGTGACCCAAGGGCAGGACCCAGCCCTTGCCCTTGTTGACCCTCATCCCCTTGGCCTCGGCCCATCGATCCAGCCTGGCCAGAGCCCTTGGTAGAGCTTCCCAATCCTCGAGCAGATCAACACACCCAGCTCAAAGCCCACAAAGGAGAGACCTTAGAGGTGCTCCTAAAGATGCATGAAGCTAAAGATGGTGCCCTATCAAGCTCATAAACTTAGTTTAATGGTAAAATGCCACAATAAATCACACAAAGCCACAGGAAACTGAGCAGATCTCACATGATATGGAGTGATCCATGCTGACTCTGGAGAGGTTCTGCACAAGCTATGATTTTGTGGATGTCTCCTGATCTTGAGTGAAACCCCTTTGCTCCCAAAGGGTGCTCCACCTGGGCTACACGTGGAGCTGAACAAGATCAACTGGACTCCGTGAAGTCTGTGTATATCTGATGAGATTTAATTGAAAATGGAATCATCTTTTCAGCTATCAAATAGCTTTAGACACCTGTAGCAAAAGTCTGCATTCATTTTGCAACAGATTTGCAAATCTATCATGAATTTAAAGTCTAAATGAATTTCTTAGACATGTCAGATTACAAGAGTCCTATTAGGAGTAATGTGGGAAGAATTAGTAGAGACTATAGCAGATTTTTTCCCCCCTACAAGCTGTTTAAGTTACTTGCTATAAACATGAAGATTAAAAAAAAAAAGATTTATAAATTATTTCCCTGCTAGTACTCACAGGCCTTGATCCCACCAACGATTAGACATACGGACGTGTGAATAGTCAAAATTACTTTCCTACATTAAGTCACATTTTTACAGTAAGTGGACATATGGCAATATTAAGAGATTAAAATCTGTCAATATTTTTAATACAAACTCATCTCTGAGAAAAGGAAGAAAATCTTGCAGGTTTTGATTACCACATACAGCTACGACTCAAAATTAAAGTCATTAGCCCTTTTGAAACCCAGCACTGTTTTATTCAGCCTCCATCTACCACATTCCTCTTTCAAGTCACTTTTAAGCTCCAAAATCAACACTGTCAGGATTTCCTAACGATGCCAGTTTCACGTGATACCTTCAGATAAAAATTGAGATTTTACTTGCGTATCTTCCCATGATGTGTCATTACCTTCTTTCCCTGTCCCCTCCCCACGTAACTTCAGTACCCAAACAGAATAGGTCCCTGTGTGCAGAACATCTATTTTTTTATTGTTTCTAAAATACAGATGGTGAAATAAAGCTCAGAATGTAACCACCACGTGTGGAAGAAACACCTCCTAGACGACGGCTTCTAAGGAAAAGGCAGTTGCAGCAACTGCATAATACATAAGACATCCTCCTCTTTAAGATCAGGGCGCAGAAGTAGAAGGAGAAAGCTCCTTTGGACTTAAGAATTAGGTCCCAACCCGTATGGAAATTCCACTTAGGATAAGAATCAGTGACGGGAAACAGCCAGGAGGGACTATTTGTACTGAAATACAAGCCATTAACTTGAGCCAAGCTAACAGCAAATGACTGCGCCGGCAACTGCTGGCTGCAGATAATTAGTTTAGAACCTATTTGAACATGAATATTTTATCGTGCAGCACAAAACTCGTTATGGAGAAGAATTAGAGAGCCAGGATGGCTGGAAGCAGCCGAGAGGTGATCTGTCAGGTCCTTGGTAAAGAGCCTTCCTAGAGAAAGTGAGTCCAGTGATTCAGTGAGACTGGATTTCATTAAAGCTACAACAATCCATTAAGAACTTATCTGGTGGCAAGCACAGGAGTGCAGGGAGCTGACTGTATTTAATGACTTAACTATGTGCTGCTGGACACACACACAAAGCAGCATTTACAGAGTCACCCCAGCCAGGACCTTCTTCAGAGACACGGGGCTCGTTTTCCTCAGGAGCAGCTAAAAATCCCATAAATTCTTCCTGGGAAATGTAACAATTTGCTGCTTTTCTGCAGTGAAGCTTCACGTCCCGGTACGTGAAAGCTAGCTTGGTGCATTAAAATCTGTCCCCTATACGAGCTGCTGGGTGAGGGGAACATTATAAAGGTAGAAAGAGAACCAAAAAAAAGTTAATTTCATGGGGCTTCCATTTTTTTCCAGCAGACAGAAAATTCAATGTGGATTCCCAAGAACTTGAGTACGCTCAGTCGTAAAGAATGTTTCGATAAGCTGAAAATACGGTATTTTGGGTCTGTAACTAAAACTGTTCTAGCTGGAACTGTAAAGAAAAGCTGGGGGTTTTAAATAAAAGAAGAAGCAACAAAAGTAAATGTACACGTTTGAATTTTTCTGTTCCACACGAGGCTACTCGGGAAGAAAAGCCCTCGCAAAAGAATTGTGTAGACATAGCAAAACTCTTCTGATTTGCCCCGAAGTCATTACCTGTTACATTCAACTCCTTAAACTGCCTTCATCATTTACAGCCTGAACACCATCCAATATAGATTAAAAACTACCTTATAGATTAAAAAGTATCTTATACAGAGGAGTATCTGCCGCACGCTGGAGGCATCTGGGGAATGATTTAAGCACCAGCCACAAGCAGTCCTGGAAAGCAAAAACCAGAATTTGAAATCTCCAGTTTGTCTCCCCTTGGGTTATAAAATATTTCTCACCCCTCTCACTGCAATCTGGACCTCGGAACAAAAATTAAGAAATACAGCATAAGGATGAAACTATGGAGTATTGCAAAATTGAGTAAGTTGAAAGTGAGATATGGACTATAGATACAAAAATAAAGAAATAAAAAGAAGCCCTTACTAAGGAACCAGATGACATCCCAACACTCGACATCTCGCACCAATGCGACACCCACAACACTGTGGTGTAACAGCACCAGCGCAGAGAACCCAACGGGTAGCGGTAGGAAATGATGTGTATTTGGCAGAATCTGGCCTATGGTTTATCTCTGCTTAGTTCCAAGGCTTTGAAAATCAAGCTTCCTTTGGCTTCAAGGATAAGGACTTGAGTGGGCTCTTGTTCTCGGTAAGGTAACCTGCTCAGCCCAGTTCTAAACCTGGTTCCACAAAGGAAAAACCATTTGGACAAGAAACAAAATGCATCTGGAGAAGTGGAAAACAAAAAAAAAATGAGGTTTCCACTCTGAGGGTGGTGAGACACAGGAATGGGGTTGCCCAGAGAAGCTGTGGACATCTCGTCCATGGAAGTGTTTAAGAACAGGTTCTGAGCAACCCTGTCTAGCAGGAGGTGTCCCTGCCCATGGCAGGGGGGTTGGAACGAGAGGATCTTTAAGGTCCCTTCCAACTCAAGCCATTCTAAGAAAAAAACCTGAGGTTTGGTGCTACTCATCTCAGTAACAGCTGAATAACATCTCAATCATATTCACCCATGAGAGCACCTGGCAGAACACGGTTAGCTCTGTCTCACTCTACAGATTACACAGCTGCTTTGCCAGTTACATGGCCCAGCAAAAAAGACACAGCCATCAGCAGAAAACATACACAGAAACTCACACAGGTTTCATTCTCTATTTCTACAGACCCCAAAAATGCCATAGCATGGCCGACCACGGGGTGGGGAACAAAGGAAGCAATAAACCCACTCATTGTGGGTGACACAACAGAAGCAAAGGCAAACGGAGCCAAAAATATGACAACATAAGAAGACATCAGCCATGTCCCGTATCCCAACACGGCCAGGCACAAACCAACCAGACCAATACCAAAAAGATATATTATTCAATTCCTTACCCTCATTATCCTCAGCTCTTTCACTGACTCCCCAAAACTTCTTCTCACAAGGAGCAGCAGATCCTCTCAGCAGCAGATCCTCTCAGCAGCAGCTCCCAGCAGCACCAACTCCCAGCAGCAGCAGATCCCAATCAGGAGCTCTATTGGCCTTTTATCTCCACCCTCTAATCACCACTTAACTGGCAGCTGTTTCACATTTCGACTTTAATTCTCAGCATTTCAGGGTGTGCTTGGCCTGGTCTCCCCTCCTGGAGGGCCCTCTTATGACAGAAGGGGCCATCCCTCATATTAAGGT
>VWZK01001174.1:1881-19419 GCA_013396935.1 Baryphthengus martii
GCGTGACGATATGTATAATATACTTATGGAATGATAAATGCAAAATAGACATGTACAAAAAAATGAGATAACCAGTAATAACTGACATTGGATTGATAGCACAGAAAATCCTTTATAGCATAGCCCCTACAGTCTCAGAAAGGGCAAAGGAGACTCTCCATTTTTTAGCAGAGGAGTTGTTTCTGGAAACATTGCTCATTTTCCCACCCTACCTGCCTCCACTCTCCTGATTGAGTCTTCTGGAAGGGGGATTTAATGTGTGAGAATGGACATGTTAGAGAAGAGATGATCGACACTTCCTGTTATGAGCCAAACATAAAAAAAACTCTGGATTAACTCAACATATTTACAGCACTAAGTGTAATTATGCTGCACTGTGCTTTGGACGTACAAAGTCCTATCTTTGAGAAGTTAACAGTGGTACTTTTTTCCAGCATGACCTATGGTAAAAGTATTTTCCTGGAAAATGGGAACTGATCATCTGTGATTCTCCCTGTCCATCAGAAAAAGAGGTGTTTCAAATTTTAGTATAAGTCGTAACTGCTAGGCTGTTGAAGTTTAAGTCATAACAGTCATAGAATCATGGAATACCAGGTTGGAAGGGACTTCACAGATAACCTAGTCCAAATTTTCTTGTGAAAAGCAGTCTAGACAAGATGGCCCATCTCCCTGTCCAGATGAATGTTAAAAGTCTCCAATATTGGGGAATTCACTATTTCCCAGGGGAAAATATTCCAATGGCTGATTGTTCTTAGAGAGAAAATTTTTCCTTTTGTATTCAATTGGACTCTTCCCAAGAAGTAACTTGTACGTACGAGTCCTTGCCTTTTCCATGTAGCTCCTTGTAACAACGGAGTCTCCATCTTCTTTGTAGCTACTCTTTAAATACTGGAACATGACGATAAGATCCCCCATAAGCCTTCTTTTCTCAAGACTGAACAGTCCTTATTCTCTCTAACTTTCCTCATAAGGCAGCTTCCTAGTCTACTGATTATCCTTGTGATATCCTTCTCCAGACCTTCTCTGGCCTGTCCACAACATTTTATTAATTTTTTTTTTTTTTACTGAAGGGATCAAAACTGAACACAGTATTCCAAGTATTGCCTGACAAGGGCTGAGTAGAGTGAGATAATGACTTCTTTATCTGTATTGGTGACTCTGTTGTTGATGAAACCCAGCATTCTGCTGGCTTTCTTTGTCACAGTAGCACACTGTTCACTCACATTGAGTTTATTTTCCTCCAGGACACCCAGGTCCCTTTCCACAGAGCTGCTTTCCAGCCACGTAGATCCCAGACTGCACTGCACTCCTGGATTGTGTTTTTACCAGGTGTGAGACCTTACATTTGCCCTTGTTAAACTTCTTAAGGCTCTTGCTAGCCCACTCTTCCAGCCTATCCAGGTCTTCCTGCAGAGTGACTCTCCCTTCTAAAGTCTCCACTTCGTGCTCAATTTGGCACTAATTCTTTGCACTTGCACCCTCAGGACTTTTGTAGTCTTTCTTGATCCTCTGCGGGTTCTGGCTTATGATGTCATTTGTGCCCACGTAAAAGAGAAGTATTATTAGTCTGTGCTTTTGAGGAGTTGTGGCACCCTCTTGGCAACACCTCAGACCTTATCTCCCAGGAGGCAGCAAAACTCTTGTGACTCCCTGACAGGTCAGCAGATAGGCACCTCGGTGCCATTTATCAGAGAGTCACCCACTGTCTGCACTTGTCACTTCCTTTTGTGGTATCATTGCGTGCTGCTGGTACAGTTTCTCTTTGCAGACCTTGCTTGTGGGTGTGTACAACAGTTAAAGCTTTGTATCTGGTTTTGATTGTAATGCTGGTGGTCAGGGGCTGAATCAGAGTCTTGCTTTTATGAGCTACCAGGATTCAAGGTATCTCATTCTTTGTGGTGTCTGTCACCAAAGCATGGTTCTGAAACCACTTACTCCAGCACTGTCTAAACTTATAACTGTTTCCTGCAACTCAGCCACCTGATGCAACAGGATCAACCTCTGCACATCTTTTGCAGGTACTTACTTTTTCTCCAGCAGAAACATCTGGGCACTTGTTGCAGCCTACCGTCTGTACTGAAGTCTCCTTCCTTACCCTTTTCCTTTCAATGTAAACAATAGACATCTCTGCTGACTTCTCTGTAGGAACACTAGTTTTAACTCTGAGGTGAGTGCTCACCAATATGGTAGAGACCTCAGCCAACAGCAATGCTTAGGCTTCTACCTAGACAATGAAATGAGCGACGATTCACTAATACACTACGAATTGTTTTCCAGAGGCACCAAACTCTGTTCATACTACAAAGGCCCCCACATCTACTTTGCATCCTCAGAAACACTCTGTTAGTGGCAGGCATCTACATTTCAGATGCTGTCAAATCTAAATGAGGCTTCTGGAATAAGATATCAAGGTGTGGTCTGGGTGTGCTATCAGGATTAGTGCTTGTTTTCTTAGACGTTACACAACTCAAATCAGGTCAAAATAAGGAACCGAATCTGAATTGCCTGTATTGACATTAACTGTATTTGTTCTCTGTTTTGAACTCTATATTTTCTAGGTCATATGTAATCATTTAAAACTCACTGATGAATCTCCTTAGTAAGGACACACTTGTGCTTGTAAGAAAGGACATCATTTCACATTCATGAGAAACGAAACACCCAGTCTTACAACATCAACAGGAACATACAGTACTGCATCTTTCTAATCTCCTTTCCACTCCATGCCCTTCACTGTCTTGCCCTACAGTGTTTGCCTTTGAGATGTTTGGAAAACCTTGGCACTCACATTTTAACATTTATCTGCACAGTTTAGTGGAGGATCGCCTTATTCGAGCAGCTGATTAATTAGGGAAATGCAACTAAGAGGAATAACAGGACAAAGGAAAAAACATTGTCTTCCAGCAATACTTCTGGTAAAGGTTTGCTAATAGCAAAAAGATTACTTTTGGAAGACTTCTATACAGCAGAGCTACACTTTTATGTGATGATCTGGAGATCTGCTCTGGATCTTCTGTTGAGAAGATTCAACAACTACAAAGAACAACAAGCCCTCACAAGCATCCAGTTTGGGTCTAATGGAAGTATATGACCTCGTATCTTCATAAGATGACTTCTGCTTTCCAAGAACTTGGTCTGGACATCACCTAGTCTACAGAGCTATCATCTCTGGGATCTGTACAGGGGCATTCAAAACTGAGATTAGGAATCGATGCAGTTTAAACTAAATACAGTGCAAGTCCTGCAGGTGGTGTGGTAGTGGTATAACACCCATATGTTTCTTTGCTCACACACAGGCATGATGTGTAATAGACATTGAACAGTACAAAACGTAAAATATGTACTCCTTTCCTCCTAAATCTTGTGTGAATTCTTGCACAGTTCCAGCCACAAAACTACCATGGTAATGTGGATATGGGCTTCATCAAAGTGTAAATACTGATTATGTCCCCTTTCTAACAGGAAAATCAATCCATTATTATAACATCAATTATCTACTCATCCAGTATTTGTGCAATCTCAACAAAACATGTGTCTTCTTTGGAGAGAATTCTGATTTCCTTTTTCTAGTGTATAGGTAAAACTTCAGTACATAATTGAGTTTCTTCTATGTTATGTTTAGCATTGTATTTCTCCTCATAAGATTCATTAATATGATAAAGAATTCTTTTCATTATTTTACAGCGACATCACCTATTTATACCCGTTTCAAAGTATAGTACACAACTACATATTGGTTTAATCATTTATAATTGCCATTATTTTTTAAATTATATTTCCTCACACAAAAGTATTCTTAACTGATTTTTCAGCATATGTCTCTACGGAATCTGGAGTCTTTTAAAATTTTTTATTATACAAGGTAATATAAAGCCACATTTGGTCTGCAATTATCCCTATGTACAGACAGCATCTAAACACTGCTCTTACTATCTCTGATATTCATGAACCACTGGATAGAATGGTTCACTCTTTGTTCCAATTGCCTCTAAATAATTTGGTACATCAAATGTAATCTTAGGTTTAAATAAAAATCCTTTTGAACACATTCAAAAATTCAGGTCATATGCCTTATTGTTAATTTCAAAGTGTATGGAGTCAGGTTTGTTTTTTTTTTTTCTTTAATAACATGGAGATTTAGATTCTCTTAACACATGTAATACATTATCATCTCCTGTAAAACAGTGGAGAACTGTCTTCTTGGTGGCCAGAGGTGGTGTAGAGTCATAAGTGAAAAACAGAAGGAAAATAACTGACTGCATGTTAGCAAATCATACCGCTGATGCCAAGGAGATGCAAAGGGAAGGAAGAAGAAACCGTCAACATTAACATCCCTCCCTTTATTTTTGTCAGGAAAGCCGAGGACTTGTTGTGGTCGTCTCCCATGCTGTATTTTCTGGCGCGGTCTGAAAACTAGCCCTGGCCTGCTCCGGAGAGTGCCGACTGGCCTCCTTGCTGGCTCAGCACTGTACGACCTTCCCACTGCCAGGTCACAACAAGCCCCCCAGCACCTGGTTTATAGATGCAGAACTGAGTTTTGAAAATCAAAGACGAGAAGCAGCTGCAGCTTCCTTCCCCAAGATAAAAAAAAAAGACATTGAGGTGCTGGAGCAGGTTTCAGAGCAGGGCAAGCAAGCTGGTGAAAGATCTGGAGAGAATGGATTCTGAGGAGCGCCTGAGGGAGCTGGGATTGTTTAGTCTGCAGAAGAGGAGGCTCAGAGGAGACCTTTATTGCTCTCTACAGCTACCTGGAGGGAGCTTGTAGTGAGGTGGGTGTTGGCCACTTCTTCCAAGTAACTAGCGATATGACAAGAGCAAATGGACTTAAGTTGAACCAGGGGAGGTTTAGGTTGGATATTAGGAAAATTTTTTTGATTGAGAGAGTGGTTAGGCATTGGAATGGGCTGCCCAGGGAGGTGGTGGAATCGCCAGCCCTGGAGGCGTACAAAAGCCATGTGGATGTGGTTCTTCAGGATATGGTTTAGGGCTCATGTTAACTTTTAGTAGACGATTGGACTTGATGAACTCAAAGGTCGTTTCCAACCTTAATCATTCTATGATTCTATGAAAGGCCTTGCTGAAGTCCAGGTAGAAAACATCCACACTTCGCTAGCCAATTCCTTATCCACCGAGCAGTCCACCCATCCAAGCTGTGCCCTGCCAGGTCAGAGACCAGGATGTTGCACGGGACAGCGTCGAAGGCTTTGCACAGGTCCAGGAAGATGATGTCAGTTGCTCTTCCCTTATCCACCGATGCCGTGACGCCATCACAAAAACTACCAAATTTGTTAGGCAGGATTTGCCCTTGGAGAAGCCATGCTGGTTGCTACCAACCTGCTCCTTGTTTTCCATGCGCCCTAGCAGAGTCTTCAGGAGGATCTGCTCCACTATGTTGCCAGGCACCGAGGTGAGACTGTCTGGCCTAGAGTTTCCCGGATCTTCTTTATCTCCCTTTTTGAAAATGGGTGTTATGTTTCTCCCTTTTCCAGACAGTGGGAAATTCACCAGACCTCCACGACTTTTCAAATATATCTGTGATGTATCTATATGGAGTTATTCTTGTAGCTCTTGATGTCCCTGGCCAGATGCAATTCTATTTGTGCTTTAGCTTTCCTGACCAGATCCTTGGCTGCTCAGACAACTTCCTTGCTGTCCTCCCAGTCTACCCGTCCTCGCTTCCACTCTCTGTAGATTCTCTATTTGTCTTTAAGAGTGCCCAGGAGCTCCTTGTTCACCCATGCAGGCCTCCTGGCATTCTTGTCTGTCTCCCTCTTTTGTGGGATACGTCGCTCCCGGGCTTGGAGGAAGTGGTCCTTGAATCCTGACTTTTTGCTTTTTTGGTCTCCTCTCCCCTTCAGGGTTTCATCCCATGACACCCCGCCAAGCAGATCCCTGCAGAGGTCAAAGTCGGCGCTCCTGAAGTCCAGGGTGTACTCGCCTTGATGCCCTGAGGATCCTGAATTCCTCCATTTTGTGATCACTGCAGCCAAGGCTGTCCTTGAGCTTCACGTTATCCACCAGCCCCTCCTTGTTGGTGAGGACAAGGCACCTCTTCTCCTTGGTTTGTCTAGCCCCTGGAGAAGGAACCCACACATTCCAGGAACCTCCTGGATTGCCGATGGCCTGCTGTGCCGTCCTTCCAACAGAAGTGTGGGCGATTGGAATCCCTCACGAGGGCACCAGGGATTGTGAACACAAAGCTGCTCCGATCTGCCTATAGTCCCGCGCTGCTCTGGAGAGCCGACTGGCCTCCTTGCTGGCCCAGCACTGTACGGCCTTCCCACTGCCAGGTCACACCAAGCCCCCCAGCAGCTGGTTTATGGCTGCAGGCCTGGGTCTGAAAGCTAAAGGCAAGAAGAAGATGCAGCTTTCTTCCCAGGAAAGCCCACCCGCACATTGGGGAGGACCCCGCGCAGCTAAGGACACCAAGCAGTCTGGTGGCCTTGCAACTTCTGTGGGCTGACATGCACTGGGACACCCTCGCTCTGTCCTGAGCCAGAGCGCTGGCTACCTGTGCGCTGTCCCGGCCGCAGTCTGACCAGCCCCTGAGGCTCCCTCTCGGTGTCACTGTCAGTAGGGCGGCTTCTCGTGGGGTTGGGAGGTGCCCTCAGTCTCGCCGGCCTTCCTCTTCAGGGCTCTCCTGGGCAGCTCAGGGGAGCGTTGTCTGCTCTGGCTGTGGCTGGAGGGTCCGGTCACAGCCTCCACTTGGTCCTCCCGTGGCTCTTCCTGCTCCTCGAAGATGGGAACGGGGGCAGAGGGGGCGCTGCTGGGATCCCCCTGAAGGCGTGTCGCAGGGGCAGAGGAACCCCCTCGGGAGGCAGCAGGGCTGGGGGTGGCTGCGGGGCTGCCCTCTTGCTCCTTAGCTGCAGAGGCGTCTTCGAGGCCCATCTGATGCTGGGCCTCGTTGCTGCAGCGGCACAAGGCACTGTTAATAAGCCGCTGCATGAACCTCCTCATGCGCCTGCCGAGATCATTCTGCAGCACCTGCATAAGAGCCTCCCTGTCCAGCCCGTAGTAGCGCAGGGTGGCTAGGAGGAGGCTCTGCACTGTGGCTGCCTTCTCAGTGTCCTCGAGGAGCCGCCGCAGCTCCTTACGCAGCCAGGGCAGCAGGCGCTGCAGGACGGTGGGGTAATAGCGGAAGATGAAGGCCCAGATATAAACATAGGAGCCCGGAGGCGTGGGCCACGGTAGCTTGGCGGGTGGCTGCTGCGCTGCAGCTGGAGCAATGACAATGTCCTTAAAGTCATCTTCCGCCCGCACCGAGTGCACGATGGAACTCACCCTCGTCTTGCAGAGGGGGCACTCGGGCTTACCCTCTGCCCACCGCATGATGCACGGGAGGCAGAACTGGTGGAGGCACGGCAGCACGAAGCTGGGCTCCTCCCAGCTGTCCAGGCACACCGGACAGTGGTTCTCCAGCTTCGCAGCATTGGCTTCTGGCACTGGTAACGCTCTATGTTGACAGTTACTACCAAGGATTGCTGTGCAGACCAAGATCGCTGCTAACTTTGATGTACCATGTCGTGGGGGGTGCAGAAAGTACAAAGGCGGTACCTGCAGGGAGAAGCAGAAGGGACAGGTGACCGTAAACCAACCAATGAGGGATTCCATCCCATGTACGGCATACTCAGTATAACGGGGGCAAGCTTCTTCTTGAAAGGCCGGTGACAGTGGAGGACTCTGTGCATGCTACTTTTGGTCCTGATGTCTGCGTTGCTGGATCCAGTTCCAGAATCAACTTCCTGAATCCACTTCCCCTCTTCGGCTGAGTCTAGTCTAGGACCTCCCCAGTGCCTGCTCCACAGCATCAGTGACGACAGTGATGTGATTCCCAAGGGGGCGGGGTGGGACTGGATTTGCTACTGGTTTTATATCCATTTGTACCTATTTCATTTTATTATGATTATTTTCATGAAAGCTGCTTTAATTTTCTTTCCCAACCTATAAGGCTCTCCGACTTATTACCTTTCTCTACCTGTTTGGGAAGGGAGAGAGGTTAACAGAAAGCCTCTGTCACTGGTCCGGTGCCCAGCACAACCCTAACCCTTTACACTCAGGCGGGGTCACCAGCCCGCAGGCGGGCCCCTGATCCAGCGCTGGTGCCAGTTCCAGCTCCGTCCTTCCTCCCCACCCACGGCCACTGGGCTCAGAGCCAGGCCTTTCCCAAGGGGCACAAGCCTTGGCGTGGCTGCTGCCCTGCAGCCGGGCTCCAGGGCAGTCTCCCCACTTGGGACCGTCGGCGGCACCCAGACATTCAGTGTCTCCCAAGTCCCTGCCATGCCTGCCCAGGACCCACCAGGGGCGGTGCCTCCCTGGAAGGGACTCGCCTATCCCCCACAGGGGCCGTGTCCTGCTCCCTCCCCAGCGCAGCCTGGCCCGGCAGCATCTGGCAAGGGAAGGGGCCGTGCCGTCCTCCTGAACAAGTGCTTCTTCGGTGCACTTGTGGGGAGCCCTTGATCAAATGCAGGGGCTCCATGTCCCCAGAGCCCCTGCCAGGAGTCACTCGAGCCACAGGAGCCCACAGAGCAATGTCAGACGACATCAGCAGCCCTCACCTCGTCTCTCGTCTCGTCTCTTGTCTCTTTTCAATGCGAGCCCTTCTTCCTGCTCTCTGCTGCCCTGCCCGCAGCCGCTCTGTGGTGGAGGTCTCTTCCAGGGAGAGCGGGGGAAAGTGGGTGGCCACGGCTGATGGCCTGGCTCCATTGTCTCTGTCCTCTCTCATGCTCACCCTCATCTTGCAGAGGGGGCACTTGTGCTTACCCTTTGCCCACCACACGATGCACGGGAGGCAGAACTGGTGGAGGCACGGCAGCACGAAGCTGGGCTCCTCCCAGCTGTCAAGGCATACTGGACAGCGGTTCTCCAGCTCCGTGGCCATGCCGCCCATGCGCTGTGGTGGGGTGGGAGCAGCTGGAGTTGTCGTGCCGCTCCCTCGCACTGGCGCTGCAGCAGCGGCTGTCACGCTAGGAAGGGAAGAGAGGCCACTGTCTTTGCCCACTTCAGGGAGTGATGCAAGAAATGCGCAGACCCCTCAGGAAGAAAACCCTCCCAGCTCCCCAGGGTGAGGCTTCCCCGCCTAGCTCACCAGTGCTGCTGCGAGCGCGCCTCCTCGATACCCTGGTTGCCTGGACCAGGCAGGGCCAGGGAAAACCTCTCAAAGGCTCTGGGGTCGGGCACAGAGAGCTGGAACCCAGAACTCCTGGAGCATGACACCAGCTCCAAATAAGCTCCAAGGCACAAATAAAGCTCCAAGGCACAAATAAATAAGATTCAGGATGTCTCAAGCCCTGTGACTCCAAGCACAAGGTAAGATTTTTGTTTTGCACCTAACTGGATGTAGATTTGTTTGTTTGTTTGTTTGTTTTAGATGATAGTGTACTCCATTTTTGTAGAAGGATTTGATTGTTAAGTGCATAAGACTTGTACAGAATTATTCTGTGCTATTATTTGCTTGCTTCCATTTGAAGAACATTGTAGTTCAAAGTTCAGAAAAGAGATGTGAAAGCTGCACATCAGCGCACTTTAATTTATAATTTTTCAATGTCTTTTTTTTGTTGCTTAAGTGAATCATGAGAGAATTAGTACATGAAAAAATGGGGAACAATGCAACTGATGCTTAATGTTGGAGGTCTTTGTTCAATTATGTGTAGAAAAAGTCCTATTAAAGACGTAGCAGTATTGATCTTGTTGTACTCACTTCTTAGCAAAAGCTGTTGTATATTAAGTGTCCACAAAGCTAAAGTGCACATAAACCCTAGTACTGCAAAAACTTAATGAAAGGTTTAGAAGAAATATTTGCTAGATACAAAATAATGATTTTGTAGTATCTGTGTGAAGAATGCAGACTTTTGAGGGACCACTGGTGAAGCTGATGAAATAAGAAATAGAACTTCCCTCATTCCCATGTGACTTCACCAATAAGCCTTTTACTGTCTGTCTTTTAGTTTCCTACTTGCAAATGAGTTATAACATACATTCTTTACACAGAATCACAGAATCACAGAATATTAGGGGCTGGAAGGGACCTTGAAAAATCGTCGAGTCCAACACCCCTGTCAGAGCAGGAACCTAGAGTAGATCATGCATGAATGCATCCAGACGGGTTTTGAATGTCTCCAGAGGAGACTCCACAACCTCTCTGGGTAGCCTATTCCAGACTCTGTCACCCTCTTTGTGAAAAAAAAGTGTTTCCTTTTGTTTAAACGAAACCTCCTATGCTCCAGTTTGCACCCGTTGCCCCTTGTCCTGTCATTGGGTGCCACCGAGAAGAGCCTGGCTCTGTCCTCCTGACGCTCACCCTTTACATACTTATAAACATTAATAAGGTCACCCCTCAGTCTCCTCTTCTCCAAGCTAAAGAGACCCAGCTGCCTCAGCCTCTCCTCATAAGGGAGATGCTCCACTCCCTTAATAAGCTTAGTGGCTTTGAGCTGGACTCTTTCCAGTAGTTCCCTGTCCTTCTTGAACTCAAGTGTCCAGAACTGGGGTGCCCAGAACTGGTTTCTGTTCTGTCATTACACTGGGAAATATTTCAGACACTGACTCTTTCAATGAATGTTTGTATGATGTTGAAGAAGTTGTGATTATGGTGCTCCTGGGAATAAGCAGCAAAGTCTACTCAGTCTTGGTGTGAATAAGGAAAATCGGCCCTGCGGACTCTTGCCGATATAGAAGGGAACCATAAATTCCCTACTAACCTGTTCAGATGTCCATGTACTGGTTTCAGCAATATATTATGTGAAAACCTTGTATGATTTCAAGTAATGTTATTAACATCTCTCATTTATGATTCATACTTTCATCTGGTCCATGGAAAGGTGCGCACAAAAAAAACAATAATAAAAGAATTCTTTTTAATTACAAATCAAATTTGATTTTTAGAGGAGGGGGAGATTTCTGTTTTATTAATTATATGAATAAGTATGTTTATTGTTCCACATTTATGGCTAGGAACTACATTATATTTGGATACCAAACAAGTCATGTCCAAATTATTTTTTTATTCATTGGTTATTTTTTAAATTGTCTGAGTCTTGACTTTGAAAATCCCATCTCTAACACAATGAACTTTTAAGCACATGGTCCTAAGAGACAAGAAAACCGACACTGTTTTCATCCTTAAGATCTTTGGCGTCTCATTCAGATTATATTGAGCTCATTGAGTGAGATACAGAAGACCTTTAGAAGTTCTAAACTTGTTTCCTAAGGAAGACAGTTCTCATGCTTTCATAGTAGTTAGTGCACTAGAGCTGAGCAAGGACTGTGCAGTTTTTTGAGCTAGTCAAATTTAATGCCAAGAAAACAAGTCTATATTTAGATCAGCAATATTTATTTTTATAAACCAGACTGGAGGCAACAGTTATTTGAAGTGAGGCTAAGCCTACCAGCTTGGAAACTTTTTTAGCAAATCATCTGATTTCTTTGGATTTACTGATATATATGAGCTTCACCCATAAGAGGAGCCCAGTAACAATCTTTGACTCCAGTTGCCAGTAAACACTTTACAATTGCCTGCTAAAATTCTGGAGATAAGATTGGGATATAAAATCTTACCTGTAGATTTTGTAAATTATCTTTGTTACAGCTATTTCCTGAGAAATTTTCCAAAAGGAGCACTTGTTCCTAAGCACAGCCTCTGTCAAATTAAAAGGGACTCCATTCCTGCACAGGAAGGAAGCAGCACAAATACCGTGTCAGAAACACTGCACATAAGCTAGAGTTATAATGGATTTTGATTGTTCTAATTTAATGTTTGATATTAGGTTTCATCTGTCAAATTGGCACATAGACACTGAAGCAAATCCTCTGAATTAGGAGAATCCTTTGTCCAGTGTCTTCCTGGTCCAGCACAGTCAATGGGACAAGTAAATAATGCAAGAGGAGCCTTATCCAAAACACAGGCATATATGCATACATCTATAGTCAGGCTTCTGCACATTGCTACAGACATTCAATCCAGATCCCTGTCTTTCCAAAGGGCTCTTCATGCCATGCCAAATGGGACCCTTCTTGTGGTCATGCCAGTGTGAACCATGCTGAGACTGTCTCAGCTGGAAGCCACCCTCAGCATCTATTACAACACTGCAGCTGTGTTAATAATATTTGGTGACTCCTTTGTTTCCAATTTGAAGATGAAATGTGCAATCTGTACAGGATATGAGCTTATTTCTAAATCCCGATGGATGAATGTTCTGTATCTTAATAAATTATTTGTGGAATATAAAACCTGGTTGTAAATTAAGGCGTCTGTTCCAATGTGAGTTTATCTTGGATAATGCTGACACTTGCTGGAGGGCTTAGATAGTTTGTGAGCTGTATTGGATTTGTCCCTTCCCTCCTTTAAACAGAAAAGCCAAAAATGACAAAGTTTGGGTTTGGACAATCTGAAAGGATCACTGAAGCTCTTGATACAAGGGTGGGAAAAAAAAAAAAAAAGAAAAAAAAAAAAGTATTTTAAAGCTTCTAATTTTTTTTTTTCCCTTTTTCCTAAAAGTTATCTGAAGCATGTGTGTCTCAGGGATATTTTTGTGAAATATGATAAAAAAAAGAACCGTTCAAAGGACTATAATGTCATGTTGTAATTGTTTAATAACTATAGGAGTTGTAGGAAGAATCAACCTAACTCTTGTGGTCTGATTCAAAAGTTACCAAAGCTCAAAGAAATTTTACTTATTGCTTGAAAATACTCTGGATCGTAGCAGATTTGTACAAAAGGATCTGTCTACATATCAAGGGAAGAAAATAAGATCATAGGACAATTGTCTTAGAGAAAGAGACAGGAACACCATCACAGCGATCACTGAAGTTAGACAGAAGGAAGCATTGAAAAGGTACTGTAGTATTCATTAATTGTGTAATGGCTAAAGCAATCTTTGCTCCCTGTAGGATTTCGGTAATATTTAAGCTGGGATGAAGCAGCAAAGTGTGGAGGTGAATTGTCATTTCAAAAATTCTGGAAGTTGTGTTTACTCCAACAACTGTGGGAAAGGATGCAGTATGATAGGTGTCTATTTGATTATGGTTTTTGGGATTAAAAAGTTTATGAGGGCAATTTCTTAGTTCTCCTCTCCCTTTTCCTGTGATCAGTACTTTCATCAAGAGGACATTTTCATTAAACGGTTTGTTTCACAATACCGCACCTCAGTACATTTGAGGAGCTCAGATCTGTTGCATGTCAAAACCCAGAGCTGTACCATGTCTGGTGACAAAGAGCAATTGACATAGTATAGGCAACAGTACAAGAATGGGATGTCTTCTTGTCTACTGGAAAGTGTCAGCTGGACTAAAGTTTTGATCCAGAAAGAAGTGGAATATTGACAACTGTTATTACAACAACTTTTCTTAAAGTATTTTCAGGCAACATTGGGATGTTAGAAGAAAAAATAAAAAAGTAAACAGCTTTCATTTCTCTTAAGAGGATTCCCTGTGGGAATGGGAAGAGAGGAAAACACATCACCTCTTCCTATTGCTATTATTTTGAGTAGCCGTTCTAATGTTCAACATTCTATTTCTCACAGGATTTGGGATTTTCTCATTCTGTCCTGCTTGAGACCTTCAAGAACAAATGTGCTCTGTAAAATGGGCAGGAAACAATAAAACACCCATTATAGCAAACTTTTTAGTGTACTAAAATGAGATATTGATAGTACAGTTTATATGCAAATGTTCCTATTGGCATCTGAAATATAACATCTGACCAGGCTCTACAACCTGTATTTAGGTTTCAAATCTTCCCGCCTTCTGGTGTTTATAAGTGCATCTAGAAATTTAGCTATAAATATTGAACAGCATCTAAATGTTCAGAAAAATAAAAGGCTCGGGGGAGAGCTTTAACTATTCACACTTCATGGGAAAGATGATTTTATCAATAAAATCAGAGGTTACTGTAAGAGCTAGGTGTAGGATATCCTTAATGCTTACTTTAATACTATTCAAGTGGCAATATCTAGGGATGAATTTTGAAGTGGTGAATCTCAAAGGGCTGGGATTCATCCCATGTGCATTTTGTTGCCCAAGAAAGAGGCAGTTGACTAGGCTTTCTCTACAATAATAAAGAAATTTAGACATCTCTGGAAACCAATTCATCCCATCCTCCAACTGATTTAGAGTAGACAAAAATATTTCAAATGGCTTAACTTAGGGAAAACATGTATCATTACAAAGGGTAAAAATGCTTATAGATAAAGAAATATAAATGGTTAACTTCATAACTATTACATGGGAGAAGAGTTAAAGATAGCTGAATGATGTCTCACTAGGTTGCTGTCCTGTTCCCTGGTTATGCTTAGGACCAATATTTGATAAAGCTCTTTTATGTTGAATTTTTGGGCTCCAAACACCTCATCTCCCATTCCTGCAGAGAAGAAGCATCCACACCTAGGTGCATTCAGGGTCTCACCATGGTTTGTACTAACACAGCTGAAACTGAACCACTTCTGATGCTGGTATGGCTCTTGAGATAGCAGGAAGGAGGAAATATGGTTTGTCCCAGGCCTTCTTTTGCCATGGACTGAGCTTTACCCACACATTGCCCAGTACTGCCTCAACCTCCCTCAAGACAGTCCAGTTGCTGATATGAATTTAGAAATAAAAAATTTTCCATGTAATAGCCAAAGTCCCTTCCACAGCTCCCTCCTTTTCAAGGAGGGAATGACCAGGCCCTTACTCTGTTAAAGCCTTTGCCATAGTTAGCTGACCAACTTGTCTTCTTCCAGGTGACCAGAGATGCCTACCAGGTAATGTTGTTTCAGTTCAAGCACTTCCCTGACAACATAGTTGCTCTTATTAGAGAAAGCTTATGAATGGAGGACCATTTCCACTTAATAATCCCCTTACATTAAGTCCATGCTTCCTCCTCTCCCAAGCTCAGTCTAACATGAAAAAGTGGAGGGGATGGGGAAATTACAGAAGTAGCAAAAAACTCTGCATCCACACTATGCTGTCATTGAAAGATCCATTACAGGACTCATAGCCATAAGCAGTATTAATAGATTATATATTACAAATTGTGTGTATTTCAAATTATGACTTCACTCCTATTGAATGTTGCATGTTGAAATTTGTTGAAAGGCTATACACCAGCGTACAATTACCCTGCATAACTTGTTCCCAAAAGATGTATTTGTGTCCATAAGCTCAGCAACATTCAGCTCAAGTTTTTATTTAAATAAGGCATTAATTTATATAATAACATATCATCTTTCTAAATAATGACTATATTACTTAATATATAACACATACATGCTGTATATATAACATAATATTATATGGTTATATATATGTGTACATAAACACATACATCATGAAAGATATTACAGAAGAAACATGGGTAAAATTGGAGGGCATGCAACTGAGAGGTGAATAGTAGGTAAGTTTCTATGTGGGAAGACTGCCTCTCTTTGACTTCTTCCAGCTTTTCAGGTATCTTTGCCTGAAGCCCCTTCTATGTGCCACTCTTAGACTAAGAGCTGTGGACAAGGAGGACCCTGAAAGCCACAATTGTGCTCCTTATGTTCCTATAAGAAACCAACGCAAGAATTTCTCATTTCCTTCAAATAAATTGTATCCTAATGGGAACAAAACATCCAATCAGTAAAGGAGCAAATATGTGGCTCCATGCTACTTTCTCATTTGCTGAAGACACGGATGTTCATTTTCTATCCAGTTTCTTTATCTTTATTGCTACTTGTCCTGTTGCCTGTTTGCGTCTTGTAGGAGGTAGGAAAATGGATACTATTTTCTTCTTCTGCACTCCCCTGAAGAAATAAAATTAGGTTTAAAAGTAAAGTCTTTTATAGGCAAAATAAATTACAAGTGAATGTTGTGGATAGTTGCAAGGTAAATTGATTTCTGTGTGCAAAATGTCCTTTTTGTGATTTGATGATAAAATTTTAATGTTACATATGTTAGAACTGTTAAACACATCATCAAAAAATGGGCAATTTATTCCTTTTAACAGTTTTTTCCTTTTATTACTTTATTTTTAAAAGCAGTTTCTGGCATAATATTGGAAATTGTGCAGGTAAGCAGCAAATAGAATCCTTTGCCGTTACAAAAAGTACAATATAGCACAGTGTAAACTTTCACATCTCAGCTACTACATGCTTGGATATCTGGTTATCTTGCAATTGGGAGGAAAGAGAACAGAAATTACAATTAGTACTAAAGCTGGAAGAAAACACTGATAGCAAAAAAACAAGCTTTTAAGTATTTTTTCAGAACTGCTAAATAAAAAAACAAATTAACTCTTAAATTTAGACTTTTAAAAGTCCCAGCAGATGGAGACTATTCAAATCTGCAAACACATATGCACAAAGGTAGAGTAGGAACTGGGAATGTTGTGTCAGCATATAGAATGGAAAGCTTCCAGGCAAGATTATTTAAAGTTTTGTAAAATGTAGAAGAGAGAGACCAGTTCTACATCGGAGACTGCTTGTGGGAATAAAGAATGCACAAAAGACTAAACGTGATAAATTATTTTGGGATTGAGCCACAGATTGAAAAAAAGGGGAAGTCTCCCATGCTTATTTCTCTATTTGAGCTAAAATAGTAGCACGCAGCCTGAAAAAGAAGTTGAGATCCAATGTAAAAAATCATTGTACAAGGACATTTTTAATTTCTCTTCTTGTGGAATCAAAGTAGCTGAAGCACAGAAGAAAAGGCCCTCAAATGTTCCTGCATAAAATCAAACCAAACCAACCAAAGAAACAAACAAAAATATAAAAATGAAATGTTAATCATCTTGCAAAGTTATAGAAATTTAGACAGTTTTAGTCAGGATGATGATCGCAAGGAATTTCTTTTACTTTTCAAAAGAAATTCCATCAAAACCTTGAGTTGTCTTTCAGTCTTCCCTCTCTTTCTTTCTTAATGTCTTGTTTTATTTCTTCCTCTCCTCCCATTTTGTCCCTCTTCTCTCTTTCTTTCTCTCATTCTCTCTTTCTCCCTTTCTTTTGGCTTGAAACAACCAAATCACCNTCTCTCTTTTTCTTTCTATTTATTAATCTTTCTCGTTCATTCATTTATTCATTCATTCATTCATTCATTCATTCTTTCATTCATTCATTCATCCATTCATTACTGAGACGGAGAACTTCTCACTCTGGATGTAGTAATTTCTCTATTGACTGGCAGGCAAACAGAAGGAAGGATTTCAGTACTAAACTTTCCTTCTGGCAATGAATATTCACCAGTGTACTGTTCTAACCATTTTTAAACAGTCAGAGATTCCATCTTTGCCCTTGAGATGACTGTTGAACAAGGCAGAACGTATCCCTGTCATAAAGGTTTCTCTGGTATGCGGCCAAATGTTTTATTTTATTTCATTACTTAAACTGAACCCTAGTAATACACTTCTAACCTTAGTGATTGCTCCATTAAAAGGTCCACGGTCTGTCATGTCCTTCTATCAGCAATGCTTAGACTTACTTCTTCAAACCTACCACCTCAAATTTCCTCCTTTAACCCAGAGATAGGATGAAGACTATTCCAAAACCAAGGAAATCAACAGGACCCTTTTCAACATCTCTGAATTTTGAA
>VWZK01001181.1:0-49242 GCA_013396935.1 Baryphthengus martii
CAGGTAGGGCTGGGAGGGGTCCGGGGCTTCCTGGGCATTATCCTTGGGCCGCTCCCCCGCCCGGTGGAAGGCGATTCGTGGGAGACGGGCAGCGGTGCCGGGTCACGAGTGGGAGCGGGGCGAACCCGCAGGGATTTTTGCCACGTTGGTAAGGGAAATGATTGATTTCTTATGTAATGCCGGGCATTATGAAATCGGGGCCTGCTTCCCAAGCTCAGGGTGACGGTGACACCGGCGGGTGACAAGGCGGTGGCAGGAAGGTAGGTGCCGTGAGGTGCAGCCCCGCGCCCGCCGCCCGATGCCACCGGCCGTGCCCCCGCCGGAGAGGCCGAGCGCGGGTCGATCTCATCCCATGGCGCTGGAGATCCCCGTGACGGGGATTGAAAGGTCATTCGGGCATGGAGGAGCGTGCGGGTTCCTTGGCGGACGCTGCCGCAGGCCGGGATGGTTTTGCACGTTCCTCCGCGAGAGCAAAGGTCATGGGTGGCAGGTGGCAGGTGGCCGCACCCGCCCGCGTTTAGCACGGGTTTAGGGGTGATGTCCTTTCCACCTCCCTCATCCGCACCCTTGGGATCTTTTTTGCAGCTTGGCACGTTCGTCTTGACGTGCACCCAAACCCCACCCCAAGCAGCCAACCTGATTCTTGTTTCATTTTACTCTGCTTATTCTCCAAAAGTAGCTTTTTCCTTTCGGGGGAATAATGTCTGTTTAAAAAAAAAAGAACGTGGAGGATCCGTTTTTCCCCTCGCAATCCAAGCAGGGAGCACCGTGCAGCCGCAGCAGCCGCCGCCGCCTCCATTCTGCCTCGTCACAGCCCTCGCTGGGAACAACTCTTGCTGGAGGGTGAAAGACTCATTCAGTCTTTGGGCAGTTGTTAAAAAAGAAAGCAAAAAAAAGAAAAAAAAATTCAGAAACTGAAGCGGAGCTGACTCATCCTCACTGACCGAGGCAGGGTTGTGTCTCTGGGGAATATTTATAGCGATGTCGGCTGAAACAGATCCCATCTCATTTCTCAGATGGTCTAGCGAGGGTCAGGAGCGCGTTGCAGTTGGGTTCGCTGGGTGCAGCGGATGGTTGAATAATCACTCGTCTGATGGCATTTCATTTATGAAATTTGGTTGGGATGCCCTCAGAAAAGGGCTTTTGTGTAATAAAAAGAAAAGGATTTGGAATAATCCCTCCTGCCAGCACTGACCATTGAAGGTTTACGCTGATCCCCAGTCCACACCTTTTCTTCCTGCCCACGATTCGGTGGGGTGGGGGTTGTGATGGGGTGTGAGACATCACGATCAGCTGCCACAGCAGCAGCAGGAGTGATGTCCCCAGCCCTGGCTCTCTGGGATGCAGCCAGCACAGCCCAGGCCCTCATGGCTTCGACATCTGCTACAGGTAGAGGAAAATGCACCCACCGAGCTCCGGTGAGGTGGGTGCTCCTTTTCTGTGCGAGCAGAGCAAGCTGTCACATTGCCCTGGAAGACAAAATGCCATTTTAATTAGTCATCATCATGGATCTGGCTGGGAGCCGAGGCTGGGAGCGAGGGACATGTCCCTTCTTGAGCGCTGTGCTGGGGTGTGCACCGAGCTGGTGGCACGGGATGGGAGAGCTCATCTCCTGCTCTGCAGAGATTTGGAAGAACCAGAGATTGGTTTGGGTTGAAGGGAACCTTGGAGATCATCTCATTCCAACCCCTCTGCCATGGGCAGGGACACCTCCCACTAGAGCAGGTTGCTCCAAGCCCCGTCCAACCCGACCAACGGATAATTAACCTGAATGTTGAATTTAACGTATAGGATATGCAGATCTTTGTTCTTCCTTTGCAGCTGTAGTACTCCCAGAGGCTGCAGCAGGGCTGCAATCTCCCCGGACTTTGTTTAATTGATACTTCTACGTGATAGTTTAATAAGGGCTTGTTGTGCAGCGTTGTCATTCTTAATTTGTACCCTTACAATTCAGAGCAGGCTCTTTCTTTCTTTAATGCCTTAAATATTAGTGCAGACTAACGAATATGTACATTTGCTTTGAAGGGGTTTATCTCCTTTATGCTGAGAGAGTTGGAGTTGTTCAGTCTGGAGAAGAGAAGGCTGCCAGGAGACCTTCTTGGGGCCTTCCAGGATCTGAAGGGGGCCGACAAGAAAGCTGGGGAGGGAGTTTTTAGGATAACGGGTACTGATAGGACAAGGGGGAATGGATCCAAACTAGAGGAGGGGAGATTTAGGTTGGACGTCAGGAAGAAGTTCTTCCCCATGAGGGTGGGGAGACCCTGGCACAGGTTGCCCCGAGAGGTGGTGGAAGCCCCATCCCTGGAAGTTTTTAAGGCCAGGCTGGATGGGGCTCTGGGCAACCTGCTCTAGTGGGAGGTGTCCCTGCCCGTGGCAGGGGGGTTGGAACTTGATGATCTTGAAGGTCCCTTCCAACCCTGATGATTCTATGATTCTATGCTCAGGTGTTTATTGAGCTGGAGAGATACCATGTAAACCAGTCATTAAAAACAACACTGCTCCATCTGTCTGTCCCTCCCAGCTCACACACTGGTGGGACATGTCCCTTGGCAGCTACAGTCTTTTCAGAGATCCAGCTTGTGGAGATGGAGAGCTGACATGTTCAGAATTACTGTGACGGTCTAGAAATGGTATGAGTTCAAATTTTTTAGGAAAAAAAGTGGCTGGAATAAGATTAACCTTTTCATTTTCTTAGCCTTGAACCTGATAGACTCCCATTGTCTGCACAGGAATTTTATTCTTATTGTGGAGTTTATTCCTATCTTACATCCTTCTCCTCATAAAAATGTCATAAAGTTGCAAAATCTGTGCAGAGAAACCTTGACTTAGGCACGGAAGAGAGTTATCAAGCTGAGATGAGTTTTCCTTTGGTTGCAGCCAGTTCCTTGTGTTTGCCAAGAGCACCCCGGGGGTTTGATGCCTCTTGGGCTGGTTTTGATTTAATTGCCCAGAACAGCATCGTGGGGTGAAAAGTTTGCCATCTGTGACACTGGAAAATATTCCAATTTGGCCTGCTGGAAATTGTTCATCATTAATGAAGGCTTCACTAGAGCTGGCGCTTGGGTCCTGCAGCTCCAAAGGAAGCTTTGGATTTTCTCCCTATGGGAGTTACAAATTCATGGAGGTGATGGACCTGATAGAATGAGTCCAGAGGAGGGCCACAAAAATGCTCAGGGGGTTGGAACACCTCTCCTACGAAGACAGGCTGAGGGAGCTGGGGTTGTTCAGCCTGGAGAAGAGAAGCCTCTGGGGTGACCTAATAGCGACCTTCCAGTACCTGAAGGGGCTCCAGGAAGGCTGGAGAGGGGCTGTTCCCAAAGGCCTGGAGTGACAGGATGAAGGGTGATGGTTTTAAACTAGAGAAGGGCAGATTTAGATTGGATATTAGGAAGAAGTTCTTTCCCCTGAGGGCAGTGAAACACTGGAACAGGTTGCCCAGGGAGGGAGTTGAGGCCCCATCCCTGGAGATATTCCAGGTGAGGCTCAACAAGGCTCTGAGCAACCTGCTCTGGTTGAGGATGTCCCACAGAGGGATTGGACTGGATGACCTTTGGAGGTCCCTTCCAACCTAAACCATTCTATGACTCTATGATTTTATGATTCTATGCTGCTCACAACAGCACCTGGAGGTAATTCCTCAGCTCAGGTCTTCTTCAGGCAGGACTTGGGTGTGCTGCAGCACTTCCCTACTTGAGAAAATCAAAAGATTTTCCTCCTTTAGAAGCACATTTTGTGTATTTTCCTTGGCTCTCTCTGCGGGGGCGGCGAGGCGGGTAGTGACTGGGAGCTGTTTGCACAGTTGGACGAGGATAGAAGCAATGAATTCACTTCAGCCCTAACCTAATCTGAGTTAATGGGCTGGAATCCCACTGGTGAAAAGCAAGGGCACTTGGTCACGGCCGTTCCTTGATCCTTTAAGAGTTTGAATCCCTGTTAAGCGCGCTCGTCTTACAACCTGCACTCGCACAGGACGTAATCAGGTTTGGTTTCCATCTGGTGAACAGGAGGCTTCTGAGGAGCCGGCGCAAAGAGAAATAATTGTTTTCGTTCTTGCCGACGGCAGGAAGGTGAATCCCGCCGGGGTACCTCGCTCCTACCCTCTTCCACCACTCAGCGGTTTTCAACGCCTGGCTCTGCCTGCGTTGCGTGGCGTGGCGTGGCGTGCTGCGCCTTACAACCGGCAGGGATTTGGCTGTCGATATTGTCCCTTAATTAGAGTAATTGCCTAAGTGGAGATCTCGACGGCTCCCGCTGTCCTCCAGCCGCAGCCCAGACGGCAGCGGTGGAGCCGCCTCTCGCAGCTCATCCACCTCAGGGGCTCTGGGGGGAGGTACACAAACCTCAGTGGGAGCAAAACCTGGCTTCAAGGGCAAGAAAGTAACCTCCAAAGTCCAACCAACAGCGTACAGCATTCGTTTTTCAAGAAAATATTTTGATGTGATGAAGTGACTCGAACGTATTGATCCAGTAGAGCTGACAAATTCCAAAGCGCAGCTGGCAGAGCAGTGCATTAGCTCCTTAGCTCGCAAAGCGCCACGCTGCTTTGATTTATTTTCTTTTTTTCCAAGTGTAGGGATCTTTAACATCTTTAATTTTTGATGATGCTAAATGGAAATACCCAGCAGAGGGTTCTCACGAGACCAGGCTGCTCGGGCAGGGAAGAAGTGGTTCCTGAACCCACGCAGAGCCCTGAGTGAGCCCTGCCAGCCATCCCGCTCCGGAGTGCTGCCTTGGAGGGATCCGAGCAGGGCATCGCTCTCTGCTTCTAGAGACTTCAATAAGGAGCAGAGGAATTGCTTAAAGAAATCTGTTAATGCTTGGTTTGGGGGTCATTTTTATCTGTGGTGGTGTTTTTTTATTTTTTTTAATTTTTTTTAAAAGAAGGCTTGTTTGGTATATAAACATTACATCATGTTTGCACAAAAAGCCAAGAGAGGCATTTAGGTCTAATAGAAGCAGCTAAAACTGTTTTGGAATGTGGAATAATTTTTGATTTCTCCTTTTTTTTTTTTTTCAATTTAACTGCCCAGCTGGTTATATATTTAAGCTCCATCTTGTTCCTGAACTCTCACTGGCCTGAGCTATGACACCCCAGCAGTCTCCACAACTGAAGCTACATCACAGCCAGCGCCCTCGTATCCTATTTATTTCTGTTCTGAGAAGGCTGTTTGCTTTCCTTCGGCCACCAGCTCTCTTTTGTTCCCTCCAGGACAGGGATTCTTCATTGATGCGACAGCACTACCCTGCTTGAGCAGGCAGCAGCTTGTTGGACGGGCTGCTCGAGGCGTTGAGTGGCTGCTGAAACCGCTTATCTGCTGCTGGTGGGGTGATGTACCTGCCCCGGGAACGGAACGGCAGCCAAGAAAGGCTCTGGAGAGCTGCCCTCATCTTCAGAGCTCAATGTTTTGTTAGTGAGTTAGAGGAATGTTTTTTTTGCTCACGTTGGATAGTCTGGAGTAAGGATGGGCAGGTGTTTTTTGTTTTTTTGTTTTTTTTTTTACGCATTCGTACACTTACGTAATGAGCCGCTTGGTACTTTTGCATAACCAAAAAAGTTGAAGGAGATGGAAGTTGAGTGCAGCCTCTGGTGTTGACAGAACCAGCTTCCTGAGTATGATTTATCTCCTGTGCTTTTGTAAAACTACGAAACTGTCTCTGTAAAGACAGCGCGCGCCGTTTCGGATCGCTTGGTTTGCTTCCCGAGAACAAATCACTGTGCACGGATAAGGAAGCAGATTTGGTTTGTTCCTCTCAGGATCCTGTTTTCTCCTCCATCTGAGGTGAGAGAGTTTTCTCAGTGGCAGAGAAAAATGGGATGGAGGAAAATTTCTTGCAGGAGGCCTAAGAGTGGTCAGGGCTTGCTGAAGGTGGGACAGCAAGGACCTGTGTGGCAGCATGGATGTCCCTGCTGAAGAAAACATGATGGAGAAAGGTGCTGCTGCAGTGGCCACTCCCTTGGGCTGGTGCCTCCTTACTCCAGGCTTTGCAGAGAGCTCCAGACTGCATCTGGCCTCTGAAGTGGGGCTGTGGCTACCTGGCTACCCCCTGACTACCTGACTTCACAGCACAGCAGCCTTTCAGTCTTTGTTTTTCTCAGCAGGATCATTTTTTTCCCGGTGGATGAACGGAAAAACATTGTCGGTCAATGTCTAAGGAGACATCTTAACCCCTTAACAGCGGTAGCAGTGGGATGACCGTTTGTTGATTGATTGATTGATTGATTTTTGCCAGCAGAAATGATATCCATGTGCTGCTCTGAATCAGGGGAGAGAGATGCTCCTGCTGCTGGATGCTTGTCCTGGTTAGATTTTTTCTGAGTGGGTGACTTGAGGCCCTTATGCTTTGCATCAGAGCACACAGGTCTGTTGCAAGAAACACGAGGGATGTTTCCGAGAAACGGTTTTAAAAAAAAAAAAAAAGAAGTTGTTCGTTCCTGACGTTAGACTGAGAAGAGAACAAGAGTTCACTCCTTGGGAAGGCACAGCCTGTTTATAATTTTTTCTTTTTTCTTTTTTTTTTTTTATATATATTTGGTCTGCAACCCGTTTCTCATCCTCAGTGGTAGGTGTCTGTTAATTGCTCCTGCTAATGAGGAAAATTAAGTCACAGTGTTTACTGTAGCTACTTTCTTCAGGCTGTATTTAATCGATAGGTGGTGGATAGAAAAGAAAACTGCCTGCAATGGGCTCTAGTTTCTGGTTGTGTAAATGAATTAAATAAGTTTTTGAACACTGTGATTTCCCTTTTTTTTTTTTTTCCCCTTTCTTTTCCAGAAAATGGCTGTTCCACCTGCTTATGCTGATCTGGGCAAATCTGCCAGAGATGTTTTCACCAAGGGATATGGTAAATAAAACCAAAAATAAGTTTGATCTTTCACTGTCTACCTGACTCTTGAGACGGTTAGGGTTTGATGACTTAATAATTTCCATTAGAATCCAGAGAATTCTCTATTATAGCCTCACATTCCCCTCTGGAAAGGGAAGTGTAGCTTTCTGTCATTCCTCTGCCAAAATTCTCCCCATTCCCCAGAGGATTCTTGTCTGTTTTGGAAGAAAATCGTGTATTGTATTTTGATTGTTTCCTCGTATCCTGAATAGGATCATTGATGTCAGTAGTTTGCTTAGGAATAAAATGCTGCTCGGTATGAATAAAGATATTATGACTTAATTTGGTCCCAGTTACATTGCTGAGATCAATAGGATTAATCAATCAAGTGCTATCTGAAGTGAGTACGAGCTGCATAATCTGCTTCATAAAAACATGTTGTTTAATAACTGTACCCTTAGTTTATTTATTAATAGTTCATAGGGGATTTAGAAGGGAGTTTTAAGAAAGAAATCAGAAACGCTTCTCAAATTAACGTGGGTATAATTCATGTTTTTTACTCATCTTTTAGGTTTTGGGTTAATAAAACTTGATTTGAAAACAAAATCCGAGAACGGACTGGTGAGTTTGGAAACCCATTGAAAACCAAAACATTGCCATGTTCTTGTACTTACTGTATTTATTTATTATAAGAATTGAATCCCTTACTCTCCCCTTAGCATTTTTCAGGTATATTCTAACCTTGCAAGTTACTTTGCATTCCTGATTTTTGTGTGATGTAGAGACTGTGCCTAATTTAGAGTAGCAGAGACAGGGAAGGCTCCTTTGCAACCGCTCTGAAAATGGTGCTGGTGTTTGAGGTCACGGCCGTGGCTTGTGCTCAGGAGAAGTGTCAGTGCCCCCCTCCTGCTTTACTGGGTTGAATGAGAAAAAATACAGGGATCGTATCAGTGTTCTTTAATATCTGAAGGGTGAGGGGCAGGAGGCTGGGGCCAGACTCTGCTCAGTGGTGCCCAGCACCAGGACAAGGGGCACCGGGCACCAACGGGAACCCAGGAGGTGCCCTCGGAGCAGGAGGAGAAACTTCTTTGGTGGGAGGGGGTTTGAGCCTGGCCCAGGCTGCCCAGAGAGCTTGGGGAGTCTCCTTCTCTGGAGAGATTCCAAAGGTGCCTGGAGACTGCGCTGCTGGGCCCCCTGCTCTGGGTGACCCTGCTGGAGCAGGAGGGTGGCACCAGAGGAGCTCCAGAGGTTCCTTCCAACCCCCACCCTGCTGAGATTCTGCGATCTTGTGAAATACACTGATTTTTAAGTGTGCTGCAGGCTCTTTTTCTTTGTAGTTGCTTACCAGGTAGAGTTGCAGCAAAACTGTGTATTGGAACTCACATTTAGAGTCTCTCTGTGAAGCATTTGCAGAATTCCAGGTCCATTCATGGATAACACCTCGTGCAGACAGTTTATCAGACCATCACCTTGCCCTGTGTTACGCTGCTGGTACGAGTTTTCCACGCTCCCATCCCATATCCGCTCCCTTGGCGTGCGATGTTTTTTCTCCCGGACACTGAAATTATTTTCTGGGGCAAGAGCATGTGGCTATTAATGACTTACAACCGTGGTTTTAAATCTTCTGAGAACTCTGCAGTATTGAATAATAATCCCAAATTGTAATGACTAATATGTTCTGCAAGTATAAGTATTTGGCTGCGTGGAAAGATAACTATATATATTTGCAAATATACCTATATTTGTTATGTATATGTGTCATCTTGATTTTCTTCTAGGAATTTACAAGCTCAGGTTCGGCAAACTCAGAAACCAGCAAAGTTAGTGGTAGCTTGGAAACAAAGTACAAATGGGTGGAATACGGCTTGATGTTCACGGAAAAGTGGAACACCGACAACACGTTAGGCACCGAGATTACTCTTGAAGACCAGGTAATTTGGGGCGCAGAAGATGAAAGGTGCAAATTCCCCTGTGACAATCTCCGGTTATGAATCCAACCGGTGATTTTTTTATTATTATTTTTTTTTTCTGTTCAGCTTGCCCGTGGCCTGAAGCTGACCTTTGACTCCACCTTCTCTCCTAACACTGGGTAAGAAGTGAGTAAGCTTGAGTGACAAAAAAAGGCATTTTTTTTATTTTAATTTTCCAGAATACTGTCCCGCTTCTTTATGCCTCCTGTCCTGAGATACTGAGGCAGTTAATAGTCGGCCTGTGTGTGATGAAATCATATCTCTTCGATTTAAACCTTCGTATTAACCATCCCTTTTTAATCCTAAACTAACTTTCAAATACAACAACTTGAAAATTATAATCAGCGCCAGGGTGTGAAGAAGAGGCTTTGTTGGAGCCGCTGTTGCATATTTCCGTGTCAGAGGATGAGCTACTCTCTGACTAAACCAGTCAGCTGTAATGCAAAGCTTAACAAGCTCCAGGAGCCAGTTGGCCACGGCTCTAATAGGTTGACACAGTAATTGGGCTCTTCTCCCAAGCTGAATTTATCATCGGAATTCTTGCTGGCCGCAGCGTGCCGTGCCGGTGGAGGAGGATTTCTGCCGCGGCCATTGGACGCCCCGGTTTATGTGGGCCAAAGGGATTAAGCAGCAGCTGTAGATCTAGATGGTGGTTTATTTATTTATTTCCCCCCCTCCCGAATTATCTTTTCACAGGCAGCCCTGCCAGTGAGTCCAAATATTCTGCTGCTATGGCGGGCTGCTGGGGCTGCCGTCCCCGTGGAGGTTTCACTCTGTCTTCTAGACGCTGTCCTGCATTGTCAACTGCTTCCAGGCCATGCCCAGTTCAGCATTCACTGGTTGTTTTTGTATTTGTCGATCAGAATAATCTCTAGTGTTTGTTGATAGTTAGTTCTCTCGCTGGTAGGATTCTTAAAGAAATAAAAAGAAAATAAAAATGTCTGAGAATGATGAGTTTTGTCGCTATTTCACAGGCACTTCACAGCTGCTCAAATTACCCAGTTCGTTAGGCTCCTCTCAAAACGGTTTGTTTGGGACAAGCCCACTACTGTTGACTTTCAAACCTGTACAACTGCTACAGTTTCTGTTCCTTCCCTGCCTTTACCGGACTTCTTGGGAAGTCATCTCCTCCATCACCTGAGCTGGAGATGAAGATTTGGTTTTGTCACCTCCGCTCTCGCTGCTGCTTTTCAGAACACAGCCCAGAAGTGCTTAGGGAGGCTCCACACCGCAGTTTGTGGCAGATAATTCGCTGTGGCTGGATTAGGGTTTTGCAAATGTGCCAGATAACAAGGTGACGTGTCACGGGGTAGGTCTGTTTTGTCTTCAAGAACTTCAACGCTGAGCTAAAGTAACTGATTTGGTTGATTTGCTACCTGTGAGTGCACCTACGAGAGATGAGGTTCTTTCTTTTCTCTGTAGGAAGAAAAGCGCTAAAGTGAAGTCCGGGTACAAAAGGGAACACATCAACATCGGCTGCGACATGGATTTTGATATTGCTGGTCCCTCAATACGTGGAGCCCTGGTGGTTGGCTACGAGGGGTGGCTGGCGGGTTACCAGATGACTTTTGAGACGGCAAAGTCGAGGGTAACCCAGAGCAACTTCGCCGTCGGCTACAAGACCGATGAATTCCAGCTTCACACTAATGTGTAAGTATTGGCAGGTGGGTGTTGGGAAGGAATGGGAAAGGATTTTGCTGTGGATGAGAACAATGAAAGGGACGGAGTTTCGGCAGTGGCGTGGATTTGAAAATGCTTCTTTATTTAAGGTGTCTTTTTTTTAGCTGGATTAACTTTGCTTTGAATTATGCCAGTCACAAGTGGTGTTCCTCAGGGCTCGGTGTTGGGACCATTTCTGTTTAACATCTTTGTTGGTGATCTTGATAAGGACATGGAGTGTATCATCAGGAAGTTCACAGATGTCACCAAGTTAAGCGGGAGTGTCGATCTGCGTGAGGATAGGGAGGCTCTACAGAGAGACTTGGATAGATTGGATCGGTGGGCCAACGTTAATGGAATGAGCTTCAACGAGGCCAAGTGCCAGGTCCTGCTTTTGGGCCACAACAACCCCAGGCATCGCTACAGGCTGGGGGAAGTGTGGCTGGAGAGCTGTCTGGAAGACAAGGATCTGGGGGTTCTAATTGAGAAGCGGCTGAATATGAGCCGGCGGTGTGCCCAGGTGGCCAAGAAAGGCTTGGATTAGAAATAGTGTGACCAGCAGAAGTAGGGAGGTGATTGTCCCCTTGTACTCAGCACTGGTGAGGCCACACCTTGAGTATTGCGTCCAATTTTGGGCACCTCAATACAAGAGAGATATCGAGGTGCTGGAGCAAGGGCAGAGGAGGCAACAAAGCTGGTGAAGGGCCTGGAGAAGAAATCTTATGAAGAGCGATTGAAGGAGCTGGGCTGTTCAGTTTGAGGAAGAGAAGGTTAAGGGGAGACCTCCTCACACTCTACAACTCCCTGAAAGGACATTGTGGAGAGGTTGGTGCTGGTCTCTTCTCACAGGTCGTTAGTGACAGAACAAGGGGGAATGGCTTCAAATTGCACCAGGGCAGGTTTAGACTGGACAGTAGGAAAAAAATTTTCCCAGAAAGAGTCGTCAGCCACTGAAATAGGCTGCCCAGGGAGATGGCGGAGTCCCCATCCCTGGAGGTGTTTAAGGGTCGTTTGGATGAGGTGTTGGGGGATCTGGTGTAGGGGAGAACTGTGTAGAATAGGGCTGATGGTTGGACTTGATGATCCCAAGGGTCTTTTCCAACCTGAATGAATGATTCTATGATTCTAATGATTCTATGCGGGTGAAGGAAGGGAGGGTGTGATGGTAGGAACGGGAACTCGCTGAGCACCCAAGCATCCAGTGTCTGTCTTTTTAACAGATAAGGATCATTAGCATCTTTTAGCAGAATAATGACACAAGTGGGTTATAAAACTATGCTTTGTAAAAGTTGAAATGAAAGCAGCGCCTTCCTTTCGCACGTGTCAACATCAGACAAGAGAGGGGTTTGAGCTGTAGATGGAAGAGTTGATCAGAGGATGAAGAAGAACAGGCAAAAGGGAATGAATGGAAGAGAGAGGGACTGGGTTTGGTTTAGCACTGGAAGGGATATGGTGTAGGAGGTTTGGTTTAGTATTATAACTCCTCATCATCTGCTTACACAAGCCTTTGTTCTTCTGAATTCACAGAGTGGGCAACCAAGACCAAATTCCATCAAAACCTGAATTTCTCTGTCTTTTGTTCCTCTTAAAAAAGCCATTTATTCCTTTGGAGACGGCAATTTTTGAGGATGAGGCAATCCCTAATACATTCTCCCAGTCCCTCTCCTTTCCCATTCCCTGGTGTAACTGGATATTTAGCACGTGGCAGAGCTGTCACAGGCTGTTCCATTTAGGGGCTGAACAACTGTTCTGCCTTCCCGGAGCCGCTTCCTCAAAAGCTTTCTGTTCTCTTTCACGCTGTGTTGCAGAAATCTCTTTTAGGAAGCTCACGCTGCCTTAACAGAACAAGTGAACCTTCCCAGCCCAGGCCGCAGGTTTGAAGGCTTGCCAAAGCACAAAAATGTGGGCAGAAAACTTCCGTCAAAACAACACGCGAGGTCCCCCTCCCCTCAGTTCATTCCTTCAAGCGCAGCGTCCTACCGTAGCGGTTCAAGGCGTCGTATTCTTGCCCTTTGCTATAAAATGCCGTAAATGATTATTACTCTTAGTTCAAGCAACAGCAGAAATTAATTTTCTAAAAGCAGCAGGGGCTCAGGTCTGACTGTGCTGTTTGCTGGACTCCTGAGGGTCTGTTTCATAGGTCACTGTTCCTGTGTGTGGAGGATAAATCATCTTCAGGAGGACGCCTCGTTTGTTTATTTAATATTCATTCTCCACCCATTGACAGGCAAAACCACACGTGTGTGATAGGTTTAGAAATCTTATTTCTTGATATTAATAAGTTTGTTGGGTGTTTGACATGTTTCAGTCCTGAAATGTATCCGAGTTTTGATATAATCCCAGTTTAATAATCCCAGTTGCTGGTGGAACTCGCAGCCCTCGCCTGCTGGGGTGTTGTAGCTCCACGCTCCAGGGTTTCATTGAGAATTTCCCTCCATGGGATATTGTTCCTGGCATTCCACGGGCCTGCTGGGGACTTCAGCAAGTTGCTTTCCTTAGTGGTGCCTGAATAGGTTTTCGTAAGGGAATAATGTTTTGGGATTTTACAAATCTACATCTAAAAAGTCCTATTATTACTATGAGAATTAAAAGGTTTGGCTTTTTAGTATTACTATTATTTTTTTAATAATAAAAAACAACTAAAGGAAAGTAGGACTGGATAATTTCTAGTCTGAAATAGGACTTTCCTCATTTTTTAAACATAGGTCAGACCACTTTCCCTGCAGTGTTGCAGGTCAAGACAGAGCTGTGTGGGAACGTTGCCCAAACCCTGCCTGTGTCACCAGCTCTCCTCAGTCCTTTTTAAATCCCTCCTTTTCTTGAGAGCCAAGCACGTGCAGTTATAGATGAGCTTCAGCCTTAAACTGAAGTAAGTATTCTAGTGGTTTGGTTGTTTCTGGAAGAATTGCTCCAAGCATTTAAAAGGCTGCTGCTCTTGGTTGAACTTTTCACTCAGTGTTATTATTCCAAGCTACTCAGAGAAGAATAAATCCCTTCACTACAACGACACCTGAGTAGAGAGAAGGGAAAATTGGAAGCTGTCATCATTAGTCTAGTTTTGATAGTTTGTCATGACTTTTTTTTTTTTCAGTTTCTAAGTTGCTTGTTGAAATCTAGCGACCGTCAATGAATTAAAGCATTTTAAAAACCACTTCATAGCCCATCTGCCCTAGTCATAGACTGATGGAATGGTTTGAGTTGGAAGGGACCTTCAAGATCATCTCTTTCCAACCCCCCTGGCATGGGCAGGGACGCCTCCCACTAGAGCAGGTTGCTCAAGATCCTGTCCAACCTGCTCTTGAACATTTCCAGGGAGAGGGCATCCACAGCTTCCCTGGGCAACCTGTGCCAGTGCTGGTGTCTCTGTCGTAATTGTTTCAGGGATATTAAACGAGGTGCAAGGGAATGTTCTGCAAATCTAGATCTTACTGGGATAATAAATAAATAAAAGATTGGTTTAGGGTTCCGTTTAAAACCAGACTGGTGCGTTCCTTCCAGGAATGACGGAACGGAATTTGGCGGCTCCATTTACCAGAAGGTGAACGACAAACTGGAAACGGCCGTGAATCTCGCCTGGACGGCCGGGAACAGCAACACGCGCTTTGGAATCGCGGCCAAGTACCAGATTGACCCAGATGCCTCTTTTTCTGTGAGTGCCGGGCCCCTTCTTTTATAAATGTTTGAGAACAGGCTCTCGAAATAGAAATGAGAGGCAAAATTCCCATCAGGAAAGGATGGTTTGGGTGCAGTTCCGTGGCGTGGCGTTGGCAGATGTATCTCTGTCTTGGATTTGCCTTCAGAGTAACAGAGGATGTTTTATGGTGGTGTTGGGCACTGTTTTATTTTTTTTTTTGGTGTCAGTCTTGAAAAAATTAAAACTAATAGTAATAAATATTTTCTATAGTGACTGTAGATTGGTGGAGATTTTGGCTTTAAGCTATGGCAAAATTAACTCGAGATTGTTACGTGCTTTAAAACATGAAATCCTTTACCTGCTTAAAAGGTGCTACTTAATTTTCAAGCGTAAAGGACTTAGAAGAAACTACTAACTTACTTCCATATGGTATTTTTTTTTTTTCCCCTTTAAGGCAAAAGTGAACAACTCCAGTCTGATCGGATTAGGATACACTCAGACTTTAAAGCCAGGTAAGTTTATGCAGAAGAAATTCAGACTCCATAAAGTGATACATCAATCTTCAAATATCAGAGGGATTTTTTTTTTTAGCTTGGCAAGAAGCCAGCAAAGAACTTTTCCAGGGTTTGCTCTGTTAGTTTAGGATGTCTGTGGGCAGCAGAATTGTTAGAGAGCACCATCCGCTGCCCAATCGGACGCTCTCGTATCTTGGCACAAAAAATACTTCAATGTTTCAAAGATAAAGTGAAATTTTTTAGTACTTTCAGAGGCCTCCTATTCCTGAGTTTATTTTGCTTGAAAATGTGACTTTCTCAAGGTCTCCTGCTCAGGAAGAAGACAGTCTTACTGCTGTGAAATTGGTTTTAATGTAGTCTAATCAATCTGCTGCCAGAAGACGAAGCAGATTGATATATTACAGCAGGCAGAGCTTGGGCCTTTTCATACCTTGATTTTTAAAGTGGTTTGGAAAGGTGGGTATGGATCAAGGTCCTAATTTTTCATAATACCAGACTCTAAAATTAGATTCATCAGCAGACCAGCAGCAGTGAACTGACTCAGGGCTTTAATTACTCGGCGCGATAAAAGGCAGAATCTATCACGGTGATTTATTATGACTTTCGTAATGCAGAAAGATTCGGTGTCCGCAAATTATTTTCAAATGCCCCATCCTTACAAGGCTTGCTGCCAAATTACGTTAACCTGGCTACCTAGTAAATTAAAGCAGCAACACAGACACTGCACTTACTGAACCTGAAGCTCCTTCAAGTTTTAACTTGGGTCTTTTCCCACTTTTCTCTCTTTGGCAGGTATCAAACTGACGTTGTCGGCTTTGTTGGACGGCAAAAACGTCAACGCCGGTGGCCACAAACTTGGTCTAGGATTGGAATTCGAAGCCTGAGGAGGGATTCTACGAGCGTTACTTTGGAAACTACAGCATAGCTACCTTCAGAATCTAGTGTACCTTTCCATGTTTTGTCTGGGATGCAAGTGTCGCTAAGTTATCAGTCCTGCTAGTCCTGGTTAAAGACAGCTAAGCTTTAAAAATGGTGGTGTTTGAGACATGGAGACAAAAAACCCATACAAAAATCATCCTAAATCCAGGCTTTTGGGTTTTTGTTTGAATGTTATTGCCCATCCCATCCGTCAGCTGCCACATGATAGGAAGAAGGAAGGTGTTGGTCACCTTTAGTGTATCAACTGCACCAAAAATATGTTTATGTGGCGTAAAACCTGAGACATTAAGAATCGTCAACCACTGTCTTGTGCTGTTAATTCCGTAAGCAAAATGTTCTGACACTTAAAAGTTTCAATTCCCATTGAAATGTGCAAACTTGTCTGAAAAAGGGATTTTTTTAATTTTTTTTTAAGGTAGGCATTTCATGAATGGTTTGTCTTCTTTGGGTTTCTTCCACCTCCAGCTGTCTCCAGAATGCTTTAGGTCGTCCACGCTGTTGTAAGTCCGTTGCGGAGGTTTGGTGTGACTCAGCCAATACTACCTGTCCTGTGTTGTGGTTCCTTTCCCTTGCACTGACTGGAAAGCTTGGAAGACAGGGCCATAATCAGGGAAGAGTCTTTGTAACTGCAAACCCATAGTTGCAGCACTCAGTTGAAAACGGACTTTTGTTTTATTACCACTTTTCTCAGCAACTAAATGGGTACATTTTTAGAGAGTCTTCCATTTTGTGTGGAACTAGACCCCGAAATGCTGTACTTGATACTACTAAAAATGGATAAAAAAAACCAACCAAACCCAACTTGAATAAAATATTGAAATGTCACCTTTTATTTTGTCTTAATTGTAAAGATAATTTCTTATTGGTTCTCAGCTCCTGAAGCAGACTGGCACCATCTTGGTGCGTTTTTTGTACCGCGCAAACAAAAACCACTTGGTAGATTGAAATTCCAGATGTTCTCAGTGCTCGCTGAGCTCTGGCAACTGCACATATCATAGAATCTTAGAATCATAGAATCTTAGAATCACAGAATCATCTAGGTTGGAAAAGACCTGTAAGATCAGCAGGTCCGTGTGTTTAGCTCGTGGAGAAAACAAAGGTAACGAATAATAAAAAATTCACTTTTCTTGCACAGTTCGGAATTGGATTCCCTTTCTATGAACAAAGAGGTGTGAGCAACAGTTATCAGCTGGGATCAACTTCTCTGGCTTTTCATTAAGAGTTGGTATTTTTTTCTACTTAACCCATTGCCGTGGGTGGCAAGAGGCTGCGGCACAGCAGGATGTGCCCGATGAGGCAACGGCGTTCCGACGTTGGGAGGCCGTACATCCGCCCCAGCCCGCAAATTGTGCAGCGCCGGCTGTATTCCCTCTTACCACGAGCTATTCCCAAGTATTTCCTGGTATGCCTTATCTCAAATATTTCACCTAACGCGCCTGGAAGTTGTCCTCTTCCAGGCTTCACCGTTCGAAACAAACCATGTCCAGGTAGCTCGCAGTAAAACGAAATGTACGTTCCCGTACGTTGTGTGTGTTCTGGGTCCCCCTCCATAAGGCTCTGGGCTCCTTGCTCTTGGTTTTCTCATTCTGGAGGCATCTGTTCTGGAATTTTTTTCTCCCATGATCAGCTTCAAGGCTTCTCTCGGGGCTTGGAATGCCTCACTTGAGAAAGTGTCTTTCTGTAAATCCATCTTCACAGTATCATGATATCCCAGGTTGGAAGGGACCTCAAGGATCATCTGACCCAACCCTTTAAGAAATACAGTTCCAATGAGCTGGCCCAGCACCCTGTCAAGCTGAAACTTAAAACTGTCTCATGTTGAGGAATCCTAGCAGAAAATGCAGTTCTGCATTTTTTTCTGCGTTAATTCTGCAAAAAGTGTTTGACAAGTGCTACAGCACACAGCCCAGCCAACGGGGCTGCTGGGGACCAGTTTCCCAGGGCAGTGGTTGTGTGGGGAGGCTCAAACCCCTACCACCAACTTGTGCCGAAGGAAGGAGAAGGAAAACCCCTATTTTCTGTCAGGGGGCTGAACACTCCACATGCTCCCAGCTTGCTGGGTCCTGTCACACCAAGCTCTGCCTGAAGGAAGGAAGAAATCCTTTAATTTTCTGTCAGGGGCTGAACACGCTCCCAGCTCGCTGGGTTCCACCTGCTCAGGGGACACCCCAAAGGTTCCCACTGGCCCCAGTCCTGGTTCCCTCAATCCATGTGCGCTGGAATGTGTCCAGAGAAGGGCCACGAGGATGATCCGAGGGCTGGAGCACCTCTGCTATGGAGACAGGCTGAGAGAGTTGGGGTTGTTCGGTCTGGAGAAGAGAAGGCTGCCAGGAGACCTCCTTGGGGCCTTCCAGGATCTGAAGGGGGCCGACAAGAAAGCTGGGGAGGGACTTTTGAGGATGTCAGGTAGCGATAGGACAAGGGGGAATGGATCCAAACTAGAGGAGGGGAGATTTAGATCGGACATCAGGAAGTTCTTCCCCATGAGGGTGGTGAGACCCTGGCAAAGGGTGCCCAGAGAGGTGGTGGAAGCCCCATCTCTGGAAGTTTNCCGGCCGGCTCCGGGAACCGGCTTCGGGCGGGTTTTCGCTTCGCTTTCTGGTCGCGGGCATGTGGGGGAAGGTGCGGCTGCGAAGCGCTGCTCCCGCCGCCAGCGTACGTGAGGCTGTCGGTGTTGCTACAAAGATCAGTTTTTCTGACTACTTCACTTAATATTTTGTTCGGATTACTCTAGTTGGGTGCCTGCTTTTGTCGTCTCCGCCCCCCTGTCCCGCCCCGGTAATAAGCTCTTCTTGTTCTGCAAGTTGACTTTAGTTAAATCCATTTTCTTTATCCCGCTTCCCTTCAGTGCGTGGTTGGCCTCGATGATCTTCAAGGTGTCTTCCAGTCTAAATGATTCTGTGATTCTGCAGCTCAACTGTAACCAAATGCTGATAAGAAACACATATTTCAGATGCAGGGAGTTCCTCTCGTGCTTTAAATGGCTTGAAGAGGAAAGGGAGGTGTTGAAGGAAATGAAGGGAGCTGTTTTGAGCTGGTGGCTCCTTTCTTGTTTGTCGGTCAGTGGATCCAAACCAGCTCTCTTTGTGTTGCCCCTCGCCTGCTCTAATGGGCAGACAGTAATGAAGGAAGAGCTTTAGAATGTGGGACAAAAATCTTACAGGAAACCATGAGTTTTTCATTTCAAAAATCATGAAACAACTTACTTCCCAAAAAAGTAAGTTTCCCTGGAAGTGAATTTTGACCCTGTCCGATGTTTTTATGTGTGGTGTTTACTGAGAGGCCTGTGGTGCTAGTTCTGTCACCGTGGTTAAACATTAATATCTATTTTTTGAAGCTGAAACATCTCTGGAGTCCAGGCAGTGTGTCTAACATCATCTGACCGTGTTGTGTAACTGTAAACAGTGCAGCCACCCTTTATAATGCCAAAGAATTCTGGATAGGTGTCAGAAATCTGTCCTGGTGTGGTTGCTGGGCTTGTTACTCCTCTTAAAACAAAAAAACCCAACAATTTATTTTAGGAATAATAGGAAATTATTCTTTCTCATTCTGAAGCTGGAGCATTAGCTGGTAGGAGTCTTTTGCATGTTAAAATGAATTTAAGAATAATTTGAAGTGCAGCCTCCTGAAATGAGTTTTAAGAATAATTTGTAATGTAGGTCTGCAGGAAAAATATCCTTGGGTGTATTTCAAACAATTAATGTATTACTCTGTAATATTTTTGCCTGTTTGGTGAGCGTAGCAGCAAGGTCTGCCTGCCTCTCTTATGCCAACTAAATATAAAACTATCTACAGAAAAAGAATGATTTATCTGCACATATACAATTCTTGGCTCCTGAGGGGGGATAAGAATTCCCCAAACTTATCCTGTACAAGAACCAAACGACTGAATGTTGATGTGAGAATTCTGACCGGTAGGTGCTTCAACAGCAGCAAGTGTGTTAAATGTAAAGGGGTTGACTTTGAACTTCAGCAGAGAGGCACCGTAATGTCTGGTTCATATGGGATTAGTTGAGCCTTTTCTGGCTGACAGTTGGTTAAAGAGTAATTCCTGCTGGAAAAGTGGCCCATGGAAACAAGAAGTCTGTTGTAACCGATCCTCTGTAAATACACATTTTATGAATAACATGATTCAGTGGCCCCCTGTATAATATTTTACTTATGAGTAACTGGACCCAAGCAGTTGCTTGAATGCTTCATTTCTAGAATCTGTAACTTTCCAGTGACCCAGGGAGCAAATTGGGAGTGTTTAATCAAAGCATTGTTACTTTTTTTTTTTTTTTAATAAAGAAATAAAAATATATTTGCCCTGCCAAAATACAAGGTGAGCACGGTTCAACTGTTTAAATTATGATGTGATCTGGAGTCTAAAATGTGTTCTTCATTTCAAAGGTGCCTCCTGATTGGAGTCTGGAAGTGATATGCTGTAAATGTGCATGATTTGCTAATTTTTTTTTCGGATTAAAAAAAACCCACTGGTTATTTACAAACTCCCTATACATATTTTTATTTTTTTTTTACCTTCCTTTGGGGAGAAAAGAAGGATGATGGGCCCTGCCTGTGGTGTTAATGCTCACCTTGGTTTTTCTGTAGCTCTGCAAAGCCCTCCTGGGGTTGGAGAGATGAGGAATTAGCCTGAGGGTGCACTCTGAGTAGCACTGTTGCACTGACTTACACATCGTTGTAATCATTTGCTGCCAACAAAAGGCTTTCCTGCAGGAGCAGATCAGATTGTCCCTTCTCCAACTTCATTCTTGAAGCTCAGCTTCAGTAGTTTTATTCTAGCTACCAGGAGGTTGGAAGTCTTTTTCTGTGTCTCCAAATTCAAGAAAAGTTCCTGGGAGGAGATGCTCAGACCTTGTGTGCTGACTGATTGAGTCCTCGCGGCGTGTTCTTACTATTTCGGTTGGTAAAAGATCCAGCAGTGACCGATTAAAAACTTTAAGCTGCGGGAAAAGCTTTACTGAGAACATCCTCTGTAGACCTCAGCAAATTCTGTGGGAGAAGGAGTTTGATGATGGAGAAAATGCTACTCGTGTATCATCATAAATCCACAGAGAGAGGGAGGCAGGATGTGTCTGAAGTTCTAAACCTGGCAAATATGCACGTGAAATATTTTGGGGACGTTTTGCCACGTGCCCCCAAGCTTTCCTTCCTGTCTCACTCAAGACTTTTGAAGTTGCCAAAGTAAAGGAGTCTTGATTTTTGTGTGTGAACTCCAAAAGATTTGCAGTGTGAAATATGCCCTGTTTATAATTTGATTTTTTTGTGTGTGTGTCTATAAAGTGAATGCTTTGCAAGAATTTTCCTTCGTAGCTAAAGTATCACAAGAGAAATTAGCGCCTTGCGTTTAATGTTGATTGTTTCTCATCTTTTCCGCAGCTCTTATGAAAGTGGAGACGCTTCAGAAAAATATTTCTTCCAAAACTGAGAACGAAACGCTAAGTAGATCCCAAAATCTGACAGACACCTTGGGGAGTATAACCCCACCGAAAAAAGAGGTGTTGCCGACAGCAGCTAAAAGCGCTTCAGTGACTGCACCAAAACCATCGGCAGCAGAAGACGATTCGCCGCCCTACGGGCTCTCTGGGCCGCTGACGGCTAGTCCAGTCTCTCAGGTGGAGGTTGATGCTTCTGAAGATACTAAGATTGAGGAGGAGGATCTCCTCACAGATTTGAAGGATGCGCTGAACAGTTCACCGCCCATGGTAGAAGAAACCATGGAGTCGGATGGAGGAGATGACTACGTTCCTCTTGAGATGACATCGAATTCCAGATACAACCCAGACCTGGAGATGCCGGAAGACGACGGCTCTGACATCATTGGGAATTACAACGAGGAGATTAAGACCATTAATGAGAAGATAAAAGATGTTTCAGTCGCAGGGTTGGAAGAAGAAGAGGACAGCCATTTCTTTTTTCATCTGGTTGTAGTTGCCTTCTTAGTAGCTGTTGTTTATGTCACCTATCACAACAAGAGGAAGGTGGGTACACTGCGAGGGGTGGAAAGATTTAGCATTGAAAGTGAAGTGGCCACTTTTTTTAGAAGAGAAGCATCTTTTTTGGAAAAAGAAATCTTTGACTCTCTCCTTGTGCTAATAATATAGACATGAATCAGATCCCCTCACAGGAAAGAAGTTTCTCCTCCTGTTGAGGTGGAACCTCCTGGGTTCCAGCTTGTACCCGTTATTCCTTGTCCTATCCCAGGGCACCCGAGAAAAGAGCCTGGCCCCTTCCACTTGACCCCTACTCCTTAGATATTTCTAGACATGAATCAGATCCCCTCTCAGGCTTCTCTTCTTCAGACTAAACAGCCCCAGTTCTCTCAGCCTTTCCTCCCAGGAGAGATGTTCCAGTCCCTTCAGCATCCTCGTAGCCTCTGCTGGACTCTTTCCAGTAGATCTCTGTCTCTCTTGAACTGGGGAGCCCCAAACTGGATCTAGTATTCCATGTGTGGTCTCCCCAGGGCAGAGTAGAGGGGGAGGAGAACCTCTCTCAACCTGCTGGACACAGGTTTTTTAATGCCCCCCAGGAGCCCACTGGCCTCTTGGCCACCAGGGCCCGTTGCTGTCCCCTGGAGAACTTCCTCTCCACTCGGACTCCAAGGTCTTTCTCCATGGAGCTGCTTTCCAGCAGGATGACCCCTCATCTGTAGATTATCAGCTTTTAGAAGTCTGATTGTTTCCTTTTTTTTTTCTTTCAGATCTTCTTACTGGTCCAGAGCCGCAGATGGAGGGATGGCCTGTGCTCCAGGACAGTGGAATATCATCGTTTAGATCAAAATGTTAACGAAGCGATGCCTTCCCTGAAAATAACTAATGACTACGTATTTTGAAAGCACTGTGATTTGAGTTTTGCTCAACTTCCTCACTCTTTGCCTGCCTAGTCATGTGATGATATTCAGGTATTCTAAATATGCTGCTTGTCCTGAAATGAGATGTACTCTCTTTGACCTGGGTGGTTTTGAGATTAAATCTCATGGAAGATCAAGGGCACGATGCATCTGTTTGCTACTTTGGTCAGGTTTTATATCAACTCTGAAGATACAGAGTTTAAATAATTAGTGTTCTTTCCATTCATTAAGCATCATCCCTTCTGTCTGGAGCAGTAGTCATAGTGGTACTACAAAAAAAAAAGCATAAACTATTTTAGGTCTAATAAATTAACGGCTTTGGCATCACTAAATCAAACTGATGATCTCCTTGCTAATCACTTAGATGGCTCATAAATCCCACTATATTACAATCTTAAGATAGAATTAATTTTTCTATGCTTAAATTCTGATGCTGCAAATCTTTCATCTTGGGGTTTGTTGTTTTTTTTTGGTGTTTTTTTTGAGTTCTGTTTTCTTGGTGCATAATTTGATCCTCTGTTAGGCAGACTAGCTAGCACGGCACTTTCCACATCCCTATACACTAAATAATTTGAAAGTGATTATGTAGAACCCCTTTTATTTCAGAAATTATATACCATATATTTCCTTACAACCTTGAAGACCTTTGCAAAGGTCTGCAGCTTGACTGTCCAGCCTGTTTGGTTGGTTATTATTTTTTAATGGTATCATGCCTGTTCCATTATCCTTGCAATTAGCAAATGGCAAATAAACCTTATCGAATAATCTTCCGAAAATACAGATAGTTGACAGGCTTGCAATCAATACATCACTCTGCTGAATTGTAAGGCAGTTGGGAAACGGTGGTTTTGTTGCAGGACAAGTGAGAGAGGCCTGAAAATAGAGGAATAATTTGGTTTGTTGGTATTCTGACCCAGGTACCGGGCAGATGAGAGAGTCGTGGTGTGGGGGGCTGCCGCTCTGTGGACGGTGAGCTCTAATTTTTGACAAATATTTGGCATTAGTGTAAATCAAGTTACTGGTACAGTGGTTTTTTTTTTGTTTTGTTCTTTTTTTTTTTTTACTTTGTCTTTTGTACTTCCATTATTTATGTTCTCATGAGTTGTAAAATATAAAATCTTCGTTTTCTGTACATTCTGTTTGTGATTTAGTTTTCAGACTGATAAATATGTAAATAACGGTGGATCGGAACCCCAACAATTAATGACTTGGCATTCAAGTAGTTCTGCAACGCTTTCAAAACAACAAAAAAATTACAGCTCTTGGCATGAGGAGTCCCAAGGCACCACACTATCTTATGAATGAAGTGCTCAAAGTTCTACACCCTACTCTTAAACGTGTTCTTTCCATAACCCACCAGAAGTAAAGCACAAACAAAATATCCCCCGACTCTTTTCTTGCAGTAATTTTTATCATATTTGGACTTGTATCACTTAATTTTTTGAATAAGGTTTTTAAAATAAATGACAATAACAAGCTTGTGGGGTTTTTTTATCTGATCTCTCACTGCTTTTTTTAAAAGAGCTTCTGATAAAGAGCTTGGGATGGGACAACCAGTTGAAAACTGTTGCTGGTTAAATTGACTCTGTGTGTGGAATTTTATGCATCTATTAAATGGTTTGTAGGGTAGATAGCGAGGCTTAAATGGCATCTTTTAAACTGTAGGAATTAATAAGTTCTTCAACAAGCCATTTTTTTACCTGAGTTGCATCATCAATAATTCTGATGGAAGATCTTTGGAACGTACCCACGTAAAGAGTTCCTTTGCAGAGCTTCTTTGGGCTGTTTACGTGTCGCACTCGGAGGGGAGGAGACTAACAATTTCACACCCAGGAAGTTCAGCACCTTTCTCCTAAATAACATTCCTGAAAAAGTAGGTTTTGACAGGAGAGAATCGTGTTTTCACGCTTTGCAGAGCACTTGTGTTTCCTTTCAGGCTGGTATTTCCTTTCCTTACACAGCTGCTGGGGGAGGTATCGAGGTGCCCGGTCAAACTTTCATTTCCAATGTCATTTTTCCTTAAAACACGTCCAGGGAATTAGGCCCTCAAGGCAGGTATCACATTTTCAGCCACCTGACTGACTAATAGCTAGAATACTGTTTAAAAAAATGGAGAAAATTAACCTAAATATAGTAAAATTAAGGCAAATGTTGATTATTTTTTTTTTATTTTTTTTTGACATTCATAGATGAGTTACCTCCTTCCATCCTGGATTTCTTCCAAAGCTCTCGTAGCATAGTTCAGCTGGCTGCCTCAAACCAATTTAAATGTTTTTCTTCCAGGCTTTTTTTTAACGAATAACACCATCCTCTTTAAGACAACATGTTAATATATTGGTGAAAAATCACACATTTCCTTGCCCTCCCTCCCTCCAACTATTTGTCCTTGTGAAAGACTGTCTGTAGGGAGAGAAATTTATCAGCTTTCCAGCTTTTGAGCTGTTCCAAGACCCACCCCCCTTTTAAACCCCTGTAACTTCAGCACCCAGCCAGTGGCCAGCTTGCTTTTTGGGGAGCTTTTTAGGGAAAACTCAAAGGCCTGATGCCAACTCAGTGACTAAAGCTGCTTCTTTGTGGTTTCTTTTGCACTCAGCACGTTTTAAAATGCTTTTGTGGGCAGTATTTGGCTCACAGACTGAGCATTCCTTAGGTGCACCTGACAATTTTTCAGCCTAAGGGATTGCGACTCGCTTTGGATGTGCCGCGGACGTTGATAAATTCTCTTCTGAACTGCTCGTTTCGCTGTCTTCTCTGAAGATAACTCTTGCACCAGGAGGGAAATCCTACCTGGAGCCTTTGACTCTTGATAAGTGTATCAATAGGGAAATAGTTTGGGTTAGGAAGCTGATGTCTGAGGTCGTGAAATCCTGACTGACACGTGGGTCTTCTCAGCTTTGCGCTTCAGCCCAGCCGTTCTTCTCTCCTTGCTCTCTCTGCTGTGCACATCCCCTTTCTCTCACAAGGAACAAAAATTTCTTTTAAATATTTATACAAATAGATATATTTTTCATGAGGCTCTTTACTAACGACAGCTTATTAGAATGGCTTAAAATCTCCCAGGGAATTCACCTGAATTGGAAATCCTCAAAGTTCTTTAAACGAGGGCTTTCATTGAGCCTAAACATCCTCTCCTCAGATGCTTGTGTATTGTAAGGCAAATCTTGGGGCAAATCTTACTCCACCAGGCTGACAGTGATCGTAAGAAGCTGCCCCAGGAGCCAGATTTGGTCGTAGCAAAGCAGAAAGTTTGTGTTTCCTCCTAGTACCGATAAAAAGGGAAAGGTTTCTCCCGATCCGGTGTGCCCAGGCCTCCAGCAGCACCCGCGGAGCGGAGCGTACGTCACCCGTTGTGCAACAAGAGAGCCATTTGCTGATGAGGTCATCAGGATTGAACTACTGATTTTTAATTTCTTTAATTGAATTTGCTGCTGGGAAAGCTGTTAAGAGCAGGGAATCAAAAATTCATAAAGCGCTGAGATCAAATAGAGGAAAAAACAAGCAGATTTCTGTCAGATCTTGCCAACGAGCGACGTCCTGATGAATTTCTTTGCTGGGGAAAGGAAACTTTCACACATTAAAGTGAATTACGACCTCCATCACTACTCTGATAAAAGGAATCAAATAATTCCTGAAGAGCTTCCTGACTGAACTTCTCAAGAGGAAAGTCGAAGCTCTATTTACGTAGCGTCTCGTTAGCGGTCGGGTTTTATGAAACCGAGAAAGGCAGAATGAATAGGATGGTTTAAACAAATGATACATTTCACTTTTACTATCCAGGAAATCAGGTATTTTAAAATATTTATAGTTTAATTTTCATTTAGCACCGGGGCCTATTACTCAGCGAAGCCGACTGTCCTTGGCCGCTGCTGGGTTGTACGCAGGGTGAGCGGGGAAAGGTTTATCTGGGCAGGGTGGTTTGAGTTATGGGAAATTAATTTGCTGCATGGAGATGAAAAATGGCATCTCCCTTAAATAAATGCTGCGAAAATAATAGAAAGGGAAAAAGGCTATTTCTGTGACTCCAACAGCCTGTTGGTATTGGAAGGAGGAGGGGGGATGCTCTGGAACTCGGCTGTAACTCGGGCTCGGGGAATCTCTGCTCGCTTGCCAAACGGGGAGCAGCTGCTGGCCAAGGTGGACAAAAGGTGGATTGGGGATTTCCCAAATCGTAGTTGGTTTAGGAAACCTGTGATGAGCCATCGTGGGGGGGATTTCATTACTTTTTATTGCCCGTGAAGAGCTGGGGGGGCTGAGCTGAGAGCAACCTGGCTATCAGCTGGTACTTGCTTGGGCCTCAATTTTCTGCCCAAATCCCAAGGTGGTGATGTGAGGGCTGGGATGGTGATGATGAGGAGGAGGGTGGGATCTGGCAGCTCTTCTTGCCCTGAAAAGGAAGGGGCAGGTCCTCTTCTGCTTGAGCTGTTCTCAGGAGGGTGAAGGTTACAGGTGGGTGGTGGGATGGTCCTGTGGGTATCACCAGCCGTGAGGTTGGGCTGCGGAGGCTCTTGTTTCACCACATTGTGCTCCCCAGGACTGCAAGGTAAGCGGGTTCCTAACCCAGTAAACCAATTCCTCTTTCTTTTTCTTTCAATATTTCTTCTCCCTGGCTTGATTTTCAGTTGTTCTGGGGCACTGAGCTGGTTTACGATGCAGCCAGACCAGTGCCAGAGCTGGCTCAAGGCAAGTGATGGGAGTGTTTAGGACTGAGATGGGAACATTCTCCATTCATTAGCACTGAATTGTTTGTTTGGTTTCTCATAAAGCCATTATTAAGCTGTTTCAGAAAACCAAACACGAGCATTTTACGTGGCAGAATCCAGGTGAGCACCTGGTCTTCGCAGTCTCCCCAGAAGGCTGTTTTCCTGTTGCTGAGGAGTTGAGGTTTCTTTTGGTTTGGGTGGGTTTTGGGGGTTGTTTTCTTGGCAGGAGATCCCTGAGCAGCCTCAGTGGGGAGGCTGAAGGGTCTTTCTTCTGAGGGGTGCTCAGTCCTGTCCCAAATCCAAACTGTAGCTGCATTTTGTGCTCCTCCGGGGCTGAGCAGCTTTATGGGAGCTCTAAATCCTCCTGGAAGGCTGACAGAGCAGCAACCTTCAAGGCCCTCTATATCCCAGCCACCACAAAGCAGCAGAACTAAGGACATCATTCTTAACACTTTTACAATCAAGTGCCCTTTAAAGAGGAGCCTCTGTACTGGTTCCTGTTAAACTTTTCTGATCCTGAGCGTACGAATGTCCTCACTGTAATAAAAAATGGTTGCTAGAAGAACTTCTCAGCTTCACTGTTTCCAATATAGCTAATTAGAAAGGGAAGAATGACGTCTTTTCTGTAATTGGTCCTTAAATCATTATCAAAATAATTTAGCGGGCTCCTTAAGCTTATTTTTAATTACAAGGTCTATCGAGTTGTTAACTTATTAACACTGAAAATCAGTAATCTTGGCAATTTCCTATCTTTATTAAACGGCAACTACGAAGGTGGCGTTGCCCTTCTCGAGGTGCTCTCACTGAGGCTTCGTTCCGGGTGAAGTGAAACCAGGTGGAATCACTTTGTACTGTTGTGTAAAGAGTGTGGAAATGGATGGGACTGTTTGAGGAGGGTGGTGGTGGGGGGGAAGAGCTGAAGTTCAGCTTCGCAGCTGTACCAAGAACGCTGAAAGACTTCAGCTTGCACGAGCTGGCAGACTCTTGCCTTTGTCGGTCACCAAGCTGATGGTCATTACCAGCTGGCTCTGCAAGGTGGTGGAATGATGTCGGTTAGTTTAGTTAGCACCTTACCTACCTTTCATTTTCTAGTCTCTCTTGGGGACTGGTGGAAGTCCTCTTCGTCCCTGGGTGGCTTTTGCATTACAACAAGCCACGCTGACTCACTTTAGGGTGTATCTTTTAAGGTTAACTCTTAAGTTTTGTGATATTTTTATTTTTTTTCTCTAAGTGATTGTAACAGGGTGACTGTTCTGGTGCTGCTTGTTCAAGAAACAGCTGATTATCCTTTACAAAGGCATGGAGTGTTTCCAGTGTCTAAAAATTCTCCTTTCAGCAGTAGCTGACGAAGTCTACCAGTTAATCTAGACTAGGTTTTAATTTCTAATGCAGGCTGACTGTGAATCCCAGCAGCCGGAGCGCCAGATGTTCAGAAACGGAGAATTATATTCCATGCTGTTCAGGGAGGGAAGAAGGTGGAAGTAAAGGGCATAAGGGCATCACGCAGAAATTAAGTCACGATCTCTCCTGGTTAAGTCAGTTTTCTTTCTCTCTTCAACATATGGTTGGACTTGATGATCCTAAAGGTCTCTTCTGACCAAAATGATTCTATGGCTCGTGAATGTCACATTACAGGAGTCCAGACTTGCTCCTTTCATCAGCTTCACGCTTGCTTCCTCACTCTGGAAGTCAAGAAATTGCCAGAGGTTGGATGCACTTGCCTGACTTTCCCTTTTCCTGCTTCCTTAGCAGTCACAAGCTGGTGCAACAGCTTTAGGGGAGCTTTGCTGACTCGGGAAGTTTCCTGCCCATCCAGGTCAGAGGGTCCCAGGGGCCTGAGTCCTGTAAGGAGAGGTGAAGCTGGAAAGGGTGGGTTCACCTTTAGTGCCCTGGGGATGCTCGTTACCAGGCTGAGCCTTGGAGACGAGGTCGGTCCTTCCACATCATCCTTGGTCTGGGTGGGACTGATTTGCAGGAGCTCGTTTTTAAAAGAAAGCCGGGACGAAGAACCGGGCAGTTTCTTTATCTCCCCACCCCAGAGAAGCTCTACGCTCGCTACACTCGGCCTTTCTTGTTTCAGTGTGAATATTATGGGTATCACAGTATAAATGAGATGTGTTCTGCTGCTGGGCGTGGGGTGGCTGTGAGAGCAAAAGGATCCTGCTGTCATTTGCCCAGAGCGCTGCCTGCTCCCTGCCTGGGACTCTGCCGGTGGGTGAGCAGGTAAAGCATGAGATGAAAGTCCAATTACAGAAAGAATTCAGGGGTAAAGCAGAGGAAGGCATTTTAACTGGCAATCAAATGTACCTTACTGGTGCTGTGAAACCGTCAGTGCTGAAAACAACTTTTCTCTAAGTGATACCCAGAGAAAAATAATAATCACTTTAGATATTAAAAGAATTTCTTTTTTCCCTGTTTTTCCCCGATGCTGCCTTGCTGGCGGAGAAGCAGCCAGCAGAGGGGAGTGTGACTGCACCGTGAAACGCTGCCTTCCAGCCAGCAAAAAGCTGCAGAAGTGCAAAATAAGTTCCAAAATGAGGGTTGGGACCCGAAAAGACAAAAACTGACCCAGTGAGGCAGCCGCCGTAAGCCCGTAAAGCTTCTGGCTGCTTGCGTGGGTGACACTGAGGGATGGGGCTGTGCCACATTGTCCAACTGCCTGTCTGGTCCAGTGGGCTCTGGTTGCACCCCTGGGTGCTGGATCCACACCCGTGTGGTGCTGGGATGATGTCAGAAGGGCTCTGGGAGCCCCTCTGCTCGGTGAGACAAATGCTGGACAAGGCGAATTTGGGTGCTTGCTCATAGCAGGTCCTCCATGGTCCTGGCAACAGAGATGCCAAGGGGTATTTACCTACTTTTGAGGGTTTTTTTAACAAAAAAAAACAAAACAAGGTGTTTTGTTTTTTTTTTCCCTTTGAGTATGTTGGACTCAATGGTCTTAGGTCTTTTCCAACCTAAATGATTCTACGTTCTTTTTACGTGGCATCCTCAGACTTTTTCTTTTTTCTTTCTCCTGAAAAAATGCCGGGCTCTAACATCATAAGCTCTCATATGTTAATCCATCAGAGCTCTAATGACATGTTTGTATGACTGAAAACAGTCTTTTGTGGGGCTCAGCAAAATAACCTCCAGCTTTGAAACCACAGCCATCTCCTCGAACCCTGGGGAAAATAAAACTGTTTCCTCAACCCAACTTACATTTCTATTATTGTGCAAGAGGAAAACATTGAAAAACAAAGACGCCGATCTCCCTAAATGTTCCCGTGTGGTAACAGAAATAAATGCAGAGGGGGAAAAAAAAACCCTGTTGCTAATCATGGGATTAGAATATGATAAATTTTACCTGACAGCACCTAACCTTTTCCAGAGCAATATACAAATGGTTTCTATGTGCTTGAGTAAATATGGATTTAGAAATACATCACCAGAACACCAGTTAATAGATTAATTACGTGCACGCTGCTAATACCCGTTTCTTTGTTGAACCTGGTGCCTGAAAAGTGGTTGTTTCAGATCTGTAAATAGTTTTGCTTGCCTAATTACTTGCTTAGCCATTTCTCCTCCCAATTACCCACATGTGCAGGGATCGTGTGGGAATTGCTGATGCCGCTGGAGCTGCAACGTTGGGCAAAAATGTTTCTTGGAAGAGATGGGTGAGACTCAGAAGAGGGAAGAAACGTTTTGCCGTTTGGGAGAGACATAAAAATTCCCCAGCCATTCAACAGCTGCTTTATCTGGAGTGACTCCCAGTTAAGTTCTTCCTTCCTTCCCCAGTGCTAAAGGAATTGCAGTGCCCAGTGCTGAAAATGACCCCAGACCAATGAAAACCACTGTGGGAATTACACATCTTTCACAATATCTGTGTGTCCTCCTTTCTTCAAGTCTTGAGATGCTCTGTATGGGACTTCCAGTGGCTGCTGAGGCATCAGAGGGCCAGACAACTGTTCTGAGGGCTGTAGAAGATGCACAGATGATTTATTTGGTGTATAACAGCTGTCTCCCAACCCCTGTCCTCAGAATCCCAATCCCAGAGCAACAAAAGCCAACCCTGTTGTGGTGATTGATTTTTCACCTTTACAGCAGCAATTAACTTCTCTTAAAACCAATTGGAACTCCCAACAGGGAGTGCTCAGAGCAGAGCTCTGCTAATATTCAGAGGACTCTGATGTACCTCTGATGCACATCAGTCCTTCATGCTCTTCCTCTTTATGCTCCATGCAAAAAATAAACTGAATATAAAACTCAAAACGCTCACTAAATTGGCACAGTCCCTAACATACCTCTTTTCCCAAGATTATGGTGGCTGATTTCCTGACAACTGTTCATCAGAACTATGAAAAGAAAAGGGAAACGACCATCATGGTACCCACCACCCCTCCTAGTTGACCTCCTGCTTTCTTGCTCTCTAACATGCCAGCCCTGGATCGTAGAGCAGGATTCAGAAGTGGAAATATCATTAGCAGAGATGAGTTTTCACCAAAAATATGCCAGTGAGACTTTGGGATAGTTTGGATATGACACAACATGTAAGAAGTAGTGGTGCAGCAACAGCAGCAGCACCAGAGTGATATTGGGGGATGACTCATTATTCTAGAGCTTGTCTTAAATATTTGAATTTACATAAAACCAGAATGTTTTTAGAAATTTTAGACTGAACTGAATGGATTTAATTCATTTATGTTATGAATTGAATAAAAGTGCTGTAGCTCCTTTAGGCTTCTCTGGTTTCCTCCCAGTGATGGATGCAGGAGTGACGTGGTGCTTCTTCCTCACCAAGACTGGTAATATTTTACGTAGTCCTGTGAGAAGAAGGAAGTTGGACTCAATGATTCCTTCCAAATTGAGATATTCTATGGTTCTAAGGTTGTGTGAAGCTTCTGAGGTCCTGATATTAATAGTGGTAACGAGTGAGGGACCTGCTGACCTAGCTGTGGCAACTAACCCAAGATGGGCTACGTTCGAAAGCGTGAGTGACTATCGCAGGCAGGGTTTGGTGCTGTGCACACGGCGAGTTTGAGTGAGTCTACATATTTCTGTCAGGTTTCTTGTCGTGTTGGGTTGTTCAATTCCCTCCCTACACTCAATTGCAAACAGATGCTCGAGTAATTGAGGGCTGAGGCTTTCAAGATGATGGTCCAGGCTCTGATGCTGTTGCTCGAGCTGGATTATACCTTGACTTCGTAAGCAATCCCACCAGCTTCCGTAAAATAAACCAGTTTATTGAAGGGGGGTGGGGGAAAAAAAAAAGCCTAAATTAAATTGAGCACTGCGTGCAGCACTGTAAATGAAACTTGTTCCTATCAAAATGCCACTGGCAGCTCGTGCTGGAGATGCAGGAGGGACAAAGTTGGCTTCTTTTTGCCCGATGGTCTCGTTCTTGTTGGGTTTAGAGTGTTCTTTCCCCTCCTCTGAATTATTTCTGGGCTTGGTATCAGTGGTTTCTGCAGGAGGCTCCACTGAGGGCGAGGAGCAAAGGGAAAATATTCTGTGTGAGAAGATAAAAGAAAAGGTAAAAAATCAGGGTGTGATTTGGCTTCTTGGCCCTGGTTTGAGAGCAGGGAGAATGTGGTTTCCAACCCTCCCTCCAGGGCTCATGGCTGCAGCTTTGCTGACGCCTCACCAAGGAAGGGGGATGCCCTTGGTATGGGTGGGAGCTGCTGACTATGGAAGGAGGATAAAGATGCCACCACGTCTCTGAAAGTGAACAATCCTGTCTCTTTTCTTCATGGCGCTTGCGGCAAAGCACCACGATGCCCTGTTGGCTCAGGGAAGGGCTTGGCTGCTTTCCCCTTCAAATTAGGGACGTTTTCTTGGGAAGGTGGAGCCACATCAATGTTCAGAGCAGGAGATGGGCAGCAGAGCTTCCCCAGACTGACAACCCTTTCCTAAATCTGGTTGTATCTTACTCCAGCCCCAAGATGATACAACTCGACCAGCTTGATCACCCTGAGCCTTAGTTTGCTGTTAGGAAGCCAGCAGCGATGAGGGCGTTCGAATCAAGTAGCGACTTTTTTTCTATTTCAGGACAAGATTATCTTGAAATATTTACAATAGAGGTGTTGATGGAACCGACATGTTCATGTCAAAATGTCTGACCAACACGTTGGTTTGCAAATAACCCTTTGCTCTTGAGGTATTTAAAAGCTTTTCCAAATGTGTTCTCTTACCTCTGGGGGTATAATCTGCTTGTTTTCTTTCTGGTCTGCTAAAGCCTGTCTTTTTGCTTTTGGGTGAGAATGTTTGAATGTCACAATTTCTTCCATTTGAGTGGGATATTTGAAGGATTTTATACAAGCATTTCCCATTTGTTGTGAAAATCACAGGGCAGATGGAGATCTTCAGTACAAAATGATAGATGGAATCATAGAATCATGGAACGGTTTGGGTTGGAAGGGACCTTAAAGATCATCTTTATTACCATTAAACCTCTTAAGGGAGGGGGGAAACCAAGCCCTCAAATGTTTTCCTCTATTGAAGATCCACAAAGTCCTGTTGCCTCTAGTAGAGTTTTGATCCCAAAAGAAAAATGCAAGAGCCAACAGCTTTCAAAGTTGTTGTTGCTACTCAGATACTAAAGCTGCATGTGGCCATGGGCAGGTGTCATACAGGAAAATAAGACCCCTCACCTCACTGAATTTATCATCCCAAGGGAAGTTTTGAGCCTTTAGTGATGCAAAGTGACCCAACAAGTGGGGAATAGAACCCTAAAATGCATCTCAATTGTAGTCTCACTTCAGAGCCTCTCTTTCCTCCTCCTCTTTGATGTGCTGCAGCTCAGGGCAGGATTCAAACCTCACATGCTCAGTGTAACTTCCCAAAAACTGAGAATTACAGGAACACGTGGCATTTGAAAGTTGAGAAAATATGTGGTTGGATCCTTTCCTCTCCAGTTATGGTCTCCATTATTTTAGGGCTTACATGTCAACTTGTGTGTTCCTCTTTAAATCTGCTAAAATTTAAAAAAAAAAAAAAGAAGAAAAACCACTTTATAAATAAAGAGAATAATGAAAACTCTGGAGAACGATGACACTTGTGGTGCTAAATTATACAATAGCCCTGCCAGTCCGTACAGCTGCTCCGCGCATCCTGGTTAGACAGCGGGATCTTAACTAACCCTGCACGGAATGCAGCCTGGTGTGGTCCTCAGGCGGGTCCACAGCCCGATCCCAGCAGCTTTCAGGGGTTATTTCTGACTTCTGTGCCTCGTGATGGCCACCTAGGCTTGGATGTGCTGGTTTGTACAGAGGTGGACTTACAACACCACAGCAATAATGTTGCAAGATGCTTGCAAGCTCTTTGTAAACTCCTCCAGAACATCACCTGCATCCTGTGACTGGGAGATGGAAATCCTTCCCTCTGCACAGAGAGGCTGAAACTTTCCCAAGGTTCGCTTGCCAAGTGAACAGCTTTAGTGCTGCAAATGGTGTGAAGATTTTTGTGGTTTTTTTTTTTTTTCCCCAAAATGCAGCTTTTGCTCTTTTTATTTTTCCAACCTCTTTGTCTTGATTCTCTTTCCAAGGAGCTTGTTGCTCAAAGCTCAGCCCAAGGATTTAGAGAGGGGTGACCCTGGGTTACAGCTGACCCTGCGGCTCCAGAGCAGAGGAGATGCTTTGCAGCAAAACTGTCCGTAACATCTGACTTACTCTGTGTTGCAGAGAGGAAGAGAGACTGTTAAATGAGGTATGTGCTTTCCAGTCCACACAGGTGTCTTCTCTGGCTGTAGCACCATCTGAATCCAAGGCAGGCAACTGGTATGAGCTCCGAATACGTTTATTCCTGAACGATAGCAAGGGGATCTGTGGAATGCGCACGCAATAAAAGCGTGGATGCCTTCCAACTGCTGTTGGCAGAACGCTCCCTTTGGTGGAGATTTATCCTAACAAATCATCTCAGCTGGAGGTGGGCCTTTCCAATACCTTTGTTGCCCTACAGCCCATCTCCTGAAGAGCAGCAGTCACGGCAGAGGGGCTGAGCCGGTGACAAATTGCAGGAGAGCTCCATCCTCTCCGACCCTTGCCGAGTGGCGATGTGCTTTTTCCTTTGCAGTTTTGTAACTTCCTGCAAATAATTTTATGACGGTGTTGTCCCAAGGCCTAAACCCAGCTCGGAGCTGTGATGTACTGGGTGCGCTTTCACGCTATAAAAAGGAAAATTAGCTGTTACACCGCAGTGCATCCCTGTGCCTTTCTCACAGGCGTTACAAGGCTACTTGGTCTGTGCAAAATATCCTGGCCCTTCGCTCTCCCCGCCTTTGACGATGATCTTTGCGTGGCAATTTGTATTTGGGGGTGGTTGCGGTACCCAATTTATACCCCGGCAGCTTAATCGTAAAAGGAAATTAACACTTTTGTGGCAGTATCATTGACAAGGAATAGCACGTTCCTTCTCTGGAAGATCATCGTTGCTGTAACTAATTAACACAGCATGCTTAATTGCATTGTGCGATGGAGAGTGGAGTTCCATTTACCTCCAGTTAGATGGGGGGGGGAGCCTGGTGAAGCCCCTCTGGATGGAGGAAGAGCAGCTTCACGCTCAGCAGAGTCACCCCGGGGCTGCGTCGGGCTTTTGGGTGGTGGCAGAACTGCTCTGAGGAGTCTGGCACCTCTAATTTTTTTTTTTCTTTTAAAGTCTCTCCCGTGGTTGAGCGTTCAAGAATATTTAATTAGCCGCAAACAGTGATATCTGTCAATCACGCCTTGCCTCGGGTTTAAAGGGCAGAGTTATTCCTGCAGACTTATTATTAAAGGAAATTACCAGTAGAGTTGGCTCAGATCTCGCTAAGAAACGAGATTATAGATGGGTAGTGTTACCATGGAAAGCCAAACACTTTAATCGTACCCTAGCACGTAGCAATAGAGTTTGGAAGGCCACGCTACTAGAAAACTTAACAAACCCCAGGTATTAGATAAATACTTGAATATTAGGAAGCGCTCAAGGCAACTTTTAAATGGTCGAATTCATCACGGGGCTTTGCAGCCACCGCAGCAAGTCCTCAAGTTGGTCTTGCATCTATTTGATGGGTATGTAAGTGGCTGCACGGCTTCAGAGGGCATGAAGAATTATAAATCCTACAGGGAAAAAAAACCCAAACTATCAGATTTCCAAAAATCAGGGTGTTCAGGAATCCAAAAATATCAGGATTGCCTGAAAGAGGCTGCTGGTTCCAGTTCACAGTGGCAGTGTATTTTACTGGCCTGGTGCTCCTTCCTGAAGAGCGTGGGCTTGCACTAAATCCAGGCTGGATGAGACTTGCAGTGCGATGGAAACCGTGAGGTTGTTGTCTTCAGAAACCTCTTCTGAACAGCTCCGTAAGGTGACAGGATTCACCTGGGGAGCCAAGGTGCCCGTATGATGTCTTCACATGTCTTTCTCCTGTACAAATGACATCTTGTCACTCCTTTCCCATGTGGAATCACAGAGTTTGAGTTCAAGATGTGCCAGAGTTTTTTAGGAATAGTGCTCTGAAAATGTTATACAGGGAAGGAACCTGGCTATCGATGCGGTTTTACCTCTTCTGTGGTCTCTGGAGCTTTAGGTTGGGCATCTTTTCCTGCACTCAAGAGGATTCACATCAAGGAGGACAGAGTAAATTACAGCATCTTCCTCTTTGTTGACACAGTTCGTGGGTCTCTTAACATTCCCCATGAATGACTTCTGATGGGAGCTCCCCATCACCTCAGTCAGTCAAGCACGGGCCAAGTTGGTCTTGTTTGCTTCCCAAATGGGGGTCGCTTTGGAAAGGTGGCAAGAAACTGCAATGGAAGGTTTCCACTCTGCAGTGGTGGCTCTCAACTCAAGAGCTGCAGCGTGGGGATCGAAGTAGAAAGTGGTTGGATTTGCTCAATGAATCTGTCTTATCCCATAATTACTGGAATATTATTTGCCAATGGTGACTTATACTGGGAGAGTAATTGTTCCTTTTTTTTTTTTTTTTGTTACGGGTGAAGGAGAATGATTACTCACTTGGTCATGGCCAGGGATTAGGAGATGTTGGTGCCAATGTTCAGGCATGGACAGGTCAGAAGTTTTGGCCATGCTTTGGGGCAAGAAGTCTCATCAGGGGGGTGGCAGCCAAGAGGATGGGCTAGAAACCTGTGCCTTGTTCTAGTGGAAAAATGTCCAATATCTGTGATCTGAATAGGTGTAAAAATCACGATAACCCACAGTCTATTCAGAAGAAAACAGCCTCAAGTGCTCAAGCTGCTGATGCGGCCAGGAAAAGTTGGCTTTTCCTGTCCCCTGTAACTCCAGGCTGAGTGAAGAAGAAATGGCATCATTTGGGATTTCCTCATGTTGTGGCAAGACGATGAGAATGACTCACTTGGACATTTTATTATAGCCACCGGGGACCAAATGCAAATTATATACTTAAAGAAGGAAGCCGATTAAAAAGCAAAGAGACTGGAATAGGAAAGCGGCGCGTGGCAGTCAGGTTTAAAACCAGCTGGAGGTTATGTAGTGGCGATGAGATCGGGAAAGCCAAAGAAGAAGCCCTGGGACATAATAGAGCTGATTTGTTATGGGTACATAGCTGAAATAATAATAATAATAATAGTAATAATGATAATAATGCTTGTTCTATTCTGCCTGTTGCCAAACTCTTCCCCTGATCTCAAAATGTTAATAAGATCGTAATGAAATGCTGGCAAATTTTTGGTCTCAGTCATAAAACTTGAAGGTCACGCTCTGGTCGTCTTCTCCTGAATGTCATAGGACGGTGCCTCTCCAGGCTGCAGACTGATAATAGTTTCTTCTCAGGCAATCGAGTTATGAATATTTTGATGCATGTTCTCTTCGGCAGGATTTAGTGCCTGAACTGCGATCAGTGTCAGTAATGAGATAATATCTTTTCTTTCCCCTTCTCCTGCCTGTGCATAAAGAACCAGTATTAGCAAATGCACCAAAAGGGTGAGTTGGACGTGAGCCAGGAGAACCGTTGGATTGTATTCCTTTGAGGGAAGCTCAGACCTGTCTGTGGACATGTGCTAATATCTTAGAGATGTGAGCTAGTCATTTCCATGATGGAAAAAAGATATTCATCTGTTATCTGGGAAGACATTTCTTGGTCCATTTGAATCGAGTTAAAGCCTTTCCCGAGCCGCAGATTCTGAACCTCCTGAATCCAGGAAACCAAATGAGAGCTGCTGCAGATGGATCAGCGCAGGAGGTGGCGTAAAGAAAATACGAGTAAGTTCCTTTCAAAGCGTTAGTGCCGTCTATGCAATTGGATTCGCCGCTCAACACTGTGGGGTCTGCAGGCAGAGGCCGTGGCTAATCCCAAACGCTCTTGGAGTCTGAGAACGGTCGCTCATGGATTTGAGGCTGTGCAGCTGGACGGTCACAGGCTCACCGATGCGTGTTTGTGGTCCAGCTTAATCATTTTCTCATTCACTCCGGAGCAACCCCCATTAGGTTAAGAGCATGACCCTTTAGCTTCCACTCCTTCTAATTTAGGAGGAAAGCTCTCATGTCTCACCAAACCATCCCACTCTCTTCCAGGACAGGATTTCTACCTCCTTCATGGCACATACCTGCCCATGACCTGCATGGAGATGGTCACAGCCAGTCTTATCGGCTCCTCACTTCATTATGCTCCTTCCTAGAACAGCAGGAAGGATTGTGCATTGAACTTCCAGGCTTGTTCTAAGGGAAGTCGTGCAGCCGCAGGCAGTGGTGATGGTTGCTGGTGTTTATAGCCTCCATCTGGAGCTCTGCTCCACGAGAGGCTTCGTTAGATGCCAGGATCTAATAGAAATTCCTGCCTTGCTGGTACAATAATGTTTTTATCAGAGGCTCTGACAACCTCGCTCTGCCAAACTGCCGGTATTGAGCGTTGCCGTAGAAATTCCAGCTGTGCAAACTGACGCTCTTACACCTGTAGAAAGTTCCTGAGTTGGTAGCATCATAGTCTCAGAGACAGTTTGAACACCTCTGGTGCTGATTTTTTCTTCTTTTATTTCTAGCTTTCTACACCTTTTTTTTTCTTTTTTTTTTTCCCTGATTTTTTTTTTTTTTCCATTTCTGAGCTCTCTCCTTCTCAGTTATTGACCTGTGGACTTATTAGGCAAAATATTGGGCCCCTCCCAGATAAAGGGCTCTCTCCCTTCTCCTCCTCTCCTTTACAGCCAGTTTTCACACTGGGAGCTTCTTGATTAAACCAAAAGGTACAGAAACACCATCACAGCCCACCGCGGGAGCGCTTAGCAGCTCATCGGTGTTAGTCATTCATTAACAGGTAAATGAAGAAGGTAAGTTTCCTTTACCCCTGAAGAAAAGAGTAAATAATATCTTGTTCCTTAATTGGATGCCTGTCTGATTTTAATGATTTGTTATGACTCAGGCATGGGAGAGGGAAAGCAAAGGTGTGACTGGGGAATAACCGAGCCAAAAGCTGGAGCTCAGAGAAGAAAAAAGTTGTCCTTCTTGGACGTAGCTTTTCCGTGTTAATTATCTACGTAATGTTACCTCAAGAAAATCTTATTTTTTGGCTAATTAGTTAATCCCTGTCTGGTGCTGATGGAAAACTGTGTTTCAGGAGGTTTGCTGTGGCGCAGCTGAGGAGTGAGGCAATTAGTAGTAACGCGCACTAAAACTGAGCCTCCAAACTTCCACAAAATGTTTAACGAGACAACTGGGAGGGATACGGTCGGGAGCCAAATGTGTTGCGAGTTGCTTACTGTTAATAACCCGAGAGCATGTGGTTTGGAGGGTCTCCCTTCGATCTGCCCAATTCCAGCGGCTGCTGGAAGCAGGGTGCTGTGAGCAGAGCTCCCCGTCCAGATGTTTCGTGGCGCCGTCGAGCGCTTGCTCTCGCTGCCAGGTCTCCAGCAAGGGGAACAGCTTTGTTGTAAGCACCAGATCGCGGCGTCAATAATTGATTTGTTCAATTCCTACTGAGATCTTGGCAATCCGGTCCCTGGCAGCCTGGAACATCTCAGCAGTGAGGTAGAAGGTCTTTTGTCTTGGAAACCTGTATTTTCTGGAGAAACATGTTTAATTGATGGGGCTATTATTTCAGCTGAAAGAAGGCACGTCATCAAATAAACACCCTTCCTGCTGCTTTAGCCAGGAGCCTTTTGAATTTCTCCAATTCCAGTCTTGCAGGGATCAAAAGAAACACGTGCCCTGTGGATCTTGACCTACAGCCATCGTACGTGCAGCTGAGCCCCAAACACACGTTTTGGGGGCTGTTTCTCTGCAAAGCAGCTACCTGCCTGGGTACAGGCTTTGGATGGAGAACAGACAGATTAGGCAGTGCTGTTGGACACCGCTGGCTTGGGCTGAGCTTTGGGTGCAGCTTCTTCAAATCAGAGTTTCTTCTGGTGCTGGAGGGAAGCTCTTGCCCAAAGTACCTGTGGTGGAAAGGAGAGCTGGGCCTCCGTCTGCTCCGTGGTGATGCTTAATTCACATCCATTGGTACCACAGGGGATAGGAACCATTGTTGCTAGCTGGTGAGATGCATAGTTCATCTGATGATGTCTTGGATGGAAGTCCAGCTCTTCATGTCCTTGACAGTAGGAGGAGGCTCAGGTGGCTGGTAGGATGAAAACTTTCGGGGTTTTAATTTCATTTGGAGAAGCTGGATGGGACTCGGAGGTGCAGCGTGCTCCATGTGTGTGTCCAGTTCTGATCATGAGAGTTACAAGTGCTTAGCAGAAAGAGAGCATCCTCATTTTGGATGTCTTCTGTACACGTGTCTGAGGTCAGGATTAACCCTGACTTTCTGACCGCTTGTGCATAGCGGTCTCAAAAATGACTTAAAATTATTGCCCTCAGATTTCTTTCTTGTGCGCAACTTTCACAGTGGAACGATCTCTTTTTATGTTAGTGATAGAGCCGGGGTAGAGAAACAGGGAAGTCCTTGCAACCACTCTGATCTTTCTGCCTAACTCCCACCATCTCCCCCAGCTAACTCCCAGCAGCTTTATTATAAAACTCAAATAATTGTCGTGAAAGAAATGACATGCCAGAATGAACTCCCAGAGTGTCTGTCTGAAGAAGTGGTTGGCTCCCCTGGCAGTAAATTGCACTGTAGTAAATTACAGAGGCATTTCATAACTTCAAAATTGATCAGTTTGGGTTTGGGTTTTTTTTTTAAATAAATGTTAATATATTCAAAGGAAATTCTGCGATCCAACTGTGGCAGCCAGTCCAAAGAGTCAATCAAGACATAATTTTGTGATCATATAATTCCGAATGGCCGTGTATTCTTTCTAATTCACTTCTTTCTTTATTGCTGTGGCTCTATTACGAACGGCCGTAAAATTCTGTTTATGCCTATTCATTCTCTTGACCCTTATTTAAAATACAGGGGTTTTTTTTACAACTCATTTTAAGCTGCCAACGTGTCAAACTCTGCAGGTGATAAGAGCATTAATAGGAAACCCCTCCTTAACGATGGGGCTTTCTCAAGGCATTACACATCAGTTGCTAATTGGACTTGGAGAAATTGCCAAAGTATCTTACGAACGTTGGGTCTGATTTGCCCGAGCGTTCCTCTGGATCCGTGTCAGTACACTCAATTGCCTGACATCTCTCTGGTCCCTTTCCAACACCCTAAGCCCAGAACAGCCTCCGTAGAGTTTGGATTTGCAGAGAGAAGAATTAAAAGTTGGAAGTTGGGTCAGGGATACAGGTTACAGGGTGGACTGAGTTATTTTCTTAGCTTGGTTTCCTAAAGAACTGCCCCTTGTGTTACCAGGCTTGTGTCTTCTCACCACTTTTGACCCTCTTAACACATTTGAACCCTATTTTCCAATAGTAGAGGTTTTGAAGTGATGGTATTCCTACAAATTTAGTGAAACCAGACAACTGGCAAAGAAACCCCTTTCCAGAGCTGGGGGAAAGGCTGCAGTGTTACCTCAGCTGCTTGCTAAGCACCAGGGAATCAGCAGAGGAGAGGGATCAGCTCGCAGGGAAGCTGCTGGGTGAGCAGAAAGCTTCTCCAAAGCTCAGGCATTTGAAGGCTCCTGCAGAACTGCTGCTTTAGATGAAAAGGAGGAGCAGGGCTGGATTATTTTTATTTTTTTTTTTACTAAGTCACAAGCCCTGTTTTTTTTTCTTAATTGCTCCAAGACATCTTTCCCACTCCTTCTATTTAATCTTTGGGTTCTTTGCCTGGAATGAAAGCAACGTGAGGAGGTTTCACATCAGCACATCTTTAATAGTCCTGCTCCTGTGTGTGAGGTTCTATTTCTGGTGGCAATAGTGTGTTGGGTCCAGATATATTTTTTTTTTGTAATTTTTTTTTTTTTCCCCCAACAGTCCCTCTGTGCAGCATCTTTGTAGGGGCTGTGTCAGGCTCACCCTCCTGCTCATCCATTGGGTTTATTGTTCCTTCTAATAGACTGGCAAAGCTGCCGATTGCTTTCATCTTGCCTTTTTACCGCCTTGCTTATTTTTCTCTTCATCCTGTTGTCTCTAAAGAGGTCTTTACAAAACAGCGTCTATCTGCTATGCACGCCTCTCGTTTATTAATAATTCATTAATCAATTTTGACTAGAAGGAGGAGGAAAAAAAGAAAAAGGCACCAAAACCAACAGCTAGAAGTGATCACAGCTCGGGAACTGCGCTGTGCATGTTTTGCACCTCAGGCTGCATCGCTCACTTGCACTACCTGCGATCCTCCTGCCAGAGGTACCTGGAGATCCTGCCTTTGTAGATCTGCTTTTTTTTTAAAAAAAGAAGTGTTTTACTTTGTTACATGGCAAAACGTTCCCTGGGAAATCGATTGATATTGAGCAAAAATGGCACCGTGTTTCTGGAGCTGGTGTTTGATTTTATTTTTGATTTTTTTTGTTTGTTTTTGCAGGGAAGCAGACATTTGTGTGTGCGCTTTACCAGCGTCTGCTGGGCAAAGCAATTACCGGTTCATCAAGAATTAAAATTCACCAGTGGCTGCACAGTCATTTCACTGGAGCTTCTGGTAATAAAGTCAAAATCGTTTCGATGACATGTAGGAATTAACGCTTAGTTATGAGCAGGCAGCTTGTTTTAAGAGGCAATAGAAATTGCCGGTTACTTTCAGTCTTGGAGAGGGAGATTTTGGCTTTGTCTCTGTGTCAACCTGAGGACTTCCTTGACCAGACTCGGTCTGAGGAAGCCCTGTCCCATGTCAGAGCAGGACCTGGGTACAGACCCTCACGTTGTCTTCTGGGTTCCATCGCTGGGGGCAGGAGCATCTGATGGACGGCAGCTGGAGAAAAGAGTGTGACCACTGCTGTTGTACTTAGACTTGATCGCTCCCAAATCAGTGCTACCGAAGACCCAACGCTACCTCTGACGCTCCTCAAGCAGGTTGTATGGGATGATTTAGTCATGCTCCTTCTCCTCAGCTTCAGTTGTGCATAAACTCTTCCTCTCTGAATCGAACCACTGAATTGTTTCCAAACCCCGTTATTTTACCAGAACCAAATCTGCTCTACAGGCCTCAAAGCTTCATGTTAAGATTCATCTTTACTTCTGTCCTCCAGACACAAAATACAAAGATTTCCTGGGTTTTCTCCTAACCTTCATCGGGTTCAGTGCTAATCCTGCAGCATTAAGGCAGTTTAACGCTCCATTAATTATTTTGGAGGCGGCCTGGGAACGGCGCGCAGGAACGACCGCGCCGCTTATTCAACGGGAAGCGACTTCTCAGCACGATGTTATCCCCAGTTAATAAATGCTCTCTGGTCACCAGGGAGAGACTTTTCCCTCTAAGGAAAGTTAGAAGCTTTTTCTTAGTCTGCTTCTGACCCGGAGTTTGCCTCCTCCTATAATCCCCCTTTCAGTAGGCACGAAGCGACGCGCTGCAAATTAACGGAGCTGGAGCAACCCTCCGGAGGTAGATGAATCCCCAAATCCGTAAGATGTTAAACAAGCTGCTATACTTCATCTGAGCATCTGCCACGGAGTCACAGGAAGGGATAACATTATGAGTTTGTAATTTATTTCCGTATTCTTTTAATCATATTTCAGCGGCCGTTTGGTTTATGACCTTTAAAACCACCTTGCATTTAGATTGACAAATGGGTGGCAAATAAATTTAGCAAAATAAGCAATTTCAGCCTATGGAAGGTCAGCAGAGGGCTGTGCAATCACGGCTTCCATTAATATGTTATATTTCAGTCAAAAGCTTTTAGACGCTGAAGGTTTTCAGAGGGAAAACCTATAGCTTTGATGAATGGGTTTCTTCTAATAGTTGAATGGGAAATGAAAATCAAAGGGAAAAAACACCTTGTTTCTGAAGCAGAGATGTAATTTCGTCAGTTTTTCAGTGGGTTTTCCTCTGGCATAGGGGCAGGACAGTCAAGCGGGCTTGGTAACGGGCAAATTACGTCCTGGCTCGTAAGGCCGTTTGGAATAGTCTTGTAAATTTGTTAATTGACAGAGATTATTCATAATATTCCTATTATTATTGACATGAGGATTGAGCAGAGAAGAGCCACACAGGACAGGTAAACTAAATAGGCATCTTTATTTAGCAGATCTTTATAAGGAGAGAGAGGAGAGAGCTGAAGGATGTTAACTCTCCATTCCCACTGGCAACTCTTCCAGCAGAGTCAGCCAAGCTCTGAACTGGCCGGGAAGGGGATTAGACCTCTTTGAAGAGGGAAAGTTTGTTAAATTAATTACTTGCTGCATATTAGCTCAGCTCCACTCATAACCACGTGCAGGTCTCCCTTTTTTACTGGGGTATAAGAAGTCAGGTTAAGGGAGAAAGCAGTGCAAAAGCTTCTTATGGGACTGAGATCATCTTTCCTTCACCTTTCATGGAGATTTTTTGTGGGGTAGGAATTTGGATCTGTTGAAAGCAGCAGCGAGAGAGAATCATCGCAGGAGAGATCCAGGAGATGCACGAAAGCAGCACATTAACAGCTGCTTTAGAGCTTATTTCTGATTCTCACAAAGGAGTATTTTCACCACATGTTGAGTTAAAAATCCATTGTAAAATACTTTTTTTTTTTTTCCTTTTGTTGCTTCCAAGAGCTGTGGGTCAGACCCTTGGCCTGGATAAAAATATCTTGAATGGCTCTTGCAAATCAAAATTGTGTTAGAGGTGGTATGACTTGTGGGCCTGGGGTTCGTATGGGACACGGAGCTGGAACAACTGTTCCCTGCGTGAGAGGTTGCTGGAGTGGGCTGTGGTTTGCATCTACAAGATGATCGACTGGGGTGGCCTTGGTCTGCTCTGCCCTGGGGCTGATGGGAGGAGGTCTTGCAGCCCCTGGCCCTGGGGAAGAGCAAGCAGAGATGTGCCTTTGTCCCTTTCCTCTGGTCCCACAGCTCAGCTGCAGCCATCTCCCAGCATCGACCGCCAGCCCAGGTGGAGATGTGGGGCAAAATGTGGTTGGGGAGAACAAGGACAGATGCTGGTTGTTCTCCAACATGGGAGCCCTTGCTGCAAAATACACCCTCCCTGTCACACTCGGCCACTAAAATGAAAATGCATATGACAACTGAAGCAAAATCTTGTTCGTGGGACTGAGGCGCCCACTAGCAGCAGTGTGGGACAGGGTGTCAGGAGCAGGGTTGGGACTGGCTTTGCTGAAAGACACGAGGTTTATGCCAGTAGAGGACCTGTTGTCTTTGGAGCAGGGAACTGGTTATTAATGCTTGAATTGCCAGTGGTGTTTGCGTCTGATTTAGTATCACTTAAGTAAGTGATGTATGATTTCAATTAGGAAGCAAAGATGCTTACTGCATCTCCATGATATGTTTGGATGGAGAAAAGTGCTTTGCACAGTCTTTCTCTTTCGGGGGAGGTAAATGGAGCACAGGGTGTCTGGGGGTTGCTTGCTGCAAAGTTATTTCAATGTCGGCCAGGAAAGCAAACTGCCTTGAGTTCACCCTGCCTGGGCCAAAGTCGAGGTAAAGTCGCCGGGGTGGACTCGAGGGTTCTGGGTGCCATCAGAGGATGGTTTTGAGTGGGGGGTCAGTGCTCTCTGCCAGCTGGAAGCAGAGCAGCTCTGCCTTGTGCTGTTGACACCCAGTAGAGCTTCTTTTAGGGTTGTAAGAACCTGTGGGTTTTGGAGGAAAGCGAAAGTTTCGTCCTTGTTGCCAATGTGAAGTTCACCGGTGTCTGTAATTTACAGGTTGCAGTGGTCCAAGATTTATAGGTCTCCTGGGTTTATTAAAATACTAAAGCTTTGTCCTGCAATACAAGGCCAACAATAGTGCCAGAACAGCAGCACTTCCTCCTCCAGTTCCACCTTTGCATCCAGCTCCCCCTCCAAGTCCCAAACTGGGATGTCAGAGCCACCATCACCATAAAACCACCCCCAGACTCCAAGTCTGTGCTGCTGGAATTTGCTCTCATCTCCTGCTGTGTCTTTTAGTAGGAAGCAGCTGGAGATGAGCCGTGGTTTGTGCAGCCCAGCAGCTGCACGGGCAGGGACAGAGGTTTGGGAGCTGGGTGTATGTGGTACAAAGGACACCCTTGGACCCACTTTCATTTATTAGGCCTCCACTAATTCTCTTTCCGGGTCTTTCCGCGCTTTGCCGCTCTCCCAGCAATTCAAACCATTGCTTTCATTGTCTCCTCGCTGATGAGAGTGACACAGGGTCTGCTGTCTGAGCCTGAGAGACCATTGGTCTAGCATACCAGACAGTTTTTCTTCCATAGTAGTATGTGGATGTTTAACTGGGTTGAGGTAAGGACTGCTCAACAACTACAGGATCCATTCCTGGGATAGCAGCTGGCATTTCCATGATGTGCCTTTCTGAAGGATCAGCTCCTGGGCGTGTTGTCCAACTTCAGCCATGGGATCCTTCAGGTCCAGATTCCAGCCAGCCATGTTTTTGAGCTGAAGGTGAAGGCTGACAGCAAGCTCTTCAGATTCATGCACTATTCATGGAGTCCTCTAGGCTTCAGTGAAGCCCTTATAAGATAATAAGAAATTAATGAAACGTGGCAGTCTACACCTCCACTACAGTTTTCATCCAGGGATCTCTGAGTTTCACTAATATTTATTAACTGAGTCTTGCAATAGTCCAGCAGGGTCTGAGATTCATTTTAGACCCGAGCGACTCACTGTGCAGTGAGTCCATGGCAGGGTTGGGGTAAAACCTCAACTCCTGCTTCCACCTACTGATGACTGTGTGAGGACATGGACACCCCATTTTGGACTCCTCACCCCCATTGCTATCCCTGGGGTGCTAAGGGGTTTGCTAACAGAGTTACTTGCACCTCTGGGGTTCCTCTGCCCTCCACACGGCGGGGAATGAAAGGAAAGATTTGGATTTTGTACCTGAGGAGGGTGAAGATGAGGGAACTCAGCAAAATTAAACAGAGTTGTGAGTAGGGGTGGGTACAGTGGAAGGATGAAATGGGTGCTGAAATGGAGAATAAGGTCAAAAATAAATGATGTTCCAATTCTTCTCTCTCCTGGGGCGGAGAGAGGGAACAGAAGTATCTCGGGACAGAAAGCTATGGATGAGAAAGGGCAGGACAGCAGGCAAGAGAATTTAGGGAAGGACAGACCTGAGAAAGAAGAGAAAGACAAAGGCAGGAGCTGGAAGGTGACGAGAAACAAGAGCAGGAAAAAAGACATTGAGAGGACAAAAATATTGAGCTAGGAAAAGAAGAGTTCCCAGGAAGGATCAGAAAGCCCCTGTAAGCGTTCAAGTGCCCCTCTGGCTGTGGGATGGTGGTGACAGAGTCAATCCCTTCCACATTTCCTACTTTTACAACAGGATAAGTACCTTTCCAGCTAGTTCAAGTGTGGTGTTGGCTCTTATTTCCACCTGAAGCTGCCTGAAATCCCCCAGCATCGAGGGCTCTGCTGCTCAGCTTTGGCACCTGGAGCTCCAGGTTGGGCCACGTGCTGACCCCAGCGATGGCCCTTGCTGAGGAAGCAGAGCCCTGCACTGCCTCTTGAATAGATGCGCTGAAGGAAACGACGTGATGGATCTGAGTGCGTTTCTCCCACCTATTATCGCGTGGAGCAATGAATGGGAAGGAAGAAGTCCATCATTTTTCAGGTTATTGAATCTGCCTGTGTAGCTCGCAGACAAGAGGCAGCTGACATTCTGCGTTTGCTTCGGGAATCAGGATAATCCCAACCCACGAGGCCGGCTCCCTTTCACAGAGATTTCATGTCCTTTGTTGCTTTTTCAAAAAAAGAAATTGGACAACTAGAACTGAAAAATATCTTTTTATTCTCTGTGCTTCCTAAGCAATATTTGAAAGCGAGTTCTTTCTGCGCTGGTACCACTTTAATTTAAAATTACTTCTTTAGATTGGTGAAATTAAGGAGCTACACGCCTCTCGCCCATAGGCAGTGGCAGAGGCAAGGACATTAAAAATTGTTTGAGTGACCCCTCTCCAGCCCTTGCTGAGTCTGATAGCTGTGTTATATGGTGGTGGGTACCAGATGCTCTAAGAACCCCATCACAGGCAGATGTGAGATAATTCTCCGCCTCTCCATAGCTGATCCGAATCCCTAATAGTCTATGAGTGTCCTAGTCCCAGAAAACCCAAGATTTGTTATTCCTTGCAATGCTTTTTGTTAATTATAAACCTCAATCTGCTTGTTAATGTTCAGTTAAATCTCTGCACCTTCAGCTGCAATGCTTGGAAAAAAAAAAACAACCCCACCCTCTTACCAGCAATTTAACCTAAGGCTGGTATTGTAACTTCTCTCCACCTACTAAAATTAGGTTTCCTATTATATTATTTACAGTTGTTTGCCATCATCCCGCTGTGATAAAGACAACAGCTTCGTGGCTTTTCTGCAAAAGCCTGTTGCCAGCTTGCCGTGGCACCTCCTCACGCAACTCGGTGTGTCAGCACAAGGGTGTTCCTCACGCAGCGTGGGGCAAGCCAGAAATGGTTTACATCTGCAGAGAGTGTCACCACTGTAGTTATTTTTATGAACATGGGTGCTCAGAATTGCTGCTTCACCTGAACTGTGGGGTTTGTTGGTTTTTTTTGTTGTTTTTTTTTTCAGTATCTCATCCTCTTCTCTTGGTTTCTGCTGGAGGTGGCTGAGCCTCATAGGAATGAAGAAATTTGGAGTCATGTGGAGTTAGTCCTCTTCCCTCAAGCAAGGTGAGTCCCCATGATCAAATCAAGCGGTGATGGTGACAGAAGGACTACCTGGCCAGAATTCTCTTTCATAGACCTGGAACACTGTATCCAGTTTTGGACTCCCCAGTATAAGAG
>VWZK01001183.1:705-33425 GCA_013396935.1 Baryphthengus martii
ATGTTGGGAGATTCTAGTTCTAGGAAGACTTGAAGGACACATCTTCCTCAGCTACCAGCGACAGTTACATGGCTCATGAAAGAAGGCACTACTCTAGAACAGTAACCTTCCACAGCAGTCACTATAGGAAAACTATGTTACTGTTAAATAAGAGGACACCTACACTGAGCCAGGACACCACCCTTGTCTGCAAAACAATGTTGAATCACAGAATCACAGAATGTTAGGGATTGGAAGGGACCTTGAAGGATCATCAAGTCCAATCCCCCTGCCAGAGCAGGAACCTAAATGACATCACACAGAAAGGAGTCCAGGCGGGTCTTCAATGTCTCCAGAGAAGGAGACTCCACAACCTCCCTGGGCAGCCTGTTCCAGTGCTCTGTCACCCTTACTGTAAAGAAGTTCCTTCTAAAGTTTAAGTGGAACCTCCTGTGTTCCAGCTTGCACCATTGCCCCTTGTCCTGTCATTGGGCATCACTGAGAAGAGCCTGGCTCCATCCTCGTGACATTCGCCCTTAACATATTTATAAACATTAATGAGATCTCCCCTCAATCTCCTCTTCTCCAAGCTAAAGAGACCCAGCTCATGGGTTTCAAAGCTCTCAGGAGATGTGCTAGATTGACTCCAGTGCTGACAGCTCTTTACAGCCCTCAAGTACTAACCAGACAGCTGAGCAGGAGTCCAGGGGTTCTGGTGAGGCAATCTAAGCTCTGTGTGCGTGTGCAGAACAAACTGCTGAATAACAATGAGTCCTAGTGGAGCCACCAGAACGCGGCAAAGTGAAAACGACAGTGTTTCCCTTATAGCGGTAAGACAAGTTTGCTTAATAGACTTCTGCGGTGAGCTGGAGGAGTCTTGTCTGTGGTGAAAAGGCAATTAATTTAGTCCTGGTCATCACTGGTAGGACTGTCACTTGGACAGCTGGATTTGGCGTTTGTAATGTGATTCCCTTCCTATGTCATAGAAGCTCCTTAATCTGAAGGGTTTTTTTCTGTCACTGCTTATCTGGGGGAAGTCTGAATTTAGGTGGCAGGTCTAAGAGGCTTATATGGGAATCTGTAGTCCCTTTTCAAGGTATCTTTTTTTCAGTCAAGAGTGAAAGAAAATGTCAAAAGAGAGGAAAAATAGTGCCAGTACAGTGAACTGAATTGTTAGCGTAAATTGACTGCAGTGATGCATGCATAATGAATCCATAAATTAAGACAATTGGTAGAGGGAGAATGCTGGGATTTTTTTTTTTTTCGACTATAGAAATGTCAGCAAATGTTCTGAGGAAAAAAAAATAAATGTATTTTTTTACTCATTACTTTTTCCCCTCACTTCACATTTTTAAGAGTACAGTCTCAAAACAAATTTGTCCTGCTGTTCTTGGCTATCACTTAAGTGCACTGTAGTCTTGAGAGGAATAAAGAGAAAATAAAGAAGAATCAGTGCTCTTTATCATTCACATATAAGAGGGAGTCTTTAAAATTTCTGTCCATGACATTCTACAGCCCACTAATTGTTATATATGTGCATTGTGATTACAATCGAGGTCTCATTTAAATTGTAAAAACAGCAATACACATATTAGAAAATTCTCTTTTTGAGTATTGATGTGGTTAAGAAATATTGAGTGAAAATGCTGAATAATCAAGCTCTGCATCAGTTTTCAAAACACTTCATGTAATTAATTTAAGATACACTGAATCAAAAAAAGGAAGGATGATGACTGAAGGACATCAGGAAAAGTTTGTAGGAGTACTATTAAGTGCTAACGTGAAGAATTAAAAGAAGAGATACTCTAAGTTGGGTAGCTAGCTGGACTGATGATCTGTTCCTTTTTTTGTGGAGTTGTTTTTTTTCTCCCCCTTGACTGATCTGCCTGAGCTTTATTGGAAGATCTGAAAAATTTCTTCCTATAACAAACAGTAGAGAGAACAGTTGCAAATTCTTCCTTTTCTGCTCACTTGGGTCTGTTAATAGAATAAAAACTGGGCAGACTCCAGTGACCCTATTTTATCTTCCATCTCAGACTGTTTAGTCTTCTAAGAGCCTTGGGAGGACCCTGACCTTCCAAAATCTGATAAAGCAAGACTATGTTTGTGCTGTGATCAGATACAGTTTACGGAGTACTCTTTGCCCTGCTGCCCTGATCGTCTTGATTGAAGAAGCATGGTCTTACTCTGTCTTTGCTTGTGTGTCCAAGTTTTCCAATGGAAACTAGATGTCTTGGGTGGCAGATAACTACCTTTTGACAGGTAGTTAGGACCTAAAATTTGAGAAGTACTCCTGAGTCCTTCACTGTTTGCAGTAGTGCAAGAGCCTCTATCTTTTCCTTCCAAAAACATCTCTCTTACAATACAGATTATTGATTTTGGAGCACAGAAAAAATAGTAAACAACTTGGTAAGTATGGAAACAGCGATGAAAACAAATTAGTCAGGCATCTTTCCAGGATGGGAAGTTAAATAGATTATAGAAATATCATTATTAGTTAGTATCAAATCTTCTTTAGTTCCTTGTGCCATACAGATCATGATACTTTTCCCCTTTGCCTTTTCTTATTGTCTCTCAATTTCCTTTTCCCTTTCTACAGTTTGCAAATTATGGTGTACCTCTGAAAAGATTAAAAATGGCTTAATCATATTAAAGGAAAAGACTGTGAATCCTCTTTACTTCAATAGCAGTGAAATATAAATATAGGAAATTGCTTTAATTGGAAGGTAAAAATTGGAAGGTAAAAATCTTCAAGATCATATAATTTTTATCTGATGGAAAAAAGATTGGAGAAGAGTCCTTAATTAATTCTATGGATGGCTCATTTCATCAGATCAGCAAAGTAGTGCTTTAGTTACATCTCAATTAGCACTTTGTTCTACAGGAACATGCAGAAATGTGCTTGAATACTTCTATTTTTTAAAAAAAAAACCAAAACAGTATCCCACAGAAAATTACAGAAATGTACTAGAGTAGTCCAGAGTAAGGCAATCTGAATTTTTTAGAACAATAAAACTTCTGTTTTGGAGAAACTTGCTTAATTCACCTGGATCCCTGTTTCTTTTTCAGTGTGTACAACTGTTCAGTTGTACAGTGTGGCTAGCAATTGAGCTCAATGCTAGAAAATTTTATGTAGATTCCATCTATTTAATAACAAAACAAGCAAACAAAAAACAAATATTTCATTTCTAGATTAAAGGAGCAAAATTTTGATGAAATTCCAAAAGCTTACATTTTCAAGAATATGCATAGGCATCCTTTACTCACCAACATAAGTTTTTCTGTTGGAACTTGGCAGCATCTTTTGAGCTTTACTGTTTGATAGATAATCCTCTTACAGCCGCTCTTCCACGGAATACTAGAGATCGAGCTCCCATCTTATCCTTTCCACCATCATTTTTAACCTCACAGAATATCTTTGGTTGGAAGAGACCTTCAAGATCATCCAGTCCAACCCTTGACCCAGCACTGCGAGCTTGCCACTTTCAATGTCCCTAAGCACCAGGTCCACATGCTGTAACCTCCGTAACAGACACGAGACTTTTCAAGTGTAAAGAAAAAAATCTGGAACTATATAAAATGAACCACGCTCAATTTATCACAGAGTTGGTAAACATGCAGCTGTTTCTTGTTGTAAAATATGTTTTTATCATTTCTGTGAAATAAATATATAGATGTAATTCTGTAGGACAGAAAGGAAGAAATAGAACAACGTGTGCAATTCCAGGATTCTTGTACATATGCACAGATGTATAAGGTCTCATATTAAAATATCACTGGCACTGAAATGTACACCACTGGTAACATTTGTCTGTTTCTGTGTGCAGTCCATGCACTCATATGAAAATGAGCAGACTAGGGTTTGGTTTTTATTAACTCTTCCCTCAAGAAGCAGAAAACCAGAAACTGTGTGGAGAAAAGCATATGCTGAAATACAAAAAATTATTCTCTTTATTCCAAATGAAAAGCCCTATCATTCCAAATCTTGTAATATGCGAGAAAGGAACAGCTTCTTTGAGATGATATGCAAGATAAGTAGCAAGGCAGTTGAATAATTAGAAAGGACAGGGAATCTTCTTGAAGGAGTGAGAGCACTGTGTGGAAATAGAGAATCAAGTGATATCAAGCTCCTTAAAGCCTCTTCGAACCCAACCCATTCTATGATTCATCTTACAATGTTTTCTGTTGGGCTGTGGCATTTGAAGCTTGGAATGTAGAAACTGTAGTACCCTGCACTATTGTAAGTTTTCTATTTGAATATGATATATATTTTTTTTTAAATCAAGATCAATAGATTGCTGATGGGAAACACAGATTGCAGTGCTCAGGTGGACTTTTGAAATTTGTCGTGTTGGTAAAAATATCTATAGAAAAACAACATTCAGGTAGGGAATACAAAGTACTTGTAAACTACCTTCTCGTGTTATTTTTAAACATGGTTTAGATTTCTCTGTGTATGTAAAGTTTCATCTTACTTCACATTAAAGAACTTTTTTTTTGGCATTAATTTAACAAAATTTAAAACTGGATTTGTGGTCATAAATAAAACAGCACATCAATAGCATTAGAAGTACTTATCGATCTGGAAAGATCAATCAGTCTGGAGGCTGAACATTTATCTGTACTTTAAGAATTTTTTTCCTGTCCATTACTCTATTGGACCTTTGGAACATTATTGGCTTAAAGAAATGTCCAAATTCCTGTTCCACCTTTGAATTTTTTTCTCTCTGCTCTCACAAATTATGAGAGAAGATGGTAAAATGACATGAAGTTTTCTCACACTTTGTCATGCGTAGTTTAATCAAAAGTCTTTGGCCGCTACTAGATAGGAGTCATGTACTGGCACTTGGTTGCTCCTCCACATCAGATCTCGATCGTATGAAAGCCTGCATCATTCTTCACACTTCAATGGCTTGCCCTAAAAACGCACAAGAGATCTGTGTTATGTGATGCCTGTCTTCTCTCAAGCAATGGGAATGTTAATTAAAAGCAGGAAAAAAAACCCAACATTAAAACAATGGAAAATAAAAGCTTTTAAGAATTCTGTTTCTTGGTTTAATTTTAAAAAAACAGAAAGGAAACATGGGAATTGCATGTCTGATGTAAATGTCAGAAAAATTTCTATTTCAGTACACTTCAGCCCATCAAATGCTTTTAGTGTAAGTGAATGTACGTAGTTACTGTTCTGCTGTTCTGATTACTCATTACACCACAGACTGTTACAAGAGGAGATCATGTGGCTGTGTCAAGATTTAGTCGTAGTCCTTTGTACATCACCTTTGTCTTGATACAGAATAAGATGTTTGTTACACCATCAGCCGTTAGTGGTATATTATGTGCACCACTGCATTTCCTAAACAGGGAATCAACTATAAACTGCCATTATCTTGTACCCTTTCCTGGTGTAAGTGGACATGAATTGTACTTCACTGAGTAATATTTTTCTATTATTCATGTTTCTGTCACGCCCGGATATGCTCAAGCACGACATAATTGAAAGGTAATGAATATTATGTCAGAGTAAGGACTGAGATAGGGGGTAAGACCACAGGTATTCACTTCAGAGTCATTTTGGTAACAATTTCATACTGACTGCCCAGTGTCTGAACTGCATTACAAAGAATTCGAACTGTGTATAATGAAACTATATAGAAGGGTAGATTTTTATATATTTTTAGTGATCTTTGATATGTAAATATGTCTGGTTATTGCCAGGGATTTTGTTTCTGGTTTTAGTTCCTCTTCGGTGTATAGGTCCCATAGAGGTGTATGAGTTTTGTTCACAATTCTGTGATTTCTTTTGAATGGAAATAACTGTCCTGCATTTGAGTACCCTTCCAGAGCTCATTGATACCAGCTGGTGATATCAGCTATGGTCAAACATCCTTTATCAAAAATTTGGAATAGATTTTGGTTGGTATAAACCAGTACAGTTCTGGTGGCTCAAAATTCTGATTGAGTCTGAACTGCTCAAATTGAACAACTGTGTTTGTCCACGTTAGGAAATTGCCTTCTTAAGTACCCTGATAAATTTCAAAGGAGTAAAGTCCACTGTGTTAATTTTAGGTCAACCCTGTGAACACGGTATATGCATTCTCTCTCCCATTCCTTAGGGAAGACTAAAATTATTACATCAGGGACATGTTCCTTCCTCCTCATACTAGTTCATGTACTCCTTTTCCTGTTGACATCAGTATTGAAGGTGCCAGCAATAGTGTTTTATTTAGTTGGGGTTTTGGTTTGTTTTATTTTCAGGATAGCCTGATCCGGAGACAATTCTTTCATGAAGAACTGGGAGAAAGGGTTCTAGTCTGAGAGAAGGCGTATGGGATCATGTTGAGCTGTGCTCATGAAAAGCAGGTTAGTAAAATATAAATATGTTTGGAAATTATCATCCAGTATTTTCCTGTCTTCAACAGCAAACCTGCTGTTGAGTCCTTGTCTCCAGAATGTGCTATTTCTTTTATCCAGTGAAATGGCCTCTCAGGACTGCTCACCAAACTGTGGTGCATCACATTTTGGCTAGTTTTGGCTCCTGGTACTGGAATGAAGAGAAGAGAGTAGCTAATTGTATTTGACACAAATATACACATAGGAAATCCATCCCTTATTACTGTTGTGGTGAACAAGGACCTGCCTAGGAGGAAACTCTGCAGGAGAATGCCTGATGATATGACAGGAGTAAACCCTCTCCTAGAGTCTGCTGCACTGCGGAGTATCTGTGGGGATTAGTGATAGAACCATAAAAAGATGATGGGAGGGCAGGGAGCATTGTTTTCTTGTGTTTGGGGCTTTGGAGTGATGCAGGTCCTTGTTATCTGGGCACATGTGTGGCCTTCATGTAGTTTCAGAGGTGTTTTAACCCTTCCATGTGGTGTACTTCCTGCTCAACGTGAATTTGGCCTAGATGTCTATCTGTTTTCCCTCGAGACTCCTCATAGTTTCATCTGAGGTAGAGTTAAGGCTTTTCTTTAAATTTTTTAGTTTTAGGAGTGATCTAGGACAAGGCAATCTGCACAGCATATAGCACTGGGTGACTTCTTCAATCAAATGTATTAGACATTCATTGGCATAACACCAGCAGATTTGATTCAGATTAGTTCATGTATTTTTCCACTCAGTACCCAGAAACAGAAATACATAATTTCCAAGTGTGGAATAATGCTGACAACAACCAAAAGTCTTTGAAAACTGTGAGAACAGGTGCTTCTGAGAGTGATTGGGGAAGAAATGTAATGGCTGCAGCATGTCAATTGTGCTTTCTGTTCTGAGAAGTAAAGCCAGCCAGTTAGGGAGCAGAAGTAATAACACAGCTCAGGTGATCAGTATGAAAAATGGGTTAAAACCAGGATGAATAGCAGTTGTTTGACATATTAGTTGCAGTGGATTGATTCTGCAAATTTTCATGTCCGCATTAAATATTAGTGGAATAACTCTGGGTATCAAATTTGTTAAACAATGTGGTTTGTTCATGATTAATTTGTGAACAGAAGAATGAGCTACGTTAGTTATGTAAATGGTAAGTACTTCTGGCAGAGGTGTTTTGTCAAACTGCCTCACCATTTTTCAGATATTAGTCAAAGCTGTGTCTGATCAGACTATCTGTATAACTCCTTATGGTGGTAAGGGAACTGATGCCTTCTCATTCTGTGGTCTGTCTGAAAGGATGGTTGGACCCACATAAGAAATCAACATCCTTAGTCATAGAAACATAGAACGGCTTGAGTTGGAAGGGAACCTTAAAGATCATCTAGTTTCAACCCTGCTGCCATGGGCAGGGACACCTCCCGCTAGACCAAGTTGCTCAGAGCCTTATCCAGCCTAGTCTTAAATACCTCCAGGCATCAGGGGTCCACAACTTCTCTGGGGAACCCATTCTGTTGTCTCACCACTCTCATAGTAAAGAACTTCTTTCTAATGTCTACCCTTCTCTACTTTAAAACCGTTGCCCCTTGTCCTATCACCACGTGCCCTTATAAAAGGTCCCTCTCCACTAACGTTTTTATGGTTGCCTTGTTAAACTTTATCATGATCTTCAAAGATTATGTTCGGTTTCATTTTGAAATAATACCCAGATTGATGTTAAAGAGGGGTCAGCACTTAAAGTACATACTAAATTTGTTTCTGATCAATGCTAGAACTGTTACAGGAAGGTACAGCACGCCTACTGCAGGAAGGGTGAGCATCCCTTATTGCTAAAACCAGAACGGTTGTTGTCTTTGTTTATCCAAATGCAGGCTGGTAGGACTGGGGTAGTATAGTGTCTAGAAACATCATTCTGCTGAAAACCCCAAGAAGCTGTCCTCTCTTGCGTATGTGCTATACCTTCATTTATGTGCTTTGCATTCCCCTTGCTGCTGTGGTTAACCCTGAAGAATATCCAGTTATTATTTGCCACACAAACTATATCACACTTTTGTTGCTTCCTACCCTCACGTGTAGCTGCTGAGAGCAGTCTGAAGAACCTAGTGGGGAGTTAGATGACTGATTGAGCTTTTAGTGTGGTAGCTTCTTGAGCCTGATTCAGACTACTGGAGGCAAATTTCCAGGTAAAATAGGAAAGAATTTCTGGAAATTTCAGTCAGTATATGCTGTGTTTTTCTTGTGTATAAAGCAAGAAGCTCTTTAACCACAGCAAGAGTTAACATGTGCACAAGTAGAAATTAGGGATCCTTAACTAGGATAGCAGTAGTGTACCAAAATGCACCAGTACTGAGCAAAAACTCTAATAGAGGTTACTTTCACAGCAACTGGTGGGCATTGGGAGTGTGGGTGATTTTCTGTAATTTTTTTCCTTCCATTAATCTACGACTTCTAAAGCTGCCAGCACATAACTGAACAATTCTTTCCAGCTATTCGCATTGGATAAGTGGACAAATCGTATTATGCACACTTAACTTGTTGTGGTTTGTGATTAAGCCAGAAAGCTCTCTTTTTTCCCCCTCTCTCTAAAACACTCACTATCAAATGAGATTTAAAATCCAATCCTGCTTTACAATCGTGTAAAGCAGTTCACATAGCAAGTGTCATTATCCTGGGAAACTTCATCTGATGCTGGAACCCTTTAGGCTTTGTAACAGCAGCAGTACTAGCATCCTAAAGGGCTTTGTACAACTTTTAGTAACAGCATACTTACATCAAGCAAACCACAAACAATGGCCTGAACAGGAAAAAAACCAACAAACCGCTAGATCCAAGTGGCTGTGCTATAAAGTGTTACTAATCCAGGAATAGTGCATACCTCCTGTGGTAAAATGACATTCTTGGTATTTTATGGGGAATGTTTTCTCAAAGCAATGTTTAAAGCAAGAAACACTTGCAAACAGATATAGTTGGTGGCATAATTTGCTTGTTTATTAGTTACGGTGTCCATTTCTGCTTAGATCTTCTGCTTCTGTGCTCCAAAATTCTAATGCTGAATGGTTTAAATATAGATTTTGGACTGGAATACAAGTACTGTTACAGAAAAGGGTTTCTTTTGCCAGCTGAATTCTGCAGGAGGGATTAGTTGTGTACCGTGACATGTTGTACAGATAGTTAGTCTCCTCAAGCAATGGGCCTTGATTTTGTGTTGTGATGTAGTATCTGCCCACTCTGATAAACAGTCAACAATAACTGTCCCATTTTCCTTATTGTTTTTTTCTTTGGTGTGTGTGTCAGGTTTGAGGTGGAATCGACAAGGGTTGCAGTTCCTCAGTCTGAATTTGTGTGTCTATTGAAATGTAATCCAGCATGAGAAAAGAAGCTCAGAGAGCTAAAAAGTATGCCCCAATTGACCTGTGACTTCTTCCTCATCTTGCTTATAGAATAACAGTCCTGAAAAAAAATAGTATTCTCAAGAAAGATTTAAAGAACTTTAAGTAGATCTTACCCTTTATGATAGAGCTACAAAGTATGAATTACTCTGGATCCAGCAGGACATTACACAGGAATTCTTGGAGAGCATTCTGTGAAATATATGAAAGGTGGGAAAATGTCTACTCAGGTAAGAGAAAGCATTGACATTGAGTCAGCATGTCAGCATGCACACATTTCAGAAACAGTAGGAGAAACAACAATGCATAACTAAGACTGATATAATGAATAGTCTAGATTCTAGAAGAGGAGACTGAGGGGTGAGCTCATCAATGTTTATAAATATGTAAAGGGCAAGTGTCAGGAGGACAGAGCCAGGCTCTTCTCAGTGGCACCCAATGACAGGACAAGGGGCAATGGGTGCAAATTGGAGCATAGGAGGTTCTGTTTAAACACAAGGAAACACTTTTTCACAGTGAGGGTGACAGAGCACTGGAACAGGCTGCCCAGGGAGGTTGTGGAGTCTCCTTCTCTGGAGACATTCAAAACCCGCCATAATCTACTCTAGGTTCCTGCTCTGGCAGGGGGATTGGACTCGATGACCTTCTGAGGTTCCTTCCAGCCCCTAATATTCTGTGATTCTGTGATTTGGAGAGGAGGGAGAATCTGGAAAACGAAAGGGTCAGAACCATTTTCAACTCAACAAGCAAAAAGATATTTCATAAATATTAAGAAAAAAGAAGACAATGTAGGGTTATGTAGTTCTGTTACTTAATAGAAGAGGAGGGTGAGTGATGGTCTCACAACAGATCTTGATCCTTCTCCGGTTAAGGAAGAGTGGGAATGTAACCTGGTCAGCGCAGTCTTAGATACCAAGACTCAATGGGATTGAACCCCATATACTGCCAGTTGCTTTCTTCCCATAGGCACATCAGCTGAGGCTTCGTTTTCAACACACTGGTTCCGAGACTTGACAAAGTAGTAGCTCTATCAGTGCAGGAGTGCTAATCTGTCTGACAGCTCTCATGCAGGACAGTTGGCATGTCTGAATTTTGCATCAGCATGACCTGGAATGAAATACCAAAAATGGGCAAATGTCTGACAGAATGGAATTAATTGAGACTGAGTTTGCAATCTGTTTTCCTTGGAAAATAAGAGTTTTTACCACGGCAAATAGTAAAGTATGATTTTTTTTTTTAACCTTTTTTTTTAATACATAACTAATGAACTCACATATGGTATCTCTGTAAAACTTTTCCATTACAGGGATCATTGTTAGTACCAAAGCAGGTCATACATCTCTCATCAGCCTCATAGCAGTTGAGGAGATTCTTTCTTAATGTCTCCATGCGATTTCAAAAGCTGGTTTACCACTTTGTTCTATTTAAAATTAAAGTTCTCAGGTCCTCACAATAAGATTTGCAGTCAACACCTTTTAAGAATGAACATGATATGAAGTGAAAAAAATAGTCAAGTGTCAGAAAAATAGTGCAGAAGGTCTCCAGCTTCTTTCCTTGTCCCAGCTGTATTTCCACACATAGATTTTGAACCCAAAGCAATACCTTTTCCATCTGTCATGGTGATACTATATTTTTGCTGTTGTTTAAAGTATGCTGTTTTTACCGAAGAAAAAAAAAAAAAAGGAATAGGAATTATCGGAGTGTTTATTTTTAAAGAAATAGTTAAAAAATAGCCCAGTGCAGAGAGACTACTGCAAGAGACCAATATGTCTGTACCAGATGCTTTTGAGAGGAAATGTTGACATGATCCAAGTGGTCTTGGTATGTCAGTTTTCTGCTCATCTTCTGAACTAGAAAAGAGTGAGTCAGCTCCAACAGGGGAATTAAGTTATTCTGCTATCTGTTGTGAAATGCGTGTGTCAAACTAGTACTAATGCTGGCTTATGTTTGGTTTGTCTGGGATACAGTGGGGAGAACTACAGTAGGTAGTCAGTGCATGTACATGGCCATGGAGATGTTTCCTAAACATCAAAGTTGGATTGGAGTCGTGCAACAGTGAAAACAAGAATGCACAACTAAGCATACTCAGGAGCAGCAAAAGCTGGCAGGGAGAAACTGAAAAAGGCGAAGACTAAAGAGAATTTAAGGAAACAATCAACTAACCAAAAACCCAACCAAACATCAAAAAGAGGTTCAAACATCTAAAGAGGTTCTATTAATATACTTAAAATAAGAAGGAAAACGAAAGGCAAATGTGAGCCCAAGTGTATGCTACATATAACCTAAAAGGAGGTTGTAGCGAGGCTGGTACTGGTCTCTTTTCCCAAATTACTAATGATAGGATGAGAGGAAATGGCCTCAAGTTGTGCCAGGGGAGGTTTAGATTGGATATTGGGAAGAAATTCTTTACGGAGAGAGTGGTTAGGCACTGGAACAGGCTGTCCGTGGAGGTGGTGGAGTCACCATCCCTGGAGGTGTTTAAAAAACAAGTAGATATAGCACTTGAGGCTATGGTCTAGGGGTTAGGGATGCTGGGATGAAGGTTGGACTAGATGATCCTGGAGGTCCTTTCCAACCATAGTGATTCTATGATTCTATGAAAAGAATTAGTGACAAAAAGACTGAAACAGTCGATACTACTTCTATGTAAGTCATTACAATATATATTGATTATATATTTAATGAAAATGGGGTTAATGAGGAAATAGAAGTGCAGGTCAATATATGAAATAGCAAAGGATAGTGAAATTTAAGTCAGCAGGGACAAGACCAAGAAGCTTACCCTAAAGCACTCGAGAATGCACCAATCTCTAATGAATTCCCAAAGGAAACATGGTATCTATTTGTTTAAAGGGACTCAGGTAAATTTGCAGGATAGTCCAGCGTAAAGCTGCTTAGGAGGAGTTGCAGAACTATTTTTTAGTGCTGAATGACTAGGTGATAAAATGGCAGATGAAATCCAGTGTTGATAAATGCAAAATAATGATCCCAGGAAAAACAGCTTCTAATTACATACCATGTTAAGTTTTACATTAGCTAGTCCCATTCCAATGGGGGATCTTAAAGGCCACTGAGAGTAGTTCACGAAAAATATCATCTGTGTGTTCAGCCACACTGAAAAGGCAAATAGACTCACTAAAATTATGAGGAGGAAAAAGGAGAACAAAATAGAAAACATCTTTATGCTTATCTATAAAGCCTTTGCTTGCACATCGAATACAATGTGCTGTTCTGACCACTCCTTGAAAAAGAGCACAAGAAAAGCAAATACAGAGAAGGGCAGCAAAGATGATGAGAGGTAGGGAATCACTTCTATGTACAAATTGGATTAGGCCCAACCTTATGCCTTGTAGAGGGAATGAACTGGGATGTGCAGAACATAGAAGGGATGTGGGGAATTTATCTTCACTGATTTTCATGGTATTCAGTCACAACTTTCCTTTTCCTTTAGGAACTTCATGTGGTTTTAACCTCTATGGATGTTCATGCCTTGGTCCACAGAAGTTTCACTCATTTAAGCATTGTTATAGGATTATCATTTTAAAGAAATATCTGTTGTGGTAGTTATTGAGTGTCTTCATTAAAAGTGAGCTCTGCACTGCATGAAGTGAGATTTCTTAGTAGTGTTCTTAGTGTTCCTCAGCCAGGACTTGCAACCCTCTACATGAATCTCAATGTTGCGGCTTTGCAACATCATCCCTCAAAAGAGGACTGAGTACAAGAAGATTAGATAATTTGTGAATTATACTCTGTCAAATTTGTCGTAATCTCTGTTTGTTTGTTTTTTCTAATATGAAGTATTTTTTTTCAATATTTTTGATGTCATAGACAATACTGATTAGAACAAGAAAGATTGATATGCTACAGGAATATAATAAAATGTTAAATGGGTTAAAAATTAGCTGAATTAGCAAAGGGGATTTAATAATCTAAATACATTTTACAAGGGATAAAGATAATTGTTCTTGCTTCATCTGCTGGTATGCTAGTGACTGACTGCAGTTCCGTGGTTTACAGTTTAGTTTGCTATGACAGTGTCATTAATAGAATAATTTTACTCATGGTGTGAGCAGCACAGCCTTGCCTTACAAAACCTTCTGCCTTCCCCACTGATTCCCCAACTTTGCTCACTGAATACAGAAGTCTTCAGAGAACTGCAGATTGCACAGATCTGTGCACGAGTCTCTTTCAATGCCTATTATACCACACTGGAAAGGTGTCAGCTGCCAACATTAATGCAAAAAAAGGCACTGAATACTTCAAGCTTCTCTGCCTCACTGTAGTTATTCAGCCTCTCTTTCCTTGAAGCAAAGTTTGTGCTAAACTTCTGTGAACTTAATTTTGGATGGAACAGCTTCACGCTCTGTTCCTTGAATAAGAACAGGAAATTGTCTGGGTTTTCTCAGGTTGAAGAGCAAAATATGACAGTAGTTTTTCCATTTCAGTGCTTGGACTAGAGGTTTGGCAGAATCATTGTGTCAGAGATATACCTATTTTTAACAGTGAGATCTGCATGTACACTCTGGAAGCTGAAAAATTCCCCATTTAATGTGCTGAAGAAGGATGGGAGGTCTCAGGAAAAAGCCAAAACCAACTCATAAACAAAACAAAAAACCCCCAACAAAACCCAACAGATTTGATTATATGATTAAAGTTTCAATTCAGGCTGAAATGGTGAATACAAGGGCAAGCCGGAACTTATTACTTTGAGAACTCAGCTTTACCTCACTATTTCAGAGGATTTGATTAGGCTTAACTTGCTTGATTTTAGTATAATACTAATTTACACCAAATGACAAGAAGCAGGTGAAATGGGTACAACAAACCTCTCTTACAGTTGATTCATTGCCTTTTACCTTTTGCAACAATAGATGTATAAACTGTGATCTTATCTCTATTCTTTCCGATTTTGTTTCTGTGACATTTAGGTTAATTACTCTCTCTGTGCAAAGTACCTTGATTTACACATTTTGATGTTTAGCAGAGCAACAAGCGGAGTCCTATGCAAAGTCAGATGAAAGAGAATAGGCGTGGCTGATACTCTGGAGGGAAGGAATGTCATCTGGAGGGACCTTGACGGGCTTGAGAGGTGGGCCCATGCCAGCCTCATGAAGTTCAATAAGGCCAAGTGCAAGGTCCTGCATGTGAGTCAGGGAAATCCCAAGCACAAATATAGGCTTGGTGGAGAATGGTTTGAGAGTAGCCCTGAGAAGGACTTTGTGGTGTTGGTTGACAAAAAGTTCAACATGACCTGACAATGTGTTTCCAGCCCAGAAAGCCAACCATGTATCCTGGGCTGTATCAAAACAAGTGTGGTGAGCAGGTTGAGGGGGGTGATTCTCCCCCTTTACTCCATTCCTGTGAGACCCCACTTGAAGTACTACATTCAGCTCTGGAGCCCGTAACACAAGAAGGACATGCATCTGTTGGAGCGGCTCCTCGGATCAACTTAGAAAGTTGATCCGAGGGCTGGAGCACCCTTGCTGTGAGGACAGGCTGAAGAGAAGGCTCCAGGAAGACTTTATAGCAGCCTTCCAGTATCTGTAGAGGGCCTACAGGAAAGCTGGAGAAGGACTGTTTGCAAAGGCGTGTGGTGATAGGACAAGGGTTTTAAACTGAAAGAGCATAGATTTAGATTACATGTAAGGAAGAAGTTCTTCACTATGAGGGCGGTGAGACTCTGGAAGGGGCTGCCCAGAGAGATTGTGTATACCCCCTCTCCGAAAGTGTTCAAGGCCGGGTTGAGTGGGGCTTGAGCAACCTGGTCTAGCATTGAGTGTCTCTGTCCATGGCAGTGGGGTTGGAACTATTTTAATGATCTCTAAGGCCCCTTCCAACCCAAGTCATTCTATGATTTGAGCTTACAGCCTCCAGTGGCATAATTAGGCAGGGAGTCCCTTGAGATTGATTCATCTCTAAGGCAGAGGCAGCCGCAAAACAGAGTTCTTGGAATTAATCACAGGAGGTTGTCCTTGTGGCTCATGTGTCACAGGAGCCTACTGACACTGGAGACTTGGATGACAGATCTTAGAACAGGCATAATCCCAGTTCACCAAAGGCTGTCCCCAGTGATGAAAAATTTGTCAGAAAAAATTAGGCTTTGTCTCAGACACTACGTTTAATCAGCTTAATCAGCAATATGTGATTATGTGGCACTTATTTTAAAACCAAATTAACCTCTGTTACAGAGCCTCTGCTTAGTTTCTGTAAATTAACAATGGGTTATGACTTTTTGCAGCAGAGGTTACATTAAAAAAGTACACGTGTGCAAAAAAATAATAACCAGCTAAATGGGAAGCTTGTTATACTTCTCTTGCTGTTATGCCCCTTATCACTTATTTTAAAGAATACAGAGTGCTACATATTTTCTGTTACCTTTAGTTGAAGTAATTGCCGTGTTGTGTATTGGTGCATTTCTTTTTTGTTTCTCTCTCCTTCCCCTACTGCTTTTTCCTCCCAAAATATTATTCTTCTCCCAGGGAACCACTGAAAACAGCACAGCAGCAGAACACTGTTGTTCCCTTTCTGCAGTGACTGGGAGACACTGCAGGTGAAGTCAAAACCAGGATCTTGCAGAGCTGGGAATATTTCTTCCCAGTGCTGATGTGTTGTTTGTTCCAAGTCTCTTCCTGCCCCTTATTTATCTCACCTTGATTGCAAATGTGACCTTCTTTCATCTCCTCACTCAACTTGCCTCCTTACTACATTCTCTTGAGTGTTCCCTCTGCCCATTAGTTTACACTTAGCTAATCTCCTTCTAATTTAGCTGCCATTTGCAACCCGCTGTTGACCTTTACTTTCCACCCCTTGAATGCTGCCTTTTGTCTGGTTACGTTGATGGGTCCCTCTAGAGCAAGTGCAGCAAGATGGGTTTGAAGACTGATGGTCTTTCGGTGAAAGGAAGTGCTGCAGTTCACAGGCAGTTCCTGAACTTAGCTCTGACCTCCATGGGTGTGGGATTTGGACATGTCTTAGATGAGACACTGTATGGGAATAGACAGTGCTATGTTCTTCTACCACCTCTCTCTTAGAAACACAGCGTAGCTTTTTCTTGCTGTAATACTTAATCCTAGTGCTGACTTCAGTTTTGAAATGGTTAGTTTGGTTGTGACCAGTTCTTGTCATCCTACTGCATACAGAGCTGCTTCTGCTTACCCCGCATTTGGTTCAGTACATAGGCAGCTCTTAGAATTAATCCATCTGTTATGTGTTCCATGGATATCAAAAGAAAGAGGTCTAGTATAGAAATGAGCATGTAAAAATCTTGTACCGTTGCTGTTTGGAGTAAACTGAGTAGATACTGGTGATATGTCTTAAGAGCTTTTGCTTTGACCTTGTGAGGTAAGTAGGGGAAAATGCATTTGGAAGTTAGGTAGCAGACCAGGAGAGAACAGCATATAAACAGATTTATGGAACTGTCACTCAGTGAAGATGAAAGACAAAGTGCTGTTAGAATTGCTGTTCTCTAGATGAAACCTAATAGGCAGTGTAAGTAGTGTGCTCGCCAGCTCAGCAAGGCGATGCTGTCAGAACACGAGTTGGTAGCACCACCAGCTTGTCATTTAAAACCCAGAAACATTGAAAAAAATAATTTACCCACCCCTGTGTGCACTTCAGAGCTGGTTAAACATGCAGGTGGGTAAAGTAATCCTTCTGTTGGTATCAGGACTTAATAAATCCAACTATTTCAATTTAATCAGTTTTAATACGGCTTTCTTAACATAGCTGTATTGTAACTGGTTTCCAGCTTCACCTCCTCAATCTGTGGCTCCACGGTGAGAAACAAAGTAGTTCACAGCACAGCAGTCATTCCTTGAAGTCAACATTTTGAGAGTGCAGAATTCCATCCACTGTAATTCCAAAGGACTGTAGTGATATTATGGACAGTATCATTACTAGTGAATAGGAGTCTTGAATACAAAAGGCCCCAAAACTTTAATTTCATTTCATTGGGAAATTTTTAAGGAATGACATAGTTACTGGTTTAAATCATCTGTTTTCTATGGTCTTATCACTAACCAGGAGAAATCCTGAATTTGCTTCTGGTCACTGGAATTTATCAGCACCTGAATTTCAGGTATCTGAGGGGTAGTTCTTCAGCTTGTGCAAAAAGTCAAAGCAAGGGCAGCTTCCCTTAGCTGCAGGTCTCTCAAGACTCCCTTCAGGCTCTAGCTGTGAAAAATAAATTTAAAAAAGTTGTGAGGAAGGGAAGTACAGACTGGATACTATTGCTTCCCAGCTTGGAAGGAGATTTATATGGATCACCAGTGACGTAAGGTAGGAAATGTGTTTGGATTTCACTGAGTATTATACTCTCTTTGCACTGAAGTAAACAACTGCACAGGGATGGTAGAGAGCCAGTAGATTGTAGCCAAGAGAGGACTCAAAGGAAAGCTAGCAATGGGGGAATGTGTGTCCATCTGGTTGAAGGAGAAAGCCGAAAAGGAAGGAATGGAGACAATACAGCTTTGCATTTGCCCTTCCCACTGAGATTTCTTTAATGATTCAAGCCTCATCTCTCTGTTGTACTGATGAAATAGGATTAAACACGAAGTGGGTAGTAAGTGAACAGGAAAGCATACTGAGTACATTTTAACTGGGAGTTAAAAACTTCAGCGTTCGGGGCAGCAAGCAGCTATAAGTACACATACGCAAGCATTAAGCATTTCAGTTAGAATATTAATAGATAACACTTTTTTTTTCTGCTGAGTTGTGCTACTAGAGTAAGAAATGACATTTAAGTCATTTAATAGCTTGTCAGTGATATCATGTATTGTAATATCTGAGTCTTGATATCATGTTTGTGACTGAGGATTGGAAGTCATTAAGTTCCCTGAGAAATTTGAGGGTTGTATCTTCACACTTTCTGTGCATTATTTTTATCACCCGCTTGTAACAAAGGACCGATTGTTTCTAAAAATTTTGATAATACAGATGTGGAATGTTTTCAAGTAAACTCGCTTTGTAATAAAAACTATGCTTCCGAACATTAATGAAAAATTAAAGGCAAAAACACATCCAGAGTCCAGTTGTGCTCATTCAGCCACACCACAGCTTCCCGATAGCAAACGAATGGTATAGCTGGTGGAGAGACTGTGCAAGGCAGCAGGCTGTGCCCATCTATACCTTGCTGTAAACACTGAGGTAGTGCAGGATAAGTGGGAGCTTGTTGCGAACCTCCGTTCAGTGGCATCTGACATGAGTACTGGAAGGAAATAGAATGGTAATAATTAATTTTGAGTAGGGACTGAGGAATTGAGGTTACAATTGGCTCCCTACCAACAGCTGCTGAGTATGATGGGGAACCATTTTGTGAGATGATACTTGGTGAGGGGAGGTTTCATAGTGGTGTTGGCATGACTCTGAACTAGCAGGTGCTGAGATCTGTAAGATTTGTTGCATGTTATTCATCAAAGGAGAATTGCAATCAAAACAAGTCAAGCATGCCAGAAGAAATGTGGGACTCCACTCAGCTGAAGTAAAATAAAATCCACGGGAGCTCAGCACTCAGTGGGATGCTAAACCTGAAAGGAAACTCTATGAAGTGTAAGATGATTAGATTTAGACAGCGGTTTATGATATAATAAGAACACATGTCCTTTAGCACAGCGGAAGCAATAGGTGTGGGAGAGACTCTTTGTCTTCCGTGATGCAGGGCATAAAAGACAAGGTGAATTGTACGGTTTGCTACATAAGGAGTTCACAGAGACCGTCAAGGTCTGTGAACTTTGCAGTGTGCTGCTGGAAGGGCCAAGTGGATTTCCCTGCATGGAAGAGAGGAGATAGAGTGCGCTTGGCTAGTTAGTGACTGAATTGTCAGTGATATGGTGGGGTTCTTGTTCATTTGCTTCACGTCACTGCCAGCTTCAGCTGCTGTAAAAATAGCTTTAACTGGAGAGCTGAACACCACTAAGGTAGTGTCTGTGCTTCTGGTGTTATAAACTGTTGGCATTTATAATTTTTTGCTGTTTTGACATCCTCTATTTTAGAAAATAGGTATTAGAATAATTCCTATAAAATATTTTAGATATTGTAAAAGTATTCTTTTAGTTACTTTGTTCAATTAAGACTGGGATCTCATTAAGTCAAGATAATTAATCAGTTGTTTCCAGGCCCAAATTCAGGTCTCTTTAGTAGTGAATAAAAATGAATGTGGTGGTCTTGAAGTAGTTCTCTTTTGTAGCTATTAAAGGACCTTTTTTTTTATTGGCTATAAACCCCAAGGGAAATATACAGAGTATATTCAGAGTGAAAAACATGTATTGTAAGGATACTTGAGCAGTACTGCCTCATCTCTTTATACTGAGTAAAATCACATGGAAAGCTGAGAGACTGTTAAGGTTGAACTAGAGTCAAAGGGAAGTTCGTGTGCTTGGAAAGTTAATGTACTTTCTGTATTAATGACGGATAAAACAGTCAAGAATGAAATATCCCTCTCTGTATTCTTTCAGTCTGGGAAACAAAATGGAAATAAAGTGCTAAATTTATATGGAGAGCTTATAAATAGAAACTAAGGAAAATGAGTTGCGAAAAAATGATTTTTTTTTCTCTCAAATTTTTTAAAAATAGGTTTTCTGTTTAGTCTGTAAACATTCTATGAATACAAACTTTTTTAGACTCTGCAAAATATTTTGACAACATTTTTAATTGCTGCACAGTTTACAAACACTTTAAAGCTATCCTTGATTTTTTTTTTTTTTTTTTTTTTTTTTAAATCATCAGTATGAAGGCCAATATGTTGTTCTGGAAGGTAAGAAAGAGGACAATTTCCCTTAAAGGCACAGCTTGTTTGTCATAAGGCAGAGAAAGAAAATGCTTGCAAGCTATCTCACTTTTTAATAATCATTCAGAAACATAAGACTGAGATTTGGAGAAACTTCAGTGGAGTAAAACTAGAAATGCTTGATTGGAGTTAGTGTATGAACTAACAGTAGCAGATTTCTCTGTCATATTCTCTGGGCAGAGGCTATACCTTGATGATTTGTTTTTTTTTGGATGTACCTAAAACATTTTTCCTCTATGTTTGTAGGTGATCTAGGTCTTTGGTCTCCTATGAGAGACAATCATGACATTTACCTCCTGGCAGAGAGATTCCTAAAACCTTATTCATTAGGCTATATAAACTGCCTCTTCCAGTGCAGATCAATCCCATGCATGGGAGGATGAAGTTCTAAGTCTGTCCAATGCACACTGTGACTGAATAAATCCGATGTGGTTTAGGAAATCGTGAGCTTTAACTTGATTTTGCTTCTGTAATATGGCAGGCAACTTGGCAGGTTTGTTAATTTGATCTTATTTTTTCCTCACTAGAAAAGTAGGATTAATGCTCCTGTTGCTATCTGCATCCTAAGAAAATAGCTTAGCTTGTAGATTGCTATCTGTGGCAGGTTTGGATTCTACGATGAACCCACAGGCATGTATTTTCTATGGTCCATGCCCGAGATCTTCTTGATGTATTTGGGCTAGTTATAGGCAAACAGGCTTTCCTTTGAGGACTATTTTATGTATACATTTCCTTCACAGTATACTAGCATAACGTATAGTAATTGCCTCTAACCGTGCCAACTTTACTAGCTGTTTTCCAGCAGGCAAATATTGATGCAGGACTCTGAAGCGATGGCCTAGCTATGTTGTATGCGCTGATGGTTGAATCTACTAACTATTTAAAAAAAGCACATCGAGTCAAAGTCGTAGGGAGAGCCTTCTAAATTAAATCTTGGGGGAACTCTACACTCTTGCCAGGAAGAACGTGTGATGAATACAGTGTGATTTTGATGTCTTTCAGATGGTGCAATATTATGCTGCCTGACATTATCCTCTTTAGGTACGTGATGTGAAATGGTATAATGTTGCACGCGATAAAACCGCGTTGGATTAAAAGCTAGAACGGTCAAATAGAACAAAGCCCAACAGTCTAACAACAGCTTTCTTGTATGCCAACAAATACAAATACAGTTTTCTAAACTAATTATGCATCTTTCTACTCATCTGAAGTTAATATAATTTCCTAGAGGCTTAGCGTTTCACCATTAGACATACCTTCGCACCCACACACAGTGTATTTCTGGTTCTGCCCATGAATTCTTAATGTTTAAGGTTTGATAGGGAATACACTGGTTGAGTCAATTAGTGCTGCAGCTACTACTTCTTTTAGCCCCACTGTAACTGTTATAAAGGAAAAAAAGGTGTCATAACCCTCACAGCTGTCTCTATCAGTCTGCTACATCTGATGTAAAAGCATGAGTAACACAGAAGTGCAGGTTCAGCTGGTTTGCCAGCCCTCCAGTGTCTCAGCAAAACACACTTGAGTTTGATATTGCTTCTTTGAAAAAAAACAACATTCTTTTGTTCTCTAGCCTTTCTCTGGACTATTGTAGCCATCAGCACATCCAGAGCCTGCTTCAGTCCGTCATCACTAATGGAGCAGTTCTGTAAAAGCTATTTGGAGCTTTCAGGATGTCATGCTTAGGAACTGATTTTTCTGTTCATTAATGGCATAGACAGAGCACAATTTTTCCAGTGTATGTGTACTTTACTAAGCTATTTCTCAGGGTATCATTTGCAGGTGTCATGTAATTAAAGCTTAGTCTAGCCTAAGGTTTTTTTAAATAGTACTTTTCCCATTCAAACTATGTCAGGACACTTAGTTGGTGCAATGATTACATAGGCAATTAACTCAATCATTATGCACTCAGCAATAGTTCACACACAACTCTGTATGTTACAACCTAAATTTTATAGAAGAATATAATATTATAATAATATAATAGAATTAGTTTAGAAGAAGCCTTGTGGGACCTTTAAACTTCTACTTAGAGGCCAGCAAAGGGTCTAGCTTTCTGATCACCTTTAACAGAGAACAGCAGCTGGACTTTCCTAAGAGTTACATGCTGCAGTGTCAGCAGCTGGTTATACAAACATGTCATGATCCCTATTAGAGTCCATGATGTACTTCCCCAAAAAAGGAGAAAGTCACTCAGTGAGTAGGGCTGAGACAATTGTAGTTTAGTTTGTAATTGTCTTGGAACTGTGCGGTTGGTTCTCTTGGGTAGCATATAGCTCCAGATGTCCTAAAAGTCCTTTGCTGTTCTTTGATGAGGAGTATTCATCTGTAACACTGTGATTTTTAGGCCCAATATTCTGGCCAATAAATTTTGCCCATCAGTCACACATGGTAGATAATGAAGCTTTCCCGTAAGTCTACTATAAGAGGAACTCTCACAGAGAGGCAGTCTTGAATTACCATGTACAAATGTAAGGAGCTTGTTTGTGTGTTTGGCTTTCTGTTTTAAAAACAGTGTAACTGTGAAAGGTGCTTTCAGACTTAAGAGTACAGAGTAAGGCAACGTGCCAAATTGTACATGCTTCCAAAGTAGGATGCTGACCTCCTGATTTACAGAATATGCAACTTAGCTTCTTACTGTAAGAACAGGATTGCACTGTGGCCACATCAGCTTATGGCACTTAGTACAAGATAGATCATAATGAAGTCTATACACCTGGATGATCCTGGACACTCAGAGCAGTAACTGCTAGTCTAGCACTGTCAGTGGGAGATTAGGTACAGTCAAAACTAAGATAACACTGCCGCATGTCAAAAATATCATTGCTCACCTTCTCCATGACAAAGAATGGAGCACTGGGAAAGGGACAAAATGAGCTGCTTCTCAAGAGGAGGACACACCTGGAAGGAATGCTACCTTCCTCTCATTGGTGAGGAAGGCGTACCAAAATTAATTATTGAAGATGCTTTGGAGGCAAGCAACTCCATGCCAGGAGTTGAAACAAAAAAAAAAGTGGATGTCTGCCTAAGTAAGATCCAGTTTCTTTTTTTTTTTTTTTTTTTTTTTCTTCTTTTTTTTTTTTTTTTGTAATTTAAGGTTTGCTAAATTACTGTTATAAATTATGAGGATGGAAGACTAATGAGACATGAACACTAACTTGGGATTTTATAAACAGGAAAACTGAAAGCAAGGTTTAATAACAGAATAAATACTGATCAAAAAAAGGTTTGAGAATGACTGAGAAACAGATAAAAATAATAGTAGCAAATACACTGGATGAATACCTATTAAAAGGAAGAACATAGCCTGAAATCTTAGTGGAGTTTTCTAAGGGAATAGGACAAAGCACAGAATGGGTTGCAAAGAGTGAATGGGAATTTACCTAGAGCTCTGACAGTTTCTTTTATAATTTCACAGTTACCGACTTTCAGGCATAGAAACTAAAATGTCTGCATAGTAAACTTGCTACAGTAGGAACAGTGAAGACTAGAAAACAACTACAGATTCATAGAACAAACTGAGCATCTTCTCAGCAGTGGACAATTTTCTTCATCTTTTAAGGAAGGAATGTAAAAGTCATTGTAGCTGTGGATGTTAAATGGGAATATACAGCTATTGTAAATACCCACTGGGCCCAGCTAAGATTATTTTCTTCTACACACTTATAAGCAGTTTGAAGACTCGATAGTATTTCTGGCAGTGGGAAGCCAGAGGCAGAATGCTTTGCAGCAGCAGGAGCCACAGAGCACGATATATCTGCTGTTATTTGTGGCTTGTCAAAAAAAAAATAAAAATTGGTTTCCCTATAGTTCATTTACAGTTTTATTGCATTAATTCATACTTTGTGCTGTGTGGCTCCTCCTAGATGTAGGTTGGTTTTTGGTTTGTATTGTGAGTTTTTTTTTTTGGTTGGTTGGTTTTTGTTTGGTTTGTTTCTGTTTGTTTTGTTGTGTTGTATTTGTTTTTTATTCCTGTGTAAATGCTGAAAGACTGGGCTAGTTCCTCAAAACACAGCTCACTGAAATACTCATTTAGCTAAGGGGAACCCCTTTGAAACAGAGTCTATATTTGGCTTGGCAGCTGAAAGGTAATTGCTTTGATAGCCTCTGTGATCTGGCTATAAATGGTAAACTCATTAGAAGCGCCTGATGAAAACCAGTCAGTTTAGAGAAGTTGGCATGTGAGAAATACTTTCATAAGACAGGAATTTTTTTGACAGCACGTTAGGCAGCAAGATTCCTTTAAGTGCATAGATCTGGTATTTTTCTAAGAAATACTAGTGTGGCAGCTCTTGCTAAACCTGTCTTTGTCACACCAGGTGCACAAACACGTCCTGCATAGAATATTATTTAAACATCAATGAACTCTCAAAAGAGGAAGAAGCAACCCACATACCTCTGACCTGCAGTTCATATTCTCACACACAAAAAGTGGATTTGGTTTAAAATATTGTCTGAAGTCAGGTTACAGCTGTCAAGGCCCAGCTAGCACCAGATGATTTAACTCTCTGGAAGTTTTTGGTATTATTTCAGGCACTCTCTTATATTAAAATATTCTGTCAGGGATTTCTCGTGCATCATGACTTTTAAAGTGATGTTATCAGTATGCTTGTTTTTAATAACCATTTGGCAGCTGACAGCGTGTATCCGTTTTCTTATCTATTGTCTTCCATACTGTTTGCACCATGGTTTGTTTATTTTGTTGCCATTTATAGTAGGGTCTCCCACAAGGCTGTGGGTGCCGGTAATGGTTTTTTTAAGAGCAAAAATATCCTTGCAGCAATTTTATAAATGGAAAGTGACACAAAGAATAAACAGATGCAAGGAGAGAACTAATGCATATTATAAATTGCCTCCTAATACCTTCATCACTCAGAGAAATCTGTCAGTCCGTGAGGCTAAGCTGAACTATTATGGATTTATCTCAAGGAATATATGCTCATATCTTTCAAATACGATGATTTCCCCTGTCAAAAGAAAATGGCACTATCTACATTTCTTAGGAAATCTATGGGGTTTTAGTACGGAAAACATGGAAATTGCTGTAATATACATGCAACCATCATTCTTTTGAGTGCTTTCAATAAAGGACCTCATAATCTATAATAAAAAAAAAATAGAGGAGAAATTCAGGTGTTTACTGTGATGAGAGGAAACCAGTCATAAAGACTTTTTTCTTCTTAAAATATTGTAGCTATTGTATATGCAATCTAGTTATTGCAGAGAAGTATCACACTGAAATGTTGCTGTGATTCTGGCATAAGAGTGCTTAGACTGTCCTAAAATACTGGTAATATTTGAATTTGGGACCAAATACTCATCTGGCCACCAATGACAGAAGTCAGCTATCTTTGGCTATGCTGGCAGTGTGCTGGAAGGTTTAGCAAAGAAATTTAGGCTCTACTTCCAAAACTTTTGTCATGTACCTCTCCCTAAAGACTGCAGATCTCTGAAGAACCTTAAGGCGAGTTCTCTGGACACCAAGCAGGCAAAGAGCTTTGAGGGGACCTCTCAGTCCTTCCTGACTTTCTCCTGTGGCTGGTCTATAGGGATCCCAAAGCCAGAAGTACTGGGGCTTGCTTTTGTACCCAGACCATGTTTTTTCGTACTGTGTTCTCAGAACACGGCCATCCCTTGTGTGGCTCGTAAATTCTTAATCTGCAAGGCCTGTATTTGTAGGAGTAGGCAATGTGTTTGCAATGCAAATTAAGAGAAGGACTGACCAGACATCTGGTTTACTTTTAATAATTAATAATTGTTTACATTTCCAGATATGTTCGTTCTAAAGTATTCAAGCTGTACCTAAACCTCCAACCAGGCATTCACAAACCTTATTTCAATGTAAAGCAAAACATTCAGATTGTAAATAAATGCCTCGTATTAGGCATCTAATTTTGAACATGTTCTTCTCTTGCTTTAATAGAGTGACTGAGCTGTGTGAGTCTGTACTCTTCAGGTTTCGAGGCATTATCTCTGGACAGACTCCTCTTTCTTGCTTTCTGAGCCAAAGAAATCGCATGGCACAAAATGCAGGATCACAGCAGGCCTCTCCTTTCTTGTTAGAATGGGAATACCTACAAACATCTGACTAGCAGTGGTAAAAGGTTGAGGACCTGCAGTTTAGGGTTTGATTCAGCATTCTGATACCTGACTTAACAATGGAGCAGTTTGCTGTTCTCTTGCTCTTCTGGCATATCTTTCTTACTTAACTTTCTTCTCATTTTACTTTCAAATCAATGTCGCTTCAGCAGCTACATTAAGTTCACTACACCTGGTGGCTGTACTCTGTGGTACAGGCACCAAAGGGTTTTTCATGCCTCTAACATAGTCATCAGTTAGTTTGAACCACAGAAATACTGCAATTGGATCTAAAAACAACTCTGTGATGTTGGGGCCAAAGGGCCACTTCAAAGTGATTTAGTGCTTGGGCTTAGCTGTGTTAACCTAACTGTTGTCCTATATTAAAATCAGTTGCTAATGGTAACTAACAGCTAATGATGGGCCAGTCTGGGTCCTAGGTTAGGTCTTTGACATAATGAAGTATTAGGCTTACCACTCTGTGTTAAATATACCTTAAGGACACAGGGTAGAATCTTTCATCTGGAAGAAATGGAAGTTTGTCCAAATGAATTCACCAGTGTGTTATTTAATAGCTTCCTCAGTTCTTTAGCACTTTCCCATCCTGTCAATATTCAAATAGAGAAGCACAATTATTCTAGCTGTGGGTTGTGTCTCCATTTAGCTGTATTCATTAGCTAGTTGTTTTTTTTTAAGTTATCACTAAACCTGTGAATTTGCCCAAGTCAGACATGAAAACTCAGATTGATGCTTACAAACTGTTTCAGGGGTTTTACATAGCCTTATGCTTGTGCTGGAATAAAACGAGCAATATGCTGTCTCTTCCTGGGATAATAAAGTGACGCTTTTTTTTTATTCCAACCATAGGACCCAGAATGAAGTAAATCACATTTTTTGTACATTAGATCAAATTTTTCTGTTTCTCATTGATGCTAAGATGAAATGTGGTATCAGTGGGAACGCTTTCTGGATAAGATACACATAGTTTTCTCTACCAATACCTGTTAGAAAACTCCTAATCAAAGCTTAGTAGGAGTTGTAATTGTGTCTACATATATGTACTGGACAAACTACCAAATGCAGTTAATGTAATAGACTCCAAGAAGTTGCTGACACAGAGCAGCACCAAACTAGAGGCAAACAATCAACACCCCTCCACCTCCCAAACAGTTTCATATTGTTTCTGACTTTTATCCTATACATTCCAGTAATAAATCTTTATTTCATGTGTGAAACATAATTTTAACTTCGTAAGAGACAGCATTTGGTCACATAACTGGGCACTTTACTACACTGCCTGAATCCACATGTTACTAGACAGAATAATTACAGCCTATCATCTGCAGCTTTCCTAGAACTGGGGATGTAATTGAAACCTGCAAATTAAAAGAGAAAGGTAATAGAATTGCTAATCTAAAATTTATTAGTATGTTCTGCTATGTTGGTTGTGTGCTTAATGTATGTTCTCCATAATGACAGTCAAAAGAGATGACCAAATATTTTGCTGATAAAAACTGGTGAGACTCCATTGAAATCAACAGAAGTTGATTCCTGGCTGTCCTGAGCTTGCTAGAAAATCCTAGTGTGTTGTAGGGTGATACAGCTCTGATGTTGCCAATGCTGCAGAATCTAGTGATGAATGGACCCTGTCACCTTACCTAGCAGGTTTTGGAGTAATCTTTAGCTGAGTCTCGTAGGAATACCTTTAAAAGGATTATTTGGGATTCAATATGACATTCTGCTTTAATGGTGTCTTTTCCTTGCTTCTAGTTAGTTTAACTTGTTGGAAGTGTTAGGGACAAGGCATAAAACTAATTCAGCCTGCTGTCTGTCTCTTGTTCATTCGAGGAAAAAGTGGCTTTCTGGAGCTTTCTCTTTCCCTTTTGCCTGAATTCACAACCTTGAGTGAACCTCAAGCGTGTGATTTTATGTGTTCCCTTCACAGTAGAGCCCAGGACCTTTGCCCTGTTACATACTTGCACATCTTGTAGAAAGTGATAACATCCATGCGTCTTTATGGTGTTTGTGCCACAAAAAAAATCACCCATTCTTGAAAACCATGGCTAGACGTGATTATTTAAAAGTAGCTCTTTCATACTATTCCTGAGTTTCTTTTTCTTCCATCTTCCATCTTTAGAGGCTGTTTCTGCCAAGTGCAACAGTAAGAATGGAGTTTTTCAACTATTTACAGGCAGTTTGAACAGTAGTATTGGCTTATAAGAGCCTGCTTATTCTGCATCAAGGGCTTCAAATTTGGCTGTGGGCTCTAGGTAGGCTGGCACAGTGTTAATGGACTCTTTCAAAGTCTGACAAGCGTCTTGATGTAAACATAATTTTGTCAGTAATAAAATATGTTCTTCCAGGATCTGAGTCTTGCTGTGTATAATGATTTTTTTTTTCACTTTGAAAGTCCTCTTACTGAAAGATGAACCAGATTCTACCTTTGTGCTTATTTCTTTCTACCATCCTCATGGTGCCACACATACAGTCCCCTTCCATATAATAGTATTTACTTGAACTATGCAGTTCCAGTTATAAAGAAACTTTCTAGCAACCCAGAAGTGCCTATTGTCACACAAGAATGTTAAATAAAAAAAAAAGCAAGCCCTCTCCACCACAATGAGGACTTTTTGTATCAATCAGCCATGTTGTTGGTTTTGTTGTGGATATTTGATCAATGGAGATCTCTGGAAAACTGAAGAGCTTCTTTCCTCAGCTGGGCTATGTTAGAGAACCCAGAAAGCCTGGAGCAGGGTGAAATGTGAACATAATAGGTTGAAAGATTTGAGGGCTTAAAGAAATTCTTGGGGTTTTTTTATCCAAAATGCTTAGATAATTTTTGTTTTCTTCTTGATAAGCACTGTGGGTTATTTCTGTGGAATCCAAATAATGTTGTCAGTGTCTTGGAAAACCTCAGCTGTCTTTCGTTGGTCTGGACCGACTTGGTAAAATACAAAATGGGGCTTAACGTGTATTTGGTTCCTTTGAGCTTCATTCATCTCAGAACTGCAACTATTGGGAAGTTGTGTAGCTAGATAGAAGGATAGGTGGGACAAATTGTCACCTTCTGCAAATACCTCTAGAGTAGCTGTATGGTAGATCTCCCATCCTAATGCTTTCTAGGAAATTCCTGGTGTTTTCCAAGTAACTTTAAAGTGCTTTCTTGGAGTTCCTCCACACTGAGAACCTGGTACACTGGAGAAAGGTGTGTATTCCTTGATGCTCTTTCTGTTTGGGAAGTAATGCATTGTCCTGTTGTTAATGATGGAGCTAAGACTTAGCTCTGTGTCTCTCGGAACCTTACAAGCCTTTCATACTTCCTCTATACCTCTTATATCCAGTGACCGATAGCTAAAACCTTATTAATTCTTACGAAACACTTGTTTATATTGAAGTTTCACTGGCACGTTTTTTATGAAGAACTTAATAAATGATTAAAAGGCTTCTTAAGAATCGATTAGTGAGATGTTATAGGTTTTCCGATGCATCAGTACCATGTCTCACAGCAGGAGTCTTGCTAAGTAAGCGTTCTGTGTTGCTCCTGGAGGAATCAGTCTCTCTCTCCTGTTGGTCATAGCACCACGTTATGAGCATCCTTCTGGCTCAGGTGACCAAGGAAGATGCTGAGAGCTTTGTAGCTGACCCAGGACTCGAGCTTCCTCCTGTCCTGCTCCCCACTCTCAGCCCTTTAGAAGGAACTGTTTTGAAGCAAAACATTTCCATGATCCGAACTTAAAAATGAGGAGATTTTTTTCCTCTTATGTTGTAATATAACATAAAAGCTGAATTTCTGGCACAATGTTTTCATGTTACTGAAGCTGAAGAGCTTAACAGATCCAAACAAACTAATTTTGAAATTGCATATAGCAGTTTGTGTTTTTTTCATTCTATTTTGAAACCCAAACACATTTGAAATGTTAGGATTTTCTGGGGAACTGAAAGTCTGGATTTTAATGAGTTTTAATGCAGAAACCAGAGAGCCCCTGGGGCTCGGTGTATTCTGCAGGTGCTGTGTGATTATTCCTAGAGACAACTCTGCACAACAGTTCTGACATTTATAGCTCTGGTCAGTGCTCAGGCAGCTTCTGTCTCAGGTTCCCAGGCAAATGCAGCCAACCTGTTTTCAGATGAAGTAATTGCATACAGCAGTTCATCATCATTTTTAATAATGGGAATGGAAGTTAGACAAGCTAAAAAATGATTAATTCGGTTTCCCTCGGGAAGCTCTCCAGTATCTCCAGCAAAGGAGATAGACAGGAAAAGACTTATTTTTTTATGGGATTACAGCTTCTCCTGAGCATCTGGGGTAAAACTCACAAAAAGAAACACCACAAGAAACTTAAATTATGAATTCTTCTTTTTTTATCTTTTCCAAAGAAAAATCCTCTTGCAATATTCTGTGCTCTGTGCTCTAGGCTGTATGTGAAAAATCAGCAAACTGGCAGTAAGTAATCCAAAAATGCAGTAAGATCTAGCTGATCTCTTGGTCCCCGCGCTGTAGTGTGCTTTTTGTGCCCTGGGGTGGGCAGGCTGCATGGTGTGGGCAGCTCGCTGACACAGGTAGTGTGGGACATGGAGATGGAAAGTGCTGTAGTAATCTGTTGAAATGGAAAACAAACATCTTGGAAGCCATATGCCATTTATCTCTGGTCCTGCCATGGTGGATTGCAAACCGTGGCATTTCTCCTGTATGGTCCAGTGTTGAATTGCTAATGTAATCTATTTCTTTTCTTAGAATCACTTCTGTTTAGGCTGGAAAACTCTGATTGGTCACCTTGGAGGGTGCTGGCCTGCTACAATTGAACCTTTTTTTCTTCTTTGCCATGTTAGAAGACATTAGTTAAAGAATTAATCGTTTAGTACAAAAGGTAGGCTTCCCCACCATGGCTTCTCAAGGGCTCTGCTTGTGTTTACAGTGCTAAATGTTACCAGATCCAAAGACATCAGGAATTTATCTTACTGTTTGTTTCGTTGTACTGAGAGATGGGAAGGTCAGTTAAGTCGGACCTGTTCAATGCATAACTAAAAGGCCTGTGGGGGAAGGACTATGAGCGGGACAAGAAACCTTCTGCTGGATTTTTATCTGTAAGAGCAAGGTGGTTGTATCTGAAACCCACATGTCTGCAAGTGCTTTCTGCAGTCACAGTTTGTGGTGTTTAGCTCAGGGTTCTGATGTGGTCTAGTGAAGGGTTAAAAATGGGCAGCAGAAAACAACTTGGAAAAGTCCAGGCTGAAGAAATAAGAAGAAATGAGATTCTATTCTTGTACAAATAGGTTAATTAAACCCAATGAGTTTAAGAAAATAAGGAGGTGTAACCACTATCAGATGTTTATATCCACCTGACCTTGTTCTTGGAGGTTTTGAAAAATAGCCATGTTCTCAAACTCCTGCTGTCTTATTGCCTGTATATTTCTGTATGTAAGAGACAGAGATCCCGTTGGGAGCCTGTTATAGTCCACCCAACTAGGACAAAGAGGTTGATGAAGTGTTCTACAGGTGGCTGGCAGAATTCTTAAAATCGACAGTCTTTGTTCTCGTGGGGGACTTCAACTTACCAGATGTCTACTGGAAATACAATACAGCAGAGAGAAAACAGTCCATGAGGTTCCTGGAGAGTGTGGAAGGTAACTTCCTGACTCAGCTGGTAAGTGAGCTCACTAGGGAAGGTGCCCTGCTAGACCTGGTGTTTAACAGAGAAGAACTGGTGGATGATGTGGTGGTCAGAGGCCACCTTGGGCTTAGCAACCATGAAATGATAGTATTCTCTGTTCTTGGTAAAGTAAGGAGAGAAGTCAGCAAAACTGCTACCATAGACTTCTGGAGGGCAGACATTGACCTGTTCAGGTCACTGGTTGAGAGAGTCCCTTGGGAGACAGTCCTGAAGAGCAAAGGGGTCCAGGGAGGCTGGACAATTTTCAAGAAGGAACTTCTTGAAAAGTCGGGGAGACCAGCTCCGGGGCAGGTCAGTCCGCATTGGGGAAGGGAATCGCGACAAAAGGGAGCCGCAAGGAACTCTGTTCTTGGCTTTTTGGAGCCAAGAAGGAAGCTGGCCCGCTGCAAGGGGCCGGCAGCCGGTGGGCGGGCTGCTGAGGCGGCCCGGGCGGAGGGCGGAGCCAACCCCCCC
>VWZK01001184.1:0-14123 GCA_013396935.1 Baryphthengus martii
CTCTGTGGAGTTTGCTCTGAACCCTAAACAGAGACAATGTGGTTCTTGAAGCTGGATTTCAGGAAGCTGAAATTTGTTGTATAATGACAATTGTGTGACCATCTCCTCCTGGAGAGCCTGAACTTGAAGGGCCATCAGAGTAACATCACCATTTGGCAACAGACTGATGAGAGCCATGAAGAACTGAGCCAAAGCAGTGTTTGGTTATGTTTTAAGAGAGAAGAAATGGAGAGGGGCAGTGGGAGGACTGAAGAGTCTGTTGTGGATTAGTCAGCAGGCAAAGGACTAGTGCATGGGAGGAGCCCATGGAATCATAGTTAGCTAACTGCTTCGTCCCACTCTTCCTCCACAGATGGGCCTAAATTTTAAAAAGGAAATGTGAGTGGCAGAGAGTGTTCAAACAAATGTTTTTTTTACTTAAAATTGAAAGAGGGGTCTAGAGCTGTTAAGAAATTGTCTTGGATCTCTGTCTGATGCTAGTAGAAACTGAATCTACTGATTAAAGCTACTCTGGAAAACCTAAGGATATCTTCCCATTGTATATTCCCAGTTCTAAGTGTCATGCAGGCTGAGGTGCATGGCATTATATCATACTAAAGAGTGGAAGGTATGAGAAATAATCTGATGATCACAATCCACAAACAGTTGCAACAGAGTACCTTTCAGGAACAAAGCTTTCTAGGAATGTTAGCAAATGGTCCTGGAAATGCTGAAGCTTGGGTGACCCTTGTTAGTTTCAGCCAAATGAAGCTCATATTTATATACCCTAGAGCTGTTTTCAGCCTCAGAATGTTATAAATCTGGGCAGATGGACTTGCTAGGCAGTGCCTCTATATGCATTTCCACTAACCAGTGAAGGCCAGCCCAGGCCCTAACATCAATTTCAGAGATTGTTTTCAGCAAGTGTCCAAGGCTGTTGTACCCAAAACTTGGAGTGAGCAAGGGGGAGCATACTATCTATATGGAGCTAGGAATTTTATTTTTAGTCAAATGAATGTTTTAACAGTCTGATAGTCCAAATTATTAGTCCAATTAAAGTAATACTAGCACTCACACTCTAAACTAACACAGGAATACCTCATTAGTAATACCTTTGAAAGTGCTATACAAAATAATTTAATAATTCCTGTTCCCTTTTCTCTGATGTTATATTCACTCTCCCAGTGAATATAACAGTTCATCAAAATCCCAAAGTTGGGAGATTCAGGCTTCTTCAGGCAGGAATAGGGAGTAGGGAAATAAGATGTGTTGGCCGCATCCTGAGGTCTTTCCTAGCAGGAGCTGGAGGTTTGTGACAGGAATTACTTTGTCTTTGCCACACAGAGGGTGATACTGGTGTATTACACTATTTTACGCTATTTCCTCTGTCCCCTGGAAAAGGGTGGAAGCTGTTTCACAGTCCCCCTGTGCCCAGAGGCAGAGCTGGAGCTCAGACACTTGGTCATGAGGCACCTAGTGAACCCAGCTCAGCCCTGTTTAGGCCAAGGGCAGCCCAGACACCCCCTGGGATCCACCGCAGCCTGCCACCTGTGATGAGTAATGGAAAATATACCCATTTTTACTGGCCTGCAAGACAATGAGGTATGTGAGGCAGTGTGCAGGGATAATAATGTTGGTTGTCTGCTGGATCCTGCCACAAATCCTCTCATTTTTCCAGTTCAGGAAGAAAAGTGTCTTGAGTTTTTTCAAGGTTATCATGGCACAGGTAAAATCCATTTGTACCACAGAGTTAATTTGGTGTCAGGCATGCAAGAACTTGTTCAACCTGTAGCAAGACAGGTGAAGTAACACATTCCTGTCATGTCTACACTGTATCTTCAGAGAGACACTCCAGGATTATTGCCCAAGGACCTGCAGTGTGGATACAGATGGGATTGTCAGGGTTTGAATAATGGTATGGCGTTTCTTCAAAAATGGGATAAGTACTCAGTAGTTGTGAATGCAACTATTTATTCCTGCTTTTATAAATTTTCAGAGTAAAGATATTGAATAAAGTAAGACTCCAAGGGCATCTGTGAGGAACAGCACTGGACATTATTTCCTCATTTAGATGGAAGTACTATTTATAATCACCCTCTCCTGAGTTAGACAGACAGCTTTTGATTCATTTAATTCTATTTTTCTCCAAACCAATTTGATTTAATTTCCCCATAGGATATGCTGTGACATAGTATCAAATACATTTTGAGAAATCCAGATATATCTCTTGCATGCCATCCTCATAGTTCTGCAGTTGTATCAGCATCAGAAAAGTGAGCAGGTTGACTTGGAGCATTTGGTCTCTATGAATATATTTATGACTCTATTTTGTAGCTAATTCCACTCTTTTCCAAATATTAACTTCAGCCATTAACAAATAATATTGTGTGACTAATATTAGGTGCTAACATCACCTTCATTTTCACTCTTTTGTATTTTACGATTGCAATTCATTGGCACTAAAGGCTCAGGAAATTATATTGTACTCTGCAGCATGGTTTCTCTGCTTCCTTCCCTTTTCATGTTCATCAGAGGTAACATAAACAAGTCTTAATCAATGTTAATCTTTGTGGAAGCTTTTTTGATTGCTTAGTTTTAATCTAAATTGTTCTTTGTTCACTTCTGGTTTAGTTTCAGAGCTAATAACTTAGTCTTAGATTTTGGAACAGTCAAGTTACCTCCTTGTAGTCTAATCTTCCCACATAAGATTCTCCTTAACTGCAAAATATACTCCCCAATTATCTTCCCCTTGAATACCTTGACATATGATTCTTTTGTTAGTTTTATTGGCTTCTGACATATAAACCAGTAGCAATCTTTTTTTTTTTTTTTCTCCTTTTTTTTTCCTCTATGCTTCCTCCAACCTTTAACAAATTCACTGTCTAGCAGTAACACTGATAACATAAAGAAATAGTTCCTACATTAGATCAGACTAGAGATCAATCTTGTATGATCTCTTTCTGAAAGAGGTCAGTATCTGAAACTTCAAAGGAAAAATGCAAAATGATGGATCAAATTCTATTTCCAGGAAAGCAAAATTTGAAAGATTACAAAACCACTAATAAAATAAACAGAAAAAAAAAAAATCCTTCATAATCTATTTTAGCTATTTCTCACTCTTCCTGAAAAGAAAAAATAAATAAATAAATAAAATTATACCATTTTATGATTTAGAACAATTAATTTTTAAGTGCTTATTCTTTCTACTAACTGATCATACCAGGCAGAAGTACACTTGAATTTTTAAATTACCTTTGCAAGACATTGAGCTATTAATTTCTGAAGAGTCAAAGATTTTAAAAGACATATAATTTAACTCCTGAAACTTGTATTGGCCTAGATGAATCTCACATATCACAGAAGTTTCAAGTTTAAGCTTAAAAACATTTAAGGTTATTGAAAAAAAAAAAGGTGAAAAAAACCCAACGTATATTTTATGTAAGGCTTCCAGTATGTTTGTCAGATTTTGAAATTGCTCAAATAAATATTTTTTCTATCCTATATATGCAGATTTAAACTGCTTTTACTGTACAGAAGGTGCCTAGTTTCTAATATCTGCTTTCTAAAGATAATTAGAAAGTTAATAGCATTAAAAATTTTGGAGAACCATAGATGGTTATGTATGCAAGATGAACATTTCGTGCAGCAGGCATCGAGTGTTTCTTTATTGCCTATTATTTTAATAAAATAATAAAATATTTCTTATAGCTTATATCACTAGTATCTATTACAAGCATAAAAATTCATTTTCTGATAAATTTAAACATGTAACATGTTCTGATCTTTATTTTATGAATTTTCTATTCCATAACATAAACTCAAAAATCTTCTACTGGTAAGGTTTTATTCTAGGATTAAGGCTTTTCATCAATCTTTGTTTAGAATCGTTCTTGTTAGTTGTTCAGTTTTTTTCTTTAGATCAATCAGGAGCACACACACACAAAATTAATAGAACACCAACATTTGTTTTGAGGTGCATAAAACTATTTCACTTGATACACACTTCTACTTTCAGATATCTGCAATACAAATGTTTAAAATGTTTCAGCAAAAGCGTAACTTCCAACTTTTATGAGTTTAGTCAGACTAGTGTTATTTTGGATGTATATTTTGTTTGGCCTTTTAACTGTTCAGCCTCTGGGATATCTAGGACTATATCCACTGCATGTGACTGAATTAATTGAATGACAAAAGTTGTCATTCACATAGGTTTATTTGCTAGATTAGGCTTCTAGTTATATTAGTTTAATTTTGGGTGTTTTAAAAATGATAACCTTAAATTATATTGATGTGGTCAGTAGCAAGCCCTACAAATGCCAGCTAAAGTTTGAAAAGCACATTTTGCTTGCCCCTCCATCTGTAACAAGTAAGTTTTTGTATTTAAGAATTACTATATAAACCAACAAAGTTTCCAAGGACATGCAGGTATGGTAAAGTTCTTTCTGGGGAAGGAAGGCTTTTATGAAGAACAGAGAAGATAATAAATCCTATATTAATCAAACAAACAAACCCTGTATGTACTTGTGTATGTACAACGAAGATGTGAGAGTTGGAAAAGAAGTGCCAAATCATTTCCACATTCTTAGTTTGAAGAATGGAAATGCAGTTTGGGGGAAACTTGTAGTGAAAGCAAGGGAAATAAAAATGAGATGAAAAATAATGTGAAGTATAACATCTAAATATAACAATTCTTGGGGTTCAATTATAAGGAAAAAATAATAGCATATTAAATGTAGCTTCATAAGCGTAACATCATTTTGTCTGTAAGTTGAGTGACTGTTGACATCCATATCGATAGTGGTCAGTACTTATTGTCATTAATACTTATGTGCAAATATCCTCTTTATGTAGTGTAGAGGGTTAGTGGCATTCTTCATTTGCTTGTGTGTTTTTATTGTGGCTGCTTTTGTGCTTCTTTTTGTGCTTTCTTTTAGGGTGTTACTTCAACTGGTCTATACATCACTAAAGAGAAAACTTCCACCTAACAAAGCTACTGTTGCCAAGATGGAACCTAGTGTAAACTGAACCAAACAATCAAAAAAGCAGAAACAAAGGCTTCTGGAGACAGCTTATAAATTGACAGAGAGATCTGTCTTGCTAAAGGCATTGTTGATTATAAAAAAAAAAAAAAAGTCCAAAAAAAAAACAAATCTAGGTGAGTCCAGAGGAAGAGAAAACCAAGTACATGACGGAGCTTGTGTGAACCAGTTTTGTAATCCTCTTAAATAGTACAGTATACTCAGTATCAGGATAAAGTGCAAACTCTTTTGTAAGGGCACTAGAAAGATTTGACTTTGGACTAATAATGTGATTTTATGTTAATGCATTTGGAAGTCAAAGTTAATATGTGGGAATTGCAATTATTTTTCTGTAACTATATGAGTTAGTTAAATATAGTCAGTGACAGAAGGGGGATAATATTTAAGTCCCAAGACTAGAATGCAGTAATTCTTGTGTATCTAAAGCATTAACTGGTGAAAAGCAAGAATGATAAATATTTACCATTTATTTAAAAGAATAAGAACATAAACAAATAACTATTTCAAGTGATCCATGTGTAACTTGTTACTTAAGAAATAAATAAAGGAAACTGATGAGCAAAACAACTTCAAAGAGCATAAATAAATATAATGTTCTTTTTCAAAATAAGGTGACTCATAAATATAATCTCCTGTTTGGGTAGATGATTAATCCATGCTTCTCAAGTCCCCTACAGCATTGCAATTTTGCTAAATTTGATAATGATGTTGTGAAATGACTTGGAGCTCTAGCTGACAAAAAAAGGGTTATTGTTGTAAGTGACTTTGTGACTTTCTTAGACAGTTTGCAAAGTAGCTGTAAAATGGCAAATTCATGTATCTTTTCCTTCTAACCATCACTTCTCAGAGAGCGCTTTTATAGTTCTCATTGACTTCAGCTGAATAGCAGGTCTCAGTTCATTCATTGATTTCAGTTGAGCTGTTGAGTTTTCAGTTATATCCTGGGAAAACATGGCATACTAAACACATGTTTTCTCAGGGGAAAAATATTAACATTCGGCAATTCTGCTGAAGCCACCTTGTCTTTCAATTTTAGCTTTTCTTTGCAAGAAAAATTTACATGGATTTGTATAAACCTCTTTTCTAAGGTGAGATTTCTCCTTGATTTTTTTTCTCTTTTCTGTTATGTCAAAACTCAGTGCCATATATCTTCTTGGACCTTTTTTCCGTTAAACCATGATATGAGAAGAGACAGAACAGAGCATATTCAGGCTTAACAAACTCTGAGGATCAAACATCTCATTTCTAATACTGTCTGTCTCTTAATTGGTATGATATTTTTCTAGTTAGACTTAGAAACAACTGTTTCTTCTAAGCCCAAACTCCATTAGTTTGAATACCAGAGCTGCAGATGTAAAAATGTAAAAAGGTTGTATTACTTGTAATAGCTGAACTAATTAATTTTTCTGAGTGACCATGCTTTGACACACTTCCATAAAATAGTACAAACACCTTTTCAACAGTAGAAGAGGAAGTGCTTTATTTATTTATTTATTTGTTTGTTATGCAATGTGCCTTCGGGATGGATTTTGGCATTGCTGGGGAAAAAAAATAGGACATTTCAGATGGGAAAGATTTTCCAGTTTTAGATTTCCACTTACATTTATAAACAGGAGGAATTTCTTGAGTTATTGCACTTGACTTTATTCTAATATTTTTAAACAAATAAAACTTAAATGTTCTTGTGTAAATTTAGTTGCTTTGAATGATCCAGAAAAATCACTTTTGCATCACACCTCCTGCAAAATCAATAACACTTATGGATATCTTCAGAATCATTCATCAAAACAATTACATTTTTACACAGTACATGAAAAATATGAATAAGATAGCTCCCATTAAATTATGATGGACTACTCTATAACAGCATAATAAATTAGTGGTTTCAATTTTATTTAGTTATGACATTAATATGTTTGATCTTACTCCAGTCAGTCACTTAGAAATATTTTTAGGACCACAGCATGATATATGCTAGTATTTTAGATACAGGTCTATATTTCTCATTTTCTTTAACAGCTACATGAAGACATCTAAAACATTTATCGCACAAAATTAGTATTTTTAGCAAGGGGTCTTATTAAAGATTAAAACTTTTCTGTTAGTGTAACGTGGATTTTGTCTTGTGCTATTTATAAACTTGGCAAAAATAGTTCCCAGTTCTGATAACTATTAAGGTTGTATAAAGTAACTTTACTACCAAAGAAAAAAAATCCACTAGCACAGGTTCGTTAATGAATCCTATATCAGCTCAAAAAAACAGCAGTAATTTTGAAGATGTTCTTTTCCATGCCTGAGGTTTCAGCCACAAGTTTATGTTTATTAATCTCAAACTTCAGGTAACTTGCTGCTAGTTTTCAGGGACTAGAAAAGAATGGTTCAAGTTAAAAAGAAAAATAACTTGACTGATGTCTTTTTTATGCTTCTGAATAGAAATTAACCATACTTGGACATGAAAGAGCAGATTGCACTCCTATTTTTATTGCTCCTTAAAAAAAAAAAAAAAAAAAGAAAAAAAAAAGAAACATAAAATTGGTGATTCTTGTTCTACTGTTGATAGGATTTGAAGATGAGACTTAAGTCAGGTGAAAATTGTCTCTGTCTAGAGAGTACCTTGGGTTGCTTTATTTTTCTTCCTCACTAATGTACAGAAATGTCTGTTCTGTCTGTTGTTTGGACACCAGGACTTAAAATAGCAGAGGAAAAAAATATTACATGAACAGAGAAAATTAAATCCTGTTATTTTCTACTTTTTTCATAGGTTATGTTGATTTATAGAGTTTTGATCTTTCCTATAATAGTTTGTTGGGTTTTTTTTCCATAGGGTATTCAAAAAGATTTAGAATAGAACTAATTCTGTTCAATGATTCTAATTTTCATCTCAGGCTCTTATAACTAACTCCCCTTTCTGAAGTTAACAGTATATTTTTGCAGTATTTTCTTCCAGCAGTGATAACGTTTGATATTTAGAGTTACTACCCAGGACTGGTGTGCAGAAAGGCTCTTGCTTAGGCTTGCTCCTATGCAGACCAGGACCATTGCTTAATCTTGTGTACCACGTTGGAGGGGTGCAGGAAGTAAAAGGCCTCACATGTCGGGAGAGGCAGACAGGACAGGTGACCCTAAACTGACCAACGAGGTATTCCAGCCCATATACATCATAATCAGTATAAAGCTGAGGGATGATGAGTGTCAGACTCTTCTGTTCATTGGCAAATATCTGAGGAGGACTCAGTCCATTCTGGTTTTGATCATGATCCCTATGTTCCTGAATCTAGTTACAGAATCCAACACCTGAATCCAGCCCCCAAATCTGGTTCCCATTTGCAGCTCAGTCCAATCTGAGACTTCCTTAGTGCCTGTCCGCAGCATCAGTGGTGGTAGTGATGTAAATGCGATCAGGGCAGTTGGGTTTGATACTGATTTTGTATATATTTATATATATTTCATTTTATTGTTATTATTTTAATTAAATCAGTTTTAGTTTTCTCTTCTAATGTATGTGTCTCCCTTATTCCCTTTCTTTTCCCACTTTGGTGAGGAAGAGAGATTAATAGAGAGAGTCTGTCATTCATCTAGGAGACAGCCCAGCCCTAACTCTTGGCACTTTTCAAGATTCAACATCTCTTGGGTTGTTGGAGATGATGCTGATTTCTCAAGGTTATTAAAACGGTAGTGGTGTGGTGTATTAGCATTCTGACACTTAAAAGCATACTCTGGAAGTGTGGCATTGAGGGAGATATAAAAGGAATTCAGCAGCAGTTGACTGTAAATTAGTTCACTTACTGTAGTCATCTCAAAAGTCTTATAGCACTGGATCATTGAAATTCCCACCTATTGTCAATATTAGCTGAAAAAACTCTTACCCGATGCAAGTATTACAGCAAGTCTTTCCTATTTGCACCAGGGTTGCATTTTAACAACTGGATTTATTTCTAGAAACTGCTTAAAATCAAAAGAAGATACAAACAATCCTTATTTTAGTGTGATTTTCTAGTTTTAAGATGATGGCATTATTCTCTATTTTCAAAGTGGAGGAGAAACCAGAAACTCTTGTTTTAAAATACAATTCATATACAAAAGGGGTAAAACAGCTAGTAATTTTTAAACCTCTTTTTTATAACCTCTCTTAAAGCCGTTTTGAGTGTTGTTCTACACCTAGGTTGTAAATTGAATTATCTTGGGACCATTTTGCATAATATTTTTAGAAATATGCTGCAAACTTGCATTTTTTTGGGAAGGATGTTGTTTTGGTTTGGGTTTATTTATATATTTATTCATTCATTCATTTATTACATGTGACTTGTATATCTTTGGCAAAGAAAATACTAAATTTTAGTATTTTTTATGCCATGTTTCTATTACCTAGCATCAGCCTGTGAGGAGTAATCTTATTAACTGTGGGCTTTTGTTTGAATGTTGTGCTTCATACTTTTCCAGTTAAGTCTGACTCAATTTTATTCTGTTCTCAGTCTTAACTGAGCTATTGACAGAAATTTTCCCTGTTTGTTTTCTAATGTCATGTTTTCATTAATGCTCTCTTGTCTTCTTGCAAGCAGGCTGACAAGAATACATAGATCAGAAAGCCTTCTAGTATAATGTCCTAGTTCTCAAATCACACAGTCTTATTCCTTTATGTACTTCCCAATTACAGTGACCAAAAAAAAAGTCCAGTGTATTAACTTATTCAATTTTTAAATTGATATTAAAAAAAGAATAGGTAGCAGCCTACGGTATAAATATTTTATGCAGTTTCCAGAATCACTGAAGAGAAATGAATGTCATACATGACACCGTATAAAACAGAAAACAGAGGAAAAGAGCTATTACAAGAACTTTGTCAATTGCAACTGGTCAGAGTTATTTAATTTTATGCGTTTTGTAATCCTTTAAATACACTTCATAACCCTCAATGTCTATTGTTTGTGAATTTTGGCTTAAGTATTCTTCCCTTAATAACTTCAAAATTTGCAGGTTGACAATCTCAGACAGTTACCGTTATCAGAAGGATGGCACACATAGTCTAGTCACTCATTTCTAGCATTGCTTAATACCAGTTAGAGTTGGATCATAGTTTCCTAACAGAGGAGGTAAAACTCAGTTTTATGTTCAGTGGATTTTGGGAAGATAAGAAGAAAAAAACCTAAAGAGATGTTAGTTGTAGTTTTGAAGGGCCAGGAGGTTGAAGTAGGTGGAACTTCAGCTCTGAGTAGGACAGGTAGAGTTGTGGAGAACAGTGGGGCATAAGGGAGGTATAAGTAGGCTATACACCATTCTCTTCTCTAACTGAAATGATCATAGGTATATTTGGTGAGTCATCTGAACTGTGTGTGAGTTAGAACTTGACTACCTCTGCACGGATTTTTTTTTCTTTGTCAGGGAAATCTTTCAGTGCTTTCATGATCATCTGAAACAAGCCTTTTTGTTTCTTCACAATCATTTGTGTAGCTTTTCCCAGATAAGCAATACTCTTTATAGCAAACTGGGCTAATCAGTCTTTTTTTCTCTCTCCTTTTACCTTTTCCTTTCCCTTTCCCATTCCCTTTTTTTCTTTTTCCTTTTCTTTCTCTTTTAGCTTTTGAAAGAAGTATTAGAAATCAGAACATTTATTTTGTCATTAAACAGGCAAATCTTTGGTCAAGACCTCTTCAGGCTGTCCTCTGAGCAGCTTTCTGGTCAGCTGCGATAATATTAAGGCTGTGAACCCAAAAAATATGGACAATGACAGTGGAATTGATGCTAACTATTTATGAACTTAAATGTAAGAATTTCATTAAAGGAGTTTCATTAGGTGAATGCCAGTGTGCATGTTTGTGTAAGAAATCAATTGTTGTTTATACATAAGAATTTTGATTTCATCATTCAAAGCAATTGGAGAGGAAAAGAAATACGTTGTGCAACCTTTTGTTACATGCCAGCACAGTTTCATTGCACATATGCGTATACAAATACATCTTCAAAGGTTCTTACTTTTATGACCTTTACAACAGACTTGGGTCTTATTAATTCTTAAGGAACAGTTCTTTGATCATAGCCTAAGGTGAACTGTCTTTGTAAGGTGAACAAGTCATTGTAGACTGGCTTGTGGTGTTATGAAGCACTACATCTGGGTCTTAATAGTCATGTCATAATGTATTAAGTCATACAATAATATCCTGAAAAGATTGATATGACTCTTTACAGCATGTTGTATGTAGAAGTATCAGCCAAGGAAGTAGATCATGTACAGATAGATCTCATCTGTAAATGACTTGAATATGTAGAGTTTTAAGAAAAGTAATAAGATATTTTGAAAAACACAGAACAAGATAAAATCTACTTTTATACTAAGCTATAATGTTTAGAACTTTCTGTTAGGCTGCTATATCTTAGACACTTCAGAACTGTGAATATTGGTAAAATTGTGTATAAAAGGGTAGTGGGATACATCTGACAAATAAGGAATTTTTGCTGTAGAAAGAAATATTAGGGATTCATTTTGAGAAATGTAGAACAGGAGTCTTCATAATATTGTCTGAGGTCCTAATGAAGTCTAACAGATTCATAGAATCATAGAATTGTCAGGGTTGGAAGGGACCTTAAAGATCATCCAGTTCCAACCCCCCTGCCATGGGCAGGGACACCTCCCACTAGATCAGGTTGCTCAGAGCCCCATCTAACGTGACCTTAAAAACTTCCAGGGATGAGGCTTCTACCACCTCTCTGGGCAACCTGTTCCAGTGTCTCACCACCCTCACAATGAAGAACTTCTTCCTAACATCTAATCTAAATCTGCCCTCCTCCAATTTGGATCCACTCCCCCTAGTCCTATTTGACATCCTAAAAAATCCCTGCTCGGCTATCTTGTAGGCCCCCTTAAGATAATGGAAGGCCACAAGAAGGACTCCTCGCAGCCTTCTCTTCTCCAGACTGAACAACCCCAACTCTCTCAGCCTGTCTTCATAGGAGAGGTGCTTCAGCACTCTGATCATCCTCATGGCCCTTCTCTGGACACATTCCAGCATGTCCGTATCCTTCTTGTAATAGGGGCTCCAGAACTGGACGCAATACAGTGGGGACTCATGAGAGTGGAGTAGAGGGGGAGAATCACCTCCCTCGACCTGCTGACCATGCTTCTCTTGATGTGCCCAAGATACAATTTGCTTTCTGGGCTGCAAGCATGCACTGATGGCTCATGCTGAGCTTCTCATCCACCAGCATCCCCAAGTCCTTTTCTTCAGAGCTGCTCTCAGGCAGCAAAATAGGAAGAAAATAGACCTCTGTGCAGCTTTCTTCTCCCTCTTCCCCTCTCTTCTTTTCTCAAAAAAAAATAAAATTCATCTGATGGTTGTTGAAGAACAAAACTCTCAATATTTAGAAACATCGTGTTTTATTTGTTGACCTATTCATAAACATGAATTTTCACATCAATTTTCAATAGTGAGATGATTTGCAGATAGAATTCTACACTGAAGTATTTGATTTATTTATATGTACTGTTCCCAGTTTTGCTGAAGTATTGTTCAATGTTTCTTGAGCTACGTTTCATACATTCTTCCAAATTTGAGTCAACTAGAAAGTGAAAGCCCTGATCTTGAAAACATATCTCGAACCAACTGTCCTTGTACTTGTAAGTCACATGGACTTCAATTTTCCTTTGTGAAGGACCTATGGAATGAGTATGAGCTGATGAGCACACTTTAAAAAAAATGGTCTTATTTTTAGTAAATACTCTCTTTGTCATTTGTGGACTGAAATATGAGATGTGGTGACAGCACCTAAATGCATACCAGTCGTTCATTCTTCCTATGTAAATTCTTATTCTAAAAAAAGGACAGTATACACTAAGTATAAAATGATGTTGGTTTTTTTCCTACATGGAAGTGTCTTTGCCTCAAAAGATGTAATGTTTTATAGCTTTTTCCATTAATATTTTCTAACTTTGTTCTTAAACAAGAATGTATTACAGAAGTAGCTAGCAACTAATTATCATCTATGAATTTGGATTGGATTGAGTTTCTTCCTATAGCAGATTTGCTTCCATCTCATTCCTCCTTTCAATGACAAAGCGGCCAATACTATGATGTGTAGAAAGCTACTGTTTCATAACTTGTGGACAATTGCTATACTTTGTTACTTCTCCTTGAAATACCTGGCCGCTTGTCCTGAAGTTTTTATAATTTGATGCTACAAAACAAAATCTAGAAGACCTCCACTGGTGTTCTAGCAAAACATAGCAAAGTCCCGGTTGTGTCCATGAATCTGAGAGTCCATATTTCAGAATCATGCTTTGGGTGCCTTCAGCAGTTATATGTCTCCTAGAAACTTATATCATAATCTAGACAGTAAGAACTGATTTCCAAAACCCCAAAACACCCAAGCCAGGAAATTATGATGAAAAAGGGTTTTAAGAGGAAAGCCCTGTGACAGCAGGATTCTCTCAGGAAAAGTGCCATCATGGATGTTGTAGAACTGAAAAAAGCCCTGCTAACTAAACTGTGAAAATAGCAACTAAACTTAAATGCAGATTTAGTGTGACAACCAAACATTGTAATGAGATGCTTATGTTCGTTATTGTCATAATCAAGTTCAGTAATTAATATTGAGATTTTTTTTTCTCTTAATTCCTTTTGTTAAATGGATCCAATTCAAGATATATAACTTTATACGTGGAAAGAGGAATAGTATACAGAGGCAAGTTGGTCATAAAGACCTCAGAAGCTTGTTGTCTCCAATCAAATTAGCTGGACTCAGAATAATATTGCCCATCTAATAAAAAATGTGGAAAATAATGAATACTGGCTTAACCTTTACAGTACATTCATGGCCACAGACAGACTTTCAGCTCAATAACACAAAGTAGTCTTAAATTTAATCTTTGATGACCTCTGTGGAAGATACTACTTTGCAATTTACTTGATTAGAAAGGAAATATTTTAGAAGGAAGGGAGTGTCATGATCTATTAGGCCAACTACTGTTCTTATGTAGCTTGTTTCAGAAAATAGATAGAGTTAAGAGCAGAATTTGACCCTGTATCTGACGCTAAAATATGCTTTGATTCTGTACAGTTCAGTGTCTCTAATATCTGAAAATACCTGGTTGTCTTGGAGTGATTTTTGTCTTGG
>VWZK01001194.1:912-12757 GCA_013396935.1 Baryphthengus martii
TCATCTTTGTAAAATGTTTGAAAGAAAAGTATTTCATCACAGGTTTTTTTTCCATCTTATTTGCTGCAGCAAAGATTGGGAGTAAGTTGAGCAGTTTGTGTATTCTTTTTGAATACAGGAAAGGAGAAGCTTTAATGTCTTTTCTTTATATGATTTGTCAGAAATACTGATTCAAAGAGCTGAGAATTCAACGAGATTCATTGTCTGGTAGGACTGAGGGTGAAATGATGAGCTCTGTTATAACTGTTCCATGATTTGTTGACTTTTTTTTGTGGTTTCCTCCTCTGACATAAATGACAGAAACCTATGAGTTTGGTTGTTTCTAACAGAGTTAGAAAAGTAGAGGTCGTATGCAGCCGTGCCACCTACATTATTTCAGATGTGGGCATTGGAACGTCAGAGTTTAATGAGTTACCCCAAAGTCTTCAAAGGTGAAAAGGAATTTTAAAAGGCAAATGAAGGCAATTTTTAGCCTTACCAGGAATATATGAACTGATAAAATACAGCTTCAGAATAAATTATTAATGGACTGTGCTAGCAGGATCAGAGCTCTCATTTACTGTCTTTCAGCATCATAATTTCTTGCCACTTAATGTTTTTCCACAAATATCTGGTCTTGGGCAACTTTAATGCAATGAGGATGGGCTACCTGAATTCTTGTGGTACCTTCCAAACTTAGTTGCTCTGATTATATGAGACATATATTTGTATAACTACTCTTAGAAAAGAATACATTTCATTAAAGGCATCCGATACAATTTTCTTATACAAGATGTAGCAATGTAGCATTGCCGAGCCTCTTTTGAAGTCGGTCCCATTTTTGTATTTTTCTAAGTAAAGATTCTGTTGCAGAGTTAATGTTAACATTAAAAATGTCAATTTCTTCTACAGTTTTAACAGTTATTCTAAAAAACAAAAAAATATAGTAATAAAATTCGGACCCAAATAGTCCTGGTTAATGTTCTCTGCATCTCTATTTAAACTTCAGAAATTAGAAGAGCAAAAGAAATGGCTGGATGAAGAAATGGAAAGAATTCTCCAACAGCATCAACAGTTAGCAGAACTAGAAGAAGATTTAAAGAAAAGAGAAGCCATTGTAGCCAAAAAAGAAGCATTATTGCAAGAGAAAAGGCACCTGGAAATCAAAAAACTGAGATCTAGTCAGGTGATTTAAGAAAAAGCACGGAACTCACCAGAGTTAGAGTGCTGACTGAAGAAATGGGTGGGGACAAAGCAGATAGATAGAAGAAGAGAATCAAGCCATGTGACCCGTGTTTCTACCGCTGCCATGAAATTATTCTGTGGCATGATCAAACCAACATTTAAATGTGAATAACACAGAATAGTATTTTTTACTCACTTTTTCTCCCCTAAATTCCAGCAACAAAACAAAACATAACAATCTGAACTGTGGAGTTCTGTTATTGCAGAACATTAAATAATAAGATATCTAAAAACTACTTGATCCTTTTGGAAATTAGAGAACATGACAGGGAAACTATTTATTTTTCAATAGCAAAAGTGAATAGTAATTGAAGTATCATTGTCATTTCTAATGACTAGGCCCTTTAATTTTTAGTACATAGAAAACTGCATGTTGAGCGTTTTTGTTTTCTTAAATCATTTGAGTAAATAGTAGATTTTGTGGTAGCTGCCTACTCAAAATAAATGGGGTCCCATTGCAAGAAGCAGGCAAGTCTTTCACTGCAGAATGTGACAATTTCACCTACACTTTTCTTACTGGAAATCTCAGATTTATATCTGTTGCTGTGGTTTTTTAATAGGCTTTAAACAAAGATAGTGTGAAGTTTTCTACTCGCTTAAGTATGCTGGATCAGGAACTGTCTGATAAAGACGTGCAGCTTCAGGGCAGCACCACTGAAGATAAGACAGACATTTTGGAAAAAATTCAGGTTCTGCAGACAGAAAGGGATCGGCTACTCAGAAGAAGAAATAGCGTGGATGAGAAACTGAAAGATGGTAAAGTGCTGTCAACTGAAGTAAGTAAGCACCTCAGAGATAAATATAAGTTTAGGTAGCATTGTATAATAAAGTGTTCCTATTGGAACCTAAAATGTCTCCAAATATTGGATAAGCTAGAACCAAGGAGCTGAGATTGGCTCATTTGGTAAATAACGACATTAAAATACTGCTATGATAGCACTACTTACATACTAGTGAACAAAGTTTATGTTCAGAGGGACTTAATTCAGGTAGTGTCTTAAAAAACTGCACTGGCCTAAGGATCATGTAATCAGAAATAAAGGGAACTAGAAGTTCGCCACTTTGTCATAGGTGGATATTTTAATGTCAGGACATACTTGCATAGTGATGGCCATTGATTTTTTTTTTTTTTTAATAGGATTTTCTGATAAAGTAAACTTTACCTGAAGGCCTCCACATTTTTGCAGCAAAAATAATTCATATTACCTGGATGGTCCGCACTTGAGTTGATCAGGATGTTGAAGATACAATAAATTAATATAAAATGCACAGATTACTTTTAGTTCTTGCGAAGTAGTATGGACATATGACTGAGGTGATAATGTGCTAGAAAGAATCCTACTTGCCTCGCTCCTCAGAATCTTTTGTAGTGCTTCAGCCCATTGCATTTCTGCCATTTCCCTACACAAGTTATGGTCACCAAATGCCTTACTGACTTCATTCATTCATTAATCCAGCAGAAAACTAGCACAACAAAAAAATGTAATAACAGAAGTCAAACTGTGAGGACGATAAGGGAAGGATGAAAAGAGAGACATTACTTTTGGTTTTGTAATGAACCATTTGATCAACCTCTGTATCATGGAAGGGGTATTATGGCAGAAAAAGACAAGTGTTCTAGATTTGTACTCTACCTCTCATTTGTCCTGTTCCATTCTCTGTATTACTACTAGTTTGTCTTGCACTTAAGCTCAGTTTCACTTTTGAGAATGAAGTTAAAGATGTGTTATGTATAGAAGGATTAATTCTACACTGGGTTTTTTTTTTAAAGATTTCACTCATGTTTCTCTGTAGGAAGAACATGTGCTTTTCCAGCTGGAAGAAGGAATTGAAGCCCTGGAGGCTGCTATTGATTACAAGAATGAAAGTATTCAGAATCGCCAGCACTTGCTTAGGTCGTCTTCTCAGATTCTTTCACAGAGCGAGAACAATGTAATAGGAAAACTAGTTTCCCTGTCTGTTGCTGAGCTCAGAGCTATCCTCTTCAAATATTTCAACAAGGTTTGTTTTGGCTAATGAACAATATTTTACACTATTTTCTGTTACTATTCTGGGTATTGAAATGAAATGGTGTCGTGAAATAAAAATAAATTCAACAAGCTTTTGTTGAAAATCCATTCAGGTTGCAAACGTATGCTATTAATTCAGATATTTTTAATTTTTATATAACCTAAATAGGAAACTTCTGTGTTAACTTTGTATTTCTTGTTTTGGGATCATTAGCTTAAAAGGTGCTGCAAATCCGGAAATTTCCTTGCTCTTTTCCAGTACTCTGTGTTGCTAACTTTAAATAGTGGTGTCATATTGAAATTCTTCCCAACTTCCGGCTTCATAAAGCTCAGTTTAGTATTTCTATTTTTTTTTTCTAAATCCAGTATAAATTATTTTTATATACACTGCATGAAATGCATTAGGACATGGTGCGTCTTTCTGACCTTGAGTGAACCTTGGGTGATTTTATGAACAAGTTGTCTGTAGTTTGCAAGTTGGAAGAATCAGGAAAACACTATTGTTTCAGTTTAAATTCTGAACATTAAAAAGTCCAGTAGTCCATGTGACTAAAATGTACAGAGCTCATTTCTGAAGCGTGAACTTCAGTGGGAAAGTCTGTTTCCCACATAAGCTGAAGGCTTCTAGAGACCATTGCTTTTGTATGCTTCAATCTATTAAGCAGAAGAGCAAAAGTTTTTATTAAAATGGTTTGTTAAAACAAAAGGTGTGTATTTCTTTCTTAGATTGTTGGTCTACGTGAGTCTGAACGTAAATTACAACTGCAGATCGAAGAACAGGAAATGAAGGTCATAGACCAGGAGAACGTAATACGTGAACTGGAATCTGCACTTGAACATGTCAAGTTGCAGTGTGATAGGCAGCTGACCCTACAGCACAAAGAACATGAGAAAAAACTACAGTTGATACTGCATCATTTCCAAGGTATTTGATTCGTGGGGGGGATGGTACAGAAAGTATTATCTTCAGTCACTAATAAGAAATACTATATTTCAACTGAAATAAAACCAATAAGCTTCAGAGATGTGTTTTGGCTGTCACTAATTCTAATGTTGTGTAGGATGCTGAGGAACAGACACGCTGTGTCTGTGTGAATGGAAAACTGGTTGTTGTTTTTTTTTTAAGCAGTGCCAGAATTGTTGTATTTTTGTATTGAATTTGGTAATACTGGAAAGTTTAAAGGTACCAGTCCTGCTGATTTTGATCTTCTAAATACTCCTGTTAAAACTGACAAGTGGGGTTGTCATGGCCTTTTTGATCCTGTGTCATCTTAGTTAGAATGTACACACTGCAAGCTAAGTGTCAGCAAGGTACTAGATATATTCATTCTAGTTGGGCATCTTGATTTTTAGCACAGAGATGTTTGGTTCTTAAATTAGTTTTACTTGTCCTAGAACAAGATAGTGAAGGAATTGCAGAAACCTTGAAAGGGTATGAAGTAAAAGTCCAGCAACTGGAAAGAGACTTATTTTTCTATAAGAAAACTAGCAGAGAGCTGAAGAAGAAATTGAAGGGCCTCTTTGGAGAGTCATCGCATCAACTATTGGCATCCACTAAGTGTAAGTATATTACCTTAAAATATTTATGCAATTGTCAATACACCATTAGAAGGGTGGTGAACACGACGAAGTATATCAGATAGACATAAAAATCATGTTTCTGCTGCTGTTCTCCAGGAATATATTACACCTCTCCTGCAGTTTCAAAGGAGAGACAACATTGGTTTGTAGCTGTAGCAGTGATATACCAGTGGTTTAAATTCCTGTTCTGTTTTCTCTGGATTCTGACATAATTTCAGTGTCTACAACCTCAAACTGCTGTGGTTAAAAAAAAGGAATTTTACTGTCTGAAAGGGTCTGAATGACACTGTAACCAACAGCTTTGTCGTATACCATGCCTTTAGATAAACTGCTTCCAGAGCCTGATTTTATACAAGTTACTTACTGAGAGATTGTCATTGAAGAATTCCGTACTTTCAGTTCCTAACTTACTTTAGTTACTAAGGCTAAAAGAGAGGAGTTACATATTTGGGGGGGGGCGGGGAAGCACTTTCTAACGTGATTCTGTGCTCTGACTCAAAAACCAACCAAACAAAAAACCCCAAAACTCAACTAAACCAAAACCCAACTGCTACTATAACTTTTTAATTGCTCCATGTTCTACTTGTCAGAATCTCAACCTACAGTAGAGCTGTTGGGGTGGAGGAGAAAAGAACATTCAAATTCTGTCACTGTTTTAGTTGTCTCGTACCTCTTGATGCCGCTACCGATCCCTCACATGCACAATACAGCTTTCTTTGCCCTGTGTTTCTCCTTAAGCCTCAGCGTGACTAGTTCTTCCTCCCAAAGGATTCTTCTGCTTCTTTCCGCTTGGGCAGTGCCATGCCTTCCTAACATGTAGATGCTGATCACATACCTGCTACTCCCAGCAGAGTGGATTAAGGCTCAGCCCTTGCCCTCTAGGCAGGATAACGAGCCAAGACATTCATTACTATAAAGTACGCTATCAGACTCTAAACATGAATATTCTAGAGCCTGGATCATAAATGAGCGTGGGAAAGACTATTCTCTGCCTAGCAGGCAAAGAAGCAGGTAGTTCAGGACATGTATCCATGTGGGGAAACACCCATCCTAGCCAAATTGTAGCAGGGAGAAGGGAGAAGATCGCGTCAGTTTCCAACTTTTTCAAGTACAAGTTTTCCTATGTTTTCTAAGAAATAGTCTGTATTTCGTCGTTTTTCTTTTGAATACATTTTGAGGCATGCTGAAATACAGTGTAATAAAACCACTTTATTATTTATTGATGAGATTCAAAAGTAATAAAAGCCCTGTGAGTATATTACGGTCAAATTTGCGGAATGTGTTCTGTCTGTTGTGCTAGTGTAATTGCTGACTGTTTTTCAATATATGAATAATTTCATACTTGACTGTCATGCTGCAGTTGTTTTAAAACTTCCTACTGGGGATACACTACAAGGTAGAATGGTGAGGCTTTTACTACCCGCACCTTGTCAGAGGAAAGTAATAGTTAATACCGCTGATGTTTTTGTAGATAACAAACTTTAACAGAAAGGACAAAATGTGAGGGGCTGATAAATTTTTACCATGTTCACATTACAAGTTACCGATGCTGTAAAACTGTATTGACTAATATTCTCGATGGCAGGAACTTAGAAGAGTTGTAACTTCTGGCTTTTTATGTCGTGTTACATTTCATTTTAGGTAACAGTGCTGGTGATAAGGCAGCCAGCCAAGAGGAAGCAGAAGTTGCTTCTGAAGAACTGAAGTTGACACGTAACCCTGAAACCAACAGTCAACAAGGGAAACTAAGAGAAACAGACAGAACAAACATTTTAAGAGCACAGCAGAATTCATACAAGCTTGGAGAAGATGTTTCAGAATTTGGGTGCAACAAAGAATGTTTGTCGAGCGCTAGTGGTGACAAAACAAGAACAGCTGAAACTCAGCCTTCAAAATTTCATCCTCAGCCATCTTCTGTCATCCAGAGAAGAGAGACCATAACACAGTTTCAAGGAGTAACTCCAGTAAAACTATCTCGCCGAGAGCTACGTCATATTCCTCCCTCTGAATTGTCTTTGAGACGCTCAAGCCATGGAGTTGGTGTCAGTTTTATTGCTCCAGATTCCATCGAAATGGACAAAAAGTCTAGTGTTACTAAGACATAGTTATTTTTCACTGCATTTTTAATAGCTGTTGCTACTGAAGCATCCATATTACATTTCTTTTTTTTGTGGTCTTGTTAGGTATCAACCATGGATAAAAGAGTAAGTGTTCTTTAGTTCTTAGTGCTCACTATGAAGGCATTAGCTGTTACGCTCACACGGTTTCAGTGAATCTGGGATTGACTTTACTTAATACAGGTATCTAAGAACTTTCATTCAGAGGACTCTTAACATTGAAGAAATTATTTATATTGGTTTGAGGGTTTTGCAGTTAACTTCAAAAAATATGTTTTTTAAAAACTGCACTGTGAAGTGCACTATACTGGTGTAACTTAGGTTTCCAAGAACAACAATGCCCTTCACTTTCTTGTGTCAGAAAGAGTAACAAACTATTTCATTTATTTGGCTATAAAGCTAGAAAATGTCACCTAGTATTGATAATAACTGGCTCCTGTATGCTTTTTATCTAAAAGCATTTTAGATGAGCCATGTTTGAGATCAAAGTCAGTACCTAAAGATAAGTTCCTGCAAAGGAACATAAAAGTACTTATTTTTATCTCTCTCTCTTTTTTTTTTTTCTCTTTACTGTTTATTGACAAAAGTAAAAGAATTGTTTATTTCATTTTCTGCTTCTGTTTGTTGGGCATTTAAAGGATTGTACATGGCAACTCAAAGTATAATATTTCTGTACTACTAAAATGGAAAAAAAGCCAACAACAGAAGAACAAATTCAGCGTACTGTAGGTAAGCCAGATGGACCAATGTAGGATTTCGTTTGTGCTAACTAGTCATATCCTTTCACAGACAAATTATTCTCCTGGATTCCATATCTGCTTCAGAGTAAGGACTACACGTATCCTTTGTTTTACTGCTGTACTGTTGTTGGTAATGCCTTCAGGATGAAGAGCTTGTATTTTTTTTTCTAAGAGAAAGAAAAAATGAGAAGCATATGCTTAAAAGCTGCACAGACTTGAAGGCAGAGAACAGAATGCCCACATTTATGTGAGATTAACACTTCTAACCGTAACTCTCCCCTACATAAAAACTGGCAGCACTGAGAGTAAGGTCAGTTTTATTTTAGTGGTGGACTTCAGACAGTCATGTTTGAAAAATGTTGTCTTAAGATTATTATATATACTTAGGAAAGGAATTTTTGCTTTCTACTACTGCCTAGGCAAGGTCTTACGTATAGCATATGTGTCTGTAGGTATAAAAGAACTGCATTTTTTTTCATGCCACAAGCACAGTTTGAATCTGTCCACGGTATGAAGATGTTACTGCAGCATGATAAATTGACCTATTGTCTTGTGGCGCATTTTAAAGTTTTCTGAGTAGACTGCAAATCAGATAGATAAGCCACGTAACCTGTCAAATGATTGTATCTTTCACAGTTATACCTAATTATTACCTGTTGAGCTGAATTGTGAGCTAAGGATTGGGTCTTGATTGGTTTTGGATTGGGCTTGATAGTTTTTCCTGTCGTGGAAGTACTGAGCCTCATTAATATTTCTAGAAAAAAAACATTAAACAGAAACAAGTAAATACAGTTTCAGATGTGTGCATATTTACTACATCTGCATATTAAGTGAAGGAATTGTTGAAGGCATTTCTTCTCAAGGTAATGCTGGCCATAATGCTCAGACTACTCTATAAATAAACATGAATTCCTCTTCTTTTGAAGTTTCCACAAATGAAAAGCTTGTTCTTTATGTGTGCAAAATAAGCAAGGGAAAATGTAGGAAAGTACAGTTCAATCACTAGTAGATGTCAGCTGGTGCTCTGGTGGTTTCTGTAGCTGTGACGCTGCAGATTAGCTAGTCGTTCAAACATTAGATTCTGTATGCCACACGTACTACAGTCACAGAGTCACAGAACGGTAGGCATTGGCAGGAACTGCTGGAGATCATCTAGTCCAATTCCATTGCCAAAGCAGGATCACCTAGAGCAGGTTGCACAGGAACACATCCAGGTGGGCTTTGAGTATCTCCAGAAAAGGAAACTCCACGACCTCTGTGAGCAGCCTGTTCTATAGCTCCATAACCCTCACAGTAGAGAATTTTTTCCTCAGATGGAATTACCCGTGTTCCAGTTTGTGCCGTTTGCCCCTTGTCCTGTTGCTGGACACGACTGAAAAGAATCTGGCCCCATCCTTTTGACCCCTGCCCTTTAGATATTGGTAAGTGTTGATAAGATCCCCTCTCAGTCTTCTCTAGGCTAAACAGACCCAGGTCTCTCAGCTTTTCCTTGTAAGAGAGATGGTCCAGTCATCTGATGATCTATGATCATCTTCGTAGTGCTCTGTTGGACTCTCTGCAGTAGTTCGTCTCTCTTGAACTGGGGAGCCCAGCACTGGACACAGAAGTCGAGATGCAGCCTCACCAGGGCAAAGAAAGGGAGGAGAACCTCCCTTGACCTGCTGGTCACACTCTTCTTACTGCACCTCAGGATGCTGTTGGCCTTCATGGCTACAAGAGCATATTGCTGGCTCATGGTTAACTTGTCCAGCAGGACTTCCAAGTCCTTCAGAGCTGCTTTCCAGCAGGTCAGCCCCTGACCTGTACCATGGGGTTATTCCTCCCTATGTGCAGGACCCTACTCTTGCCCTTGATGAACTTCATGAAGCTCCTAAATGAGGTTCCTCATGCTAAGGTAGACAAATATATCACTACNTTAGATATTGGTAAGTGTTGATAAGATCCCCTCTCAGTCTTCTCTAGGCTAAACAGACCCAGGTCTCTCAGCTTTTCCTTGTAAGAGAGATGGTCCAGTCATCTGATGATCTATGATCATCTTCGTAGTGCTCTGTTGGACTCTCTGCAGTAGTTCGTCTCTCTTGAACTGGGGAGCCCAGCACTGGACACAGAAGTCGAGATGCAGCCTCACCAGGGCAAAGAAAGGGAGGAGAACCTCCCTTGACCTGCTGGTCACACTCTTCTTACTGCACCTCAGGATGCTGTTGGCCTTCATGGCTACAAGAGCATATTGCTGGCTCATGGTTAACTTGTCCAGCAGGACTTCCAAGTCCTTCAGAGCTGCTTTCCAGCAGGTCAGCCCCTGACCTGTACCATGGGGTTATTCCTCCCTATGTGCAGGACCCTACTCTTGCCCTTGATGAACTTCATGAAGCTCCTAAATGAGGTTCCTCATGCTAAGGTAGACAAATATATCACTACATTTGTGATATTTGGAGATGTGGAAGATTTGTTGACCCTGAGAGGGACCTCACATAAGCAAAGCAATGAGAGACCCGTAAGGCTGTCCTACAGGAAAAGTAAACAGTGATCTGTGTTCTCACGTAACTCTATTAGAGTTAACTAATAAAATGGGTTTGTCTCTTTCAGTCAGTATGTCTGTCCTCTTATTTCTGCTAATTAAAATACAGATCTTATCTGACAAGCTTTTACTGTCGCTCTCTTTGTTTTACGTCCTTCATGTTATTCACTGGCATTTATGGTCCTCATTGACATTTAGCTGAGGAGCAATATGAGGGTAAAACCAATACGGAGCTGATTTGCAGTGATCCACCATGCCATTATTTCACTCGTTAACAGCAGTTTCTCCTGCTATGTCCTACAAAAACTTAACTACAAAACCTAGCCATGTGTATAATCTGTTCTGTTGTCTAGCTGTGAATATAAGCTAACTCTCCTTACGACAGGAGTTGCCTATTATGGTTGTCTGAAGACTGTGATGGCTGCATTTCTAGAACGGACTCTTGCCCTTCCCATCACTGGCTCTTTGCCTAGTACTGCACATTAGCAACAGAGTTACTTCGCAGAAGTTCTCCGATTTGTGTAAATATTAATTGCACCACCTGTGAGAATCAATTCTGACTTTTAGTTAATTAATGTAAGTTTTAGTCCATCTGTACTGAAACAAGGTTTTGTTCTTAGTAAGTTACTAAAAGGTGTGATTTAACGGGTAGGGAAACTCCAACTATAAATGTGTGGTGAGGGACCTTTTGTCCCGGCAATGAAATATTCAATCCGACTGATCTGAAGGTTCCAACTTGAATACATTTTTATTGCATGGTCAATAAATAGCATGTCAGTTCTGATTTTCAGGATCAGGATGCTGATTAAGCAGGTTAATCTACGTAGATCTTCCAAAGAACCTGGAAGTATTTTGTAAGAAAAACTATTTGCAGTGCACAATTTCAACAAGTGCACGTTTCATGCATTTCTAGTATTACATAATTTTACTTAACAGCGAACACTAAACACAATGCAATGTAAACCCTGTGAAATGGCAAGTAGCAACCTCATTAACCTGCATTATTTATGCCAAGGCCCATAGCGATACTACACACAGATAGAGCGCTAGCTGAAAGCAGCAATGAAAACGAACCAAGGACAAGGGGTTCGCCTGGATGCCACAGTTACGAGCGTACAGTGGTGTCATGTGCCTCTGGTTAAAAATCGTCGGCGGTGCGTGGAACCAACAATTGTGTTTTTCTGTCGTTTTCTTCCCGCAGGTGAGCCGCCCAGCTGGCTGTCAGGGCTCCTGGCGGGCGGCACCTTTAGGCGCCTCACACCTCGCACTTCCTCACGGCCGGCAGAGGTAGAGCGTTTTACGGTTTGCGAGGACCAGCGGGGAATCGAGGCACGGTCCCGGTTTCTCCGTTTTTAGCCGCTCTGTCTCGTCCCCTACGTCCCCATTTCGCCGATCCGTTGACCCTTCCCACCGCTCTGCAAGCGCCCCTCGGGCGCTGCCCCGTTGCCGAAANGCTTGGCAGGGAGCGGTCGGAGGGCGGCTCCCCCGGGGCGGGAGGGGTCCGGCGGCCTTGAAGGGTCGGGCGGGCTCCTTGCAGCTCCCGTTGAACTGTCCCGGTTTAACTTCCTCGCCCTCTTCTCGTACGTTGCACGTGCTGGTAACGCGTCTGCACCGAGCGGCCGTTGTCGCCAACCGCTTCTTTGCGGGGAACGTGTC
>VWZK01001195.1:0-67904 GCA_013396935.1 Baryphthengus martii
AAAAAAAAGATTATATGAATGGGAAAAGATACATATTCAAATAGCTCAACTTCTCATGTAACAGCTGGAGAAAAAACAGCAAATGTAAGGAATACATTTTTCTGGAAATTGTGGGGGACCAGAAGTAAGACTATCTAAACCCGATTTTTAACCACATGTATTTTATGTCACATGTAATAGACCATTAAAGACTGGTACAATTTCCTTCCCTACTTTAACTTTCAGCTTGAGCTGCTTTTACCTGTAAAAAGCTCCCCCCAGCACACAGGATGAGCAGCTCAGAGTCCTCACACCGGAGTAAATTTCTCTGGCTCAGGAGCTTGTGCCATTGAAGACAAGCAGCATGTTTCAGCTAATTATGTATCTTACTAGTCAGTTAAACAAAAATACAAAATTAAGGAGCCTACAGCATTGTAAACTGAAATCAGTTTAAAAGACAGTAAATTAAACCTGAATTCAACTTGCTGCAGTCTCACTACCACGTGATGCTTTTGATTCTTTGATGCAAAACTTTCAGTATTTACTTTTCAGTGAGCTGTCAATGACAGATTTTTGAGAACATAAGAATAAACCAGTGACAATATTTATAACCTTGGCACATTAACCTATTTCATCTACTAAAACGTGAAACCTAAAGCCACACACGATAGTCAGCATGACTGGCTTGAGAGCAGCCCTGGAGAAAAGGACTTGGGAGTGCTGGTGGGCAAGAAGCTCAACACGAGCAGTCAGCGCCCGCTTGCAGCCCAGAAAGCCAACCCTGTCCTGGGCTGCATCAAAAGAAGTGGGGCCAGCAGGGCAAGGGAGGGGATTCTCCCCCTCTACTCCACTCTGGTGAGACCCCACCTGGAGCCCTGCCTCCGGTTCAGGAGCCCCTCTTACAAGAAAGATCTGGACATGCTGGAACGTGCCCAGAGAAGGGCCATGAGGATGATCTGAGGGCTGGGGCACGTCTCCTCTGGAGACAGGCTGAGGGAGTTGGGGTTCTTCAGTCTGGAGAAGAGAAGGCTCCCAGGAGACCTTCTGGTGGCCTTTCAGGATCTGAAGGGGGCCTACAAGAAAACTGGGGAGGGACTTTTTAGGATGTGGGGTAGTGACAGGACAAGGGGGAATGGATCCAAACTAGAGGAGGGAGATTGAGATTGGACGTTAGGAAGAAGTTCTTCCCCATGAGGGTGGTGAGACCCTGGCACGGGATGCCCAGAGAGGTGGTGGAAGCCCAGCCCCTGGGAGTTTTCAAGGCCAGTCTGGATGAGGCTCTGGGCAACCTGCTCTAGTGGGTGTGATCCCCCTCTGTGGCAGGGGGATTGGAACTTGATGATCTTCAAGGTCCCTTCCAACCTTGACAATTCTATGATTCTATGAAACGAACCCAGACAGCAACACCCCACAGAGTATCACTGCGGTTTAAAAAGAAAATATGTCCTCAAGTGGTCATTTTATTTTACTATTTTCAGGACTATTATTGGAAACACCAGCGCATGTGAAATGCTGAATATACTTCATATATAGGGGGGTTTTTAAGTAAGAAAATAGCTTTGTTTGTGCAACAGGCACCTGGATGCCCCAGACTAGCAGGGAAAGCCCAAGAGAGCGCCGGCAGCTCTTTCACTTCCCGTTCTGTCGGCTTTCGCACCCACCCGTCTGCCTCTGTCACGCTGCAGCACTTCCCCTTCAGCAGGTTTTGGAGCTCTCCGTACAGTTGTACCCAGGCTAAATGGAGCGTCCCTTTGCTTCATCTCTCAGCTGCTGCCCAGGGGTCCTGGGAACATGGCCCCTCACAGGGCACAGCCCCAGCTGCCGGGTATTTGCTACGAGCCAGGGGGTCCCCGGTCCTCACCTCGCCATCAGTGCCCTTGCTCAGTTGTCTTCCTGGGCCCTTAAGGTACAAGGCCTGGCCCATCCGTACAGCTTGGATAATCCAAAGAGGATGGACTATCAGCACGTTGCAAAAGCTCAATGAGTAAAAGTTCTGGTTTTCCCTTTCAGGATCTAATTCCAGAGGAAAAAAATAAGAGAAAACCAACTGTATAGTCTTAGATGCTTAATAAGATAGTAATTTACATATAAAAGATAGAGGTGATTTCCAGAGGAAATACATGTTTTGACTTGAGTATCAGTGCATGTACATGTTCCATTATTAGAAAACTTCACATTCTTTCATACCAGACTCTACAAATCATTCAAAACCGTTTAAAAAAAGATCTCGGCTGAAGACTACAGGTTTGACCAGATTAATATTCTACTTTCAAAAAAGAAAGAAGAGAACACAGTGCCAGCAAGTAAGAAGACAAGCAGTCTACAGCAACACAGAAAAAAGGGGAGTGGGAGAAAAATGTGACCCCGACTCAAGTCCCTCCTCCATCCCCTTGACATTGGGTTTGGGGGCTGGGCCTCCACCAAGCCAGCCGTGCTTTGCAGAGCTCCTGCTGGGCTGCCTGGTTGGTTTTCACTTTCCAACACTTCTGTCGTTATCAGGGCAGTTCTGCTCATGCAGCTGAGTGCCAAGGCTGACTCACAGGATGCAGAAGTCTGGGTTGCTCAAGAAGCATCAGCCTTGACCCTCACCAAGTGTCAAGCCCCCTTCCAAAGGAGCTCGTCACACACACAGCTTTCGTACAGCATGCTGTTACTTCAAACTAAACATCACCTAAATAGCAGAACAACAACAGTTTAATATGAAAAATCTGCATACATGAAGCCTTTAACTGAGAAAAAATGACTACTCAGATCAAGTACCTGATAAAATACTGCACCGCAGTAAAGAATGAAATAAATCTACATTGGATTAGGGTCACAGCATCACAGTCTTGCTCAAAGAGACCTTTCGTGCCACACTGGTCCCCTGCAACACTTTCAGCACCATTCAGCAGATGAGGAAGCTTGGAAGAGGAGACAGGATGGCCACCACACCAGTGCTTCATGGCAATCAGCTGAGAGATGGAATTTCTGTTTGTGTAACACTCTGACAGTGAAGTAACCCTGCACCTCTGTCTTTTTCATTACTTTTCCCTAGGTACACTTTCCCCAGCCTTGTTTAAATTCCATTTTCTGAAGCAGATTTATCTACGTTCAAGAGATACCTTTATGATGCCAAGTCTTTATGATGCCAACTGACAACTGCAAGACAAATACATGACTCTTTCAATACCTCTGGATGGATTTTACCCAAAAAGCAAGTAGGTATGAGACAATTAACTGCTTTCTTTCCAAAATAATGTCTTCAGTATTTTTTCTAATACCAAGGCTTAACTGGTCTAATTGCTTGCTTGTAGTTTGCCCTGCCACCTCTTAGAAAAGTTACTTCAGAAGTGCACAGTATCAGCAGTTATATCAAATATTCTTCTTGCCCTTTCGACTTCATGAATTAATCAAAGATCATCAAATTCTGCTTCATCTTTCAGGAGAAGTGCTGCATTTGCATATCTGTTTTTCTTGTTTCATGAGAAACTCATCCCAGGAATCCACTTCTGATACTTTTCTATACTTTCAGCTAACTCAAGACAATCTTCATACAGTTTCTTCCTCTTAGTGCGTTGCTAGAGGTTGGTTAACCAGTTCACCGCAACACCACCGAAGTGACTGCATTGGTTTGGCAGCAAAGGTTTCCAGGGTTTTATCCCTGCCCGAGCACAGCTCCTGAGCAAACACAGCCCAGCTACTCACGTTTCTCTGCAAGAAGACTCCTAACTCAGCTAGATTGCGATCTTCAAAACAAAATTAAAAAAACAAACAAACAACCACCAAACAAACACAAAACAAACTCAGTCCTCAAAAATAGTGCTAAGAACGTCTGGAGGCTGGCATCTGGTATCATCCATGCCAAGCTCTCTCCACCCCTAGGCAGTGCCAGACTAAAAATCTCCACAGCTCTTACAAAAGGTTTGCTCAGAGAAGGGGTAAAGAAGAATCAGCTCCTGGAGAAGCAGGAAGTAATCAGCCAGAAACGGAGGTAGACAGGGAGGACTGATGGCATCTTTGAACTGGACCGTACCACATTTAGTCCATAACGCTCTCAGCATCACTAGTATTTGTTTACAAGGTTGCAGCCTTGAAGGCATGCACTGTATTTCACAGGAAAGCCTGTTAAGCAATCCAAATTAAATAATATACCTGATACACATGCACATATATACACACAGGGGTATTTTCACAGGTACACATACTGTGAATTCATAAACAAGTGATGCACAGCAAAAGGAGGATAAAGTGAACACATAAGCTGTTATCAGCTAACCGTAAGGCCTCATTCCTCACACAAACTACTGGTTTTGCCTTTAAACTATCACAAAAATAGATTCAAGTCCAAGCAAGCTGGAACTGGATGAGCTGTATGGTCTCTTCCAACTCAAGCCATTCTAGGAGTCACCTGAGAAGAGGTTCTAATTTTATTAGAACCTTAGTCTGCAAAAAAACTCACCCTTTTCCAGAGGTCAGCTCTTTGTTTCAAATTCACTGGCCTCTCTATCCAATTAAATAACAATGTTTGATTTCAAAACATTCCAGTCATTCCTGTTGCTGTCCTACAGAGTTAATTCATCAAGTAATTTGGTGTGATTACTTAGCAACACATCTATGGACGGGTAATTACCATGAGTGGACCTAAAAGGCTGTAACAGTGACTCAGGCAGTGTAAATGCTCTGACTAATAATCCCCAGTGATATTTTGGAGCTACATAATTGCTGTTCTTTGAGTAGAACAGAAAGTATTTTTGTCCAGAGATCTCTTATCCCTCACGTACATTAGGGATTTTAAGTTTTATTGGTAAACACTGCATAAAAAAAGCAAGTGTTACAGATTTTACCAAAATGCCACTGTTATACAGACATAATGTCAGGTTTTCTAGCACATATTACAACAGTGGGACAACAATAAAAAAGTTAATGCAAACTAGAATTATAGGAGAATGAAGAGACCAGATATTCTTTTATAATAATTCTCTCATTACACAGGAATAGGATTTTTTTATTTTTATTATAAGAGTGGATTTTTATTCCACTGAAGCAACCAAAGCTCTGGAAGTAGTACAATTATCCCAGGACTTTGCAGTCTCTACCATGCAGCGATTGCAGCCATTTGCAGTTTTTCAGTAGGCACAGGGAGAGAACAACAAACGCTATCATATTTGAGACGTCGGGGGTGGGATATTCAGATTTTAGGGGGTATGTAACATGCCAGGAATGAAGACAGAGGAGGACAGAGAAGATGCAAGAATGAAATAGAGTTGGTTGGATAAAATTCAGTCAATACACAGCATGCATTTTTCTGGCATGAATTCCATTGCACTTGACATTTTCTCCTCCCGCTTTGTTAACACATTGGTCCAGTTTGTTTCTGTTGAAGAATGACCATTGTCATTTAGTTCTCAGAAATTTCAAAAACAGGTAGGAGTTTAAAGGAGATTTTTTTTTTTCCCTGTATCTAAAAAGAAAGTCAAATTTCCCTCATAGCTTAGTTTTCCAAACAGGAAGTAAATTCACCTCTGTGGTGGTGAATACTCCCTGTACTGTTTGCTTGGCAGTGAGCACTGAGACATGAGATAGAGCTGGCAATTTTACTAGGATGTTGCTTTAAAATTTTTTTAAATCCTTTTCTCCTGTCACACAATTCACCCAATGGTTGAGTGCCTCTCTCCGCTTGAGAGAAGCTTCTTCCCTCAAGAATGAAGCAGCCTGAGCAGCCACTAGAAAAACACTTCCTTTTTTATTCCACAAAAGAAAGCAAGCTCCTACTGAGTTAAGGTAGAACACCACAAAAAGTTGTCTGCCTAGAAACCAGAGGCTAGATAGAGGCAGTTTGCATGCCTATGGTTTTCATTTCTCCAGTACGGGCAAGAGCAAAGAGTGACCATTTCCTGACCACGTCCGAGACAATGTCTGAAATTATTAAAAGCTTTTCCTCTTTCTGAATCTCTTTCCCAGCACCAACCTCCACCCTCTAGTTGAAAGTAAAACTTAACATGCTCTCTGCTCACCTCTAAATTCTGGCTGCTATTTTGAAGAGTTTCAGACAGATTAGTAGGAAGCAGCTTTCCCTTCTAAAGCAGATTTCCTGCGGTATCCAGGGAAGCTTTAACACCTCTATTTTACCCACCCTCTCCTGGCTTCTCCCTAATGAATGAGCTTACACAATTTTGTGTCAACAGCTTCTGTGAGAAATACTGCTGCTCCTGCAGAGATTTTGGGAAAGAAAATCCCAAATTTGTCACTGGGTGGGGTATGAGGAGCTGGGGACACAGTTATAGGGGGTGGGCCAATTCATGCATAACGCTCTTGAGAGTTGCCTCAGGCAGGAAGGCATGGTGTGCATCTGCTACCACACAAGCTTTTCCAGAAGGAGCAACTAGGACTAGTTTTGAGGAGAAAGGAGGCAAGTATGATGAGACTGAGCGCGCTTAACAGAACGGGACAATCCACAGGGTTCAGTGGCCAAGAGATGTTGCGGGAGCTCCAGAGTAAAAGGTGCCTCCCTGGAGAACCCACTGTGCAATTGCTGTGCCGCTTACAGAAAGGAGCCCTTGGTGTTTTCTGGAGGGAAAGAAAAAAAGAAACGTGTAGAAATAAACTCAGAGACTGTGCTGAGGTTAAGGACTCAGGAGTACAAAAGGATGATACTTGGCATGAGTAAAGTTCAAGTACGGCCTCTCATTTCTATACAGAGCTCTCCAAGTGACAGACTTGACAGCTAAAGCAGCACGGTGACAGAATGTAACATATATGATTGAACAGGTTAAATCCAGTCAGTCATTGAACATGGAACTAAACACTTCTCAAGATAAGATTCAGAGGGAGAAAAAAAAGGCCCTAAAATCAAACTTTCTATTCTGTCTTGGTTTCTTTTCTTATTTAGAAAAGTAGGGTGACCAGTGGTCACTGCACACAGTTGTCTTGCCATCAAGGGTCAAGTGGATATCATTTATAAATCCTAATTGGTTTAATTCCCACAGCTTTTCCTCCAGCCTTTATCTCAGCAGTTTGGCTATAAGGACACTATGGGAGACCACATCCAAAGCCTCGATGAAGCCAAACTCTACAGCTGCTCCCGCTGTGTCCAGAAAGCCCCAGAAGGACTTGCTCCTGGACCTTACCAGGGAGTACAGGGAGGCTGACCTTTTTAATTTAAGATGTCTTTTAAAAATAGCCAATATTTTTCAAGATTATGCTATCTCCAAATAGCATTTACTTCAATGAGAACAAACAAGGCTTTCAGAATCTGGATTTTTACTCACTTTCTCCTGATAATACTGAAGGTATTTTACAACATTCTGTAAAAGTACAGCAAGAATAACTGAGCATACTTGGGTTTATTACAGATTTTCATATTTAAGTACCAAATCATCATTTATATGCAAAAGACTGTTACAAGTTTTCCGCAGACATTTTCTGGGGGGTTGTCTTGCAGGATGCCAGACAGTCTGGGGTAAAAATGGATTCAGAGTGACTGAAGACCAACATTATTAACTGCACTGCAACAGCTGCTCTGTTCCACATCATATTAATATAACTCGTTTAGATTCCATGTGGCTATTTTAATAAATTGCCAAAATAAAAATGACCATGAAGGACTTCACGGTCTGCAGGAGAGAACTCAGTACCCTTTACAAAAGCGGAGGATGAACAGCAATTTATGCAAGAGGAGAAACCAAGACGAAGTTCACACAGCAGGTGATAGAAACAAAACTCCAGGTTTTCTGGCAAACATGCTAATACTGTGGCCATGGGACTGCTCTCTGCCTGGAGTTATTGTTGAAAAGAGGCCTTTCCTCCAACTAACAAGAAAAAATAGTTCATAGTAGTCATCTGCTGTCAACACTCTGGAATCTGCCTTTTTTTTTTTCCTGAAAGAGACAGCTCCTGAAGCATTTTTAGCTGCACATTTTTAGTTTTAAGCATTTTTAGATGCACATTTATTTCTGTTGCACATTTGTTTTCTTCAAAGTGAAAACACAGGGCAAAGATACGAACTCATTAGTCCACCAATCTGCAAGTAAAAATGTTTATTTTGGAGCCTAATCAGAAGCGGCCCCATTTTTTTGGCACACTCACAGCCACAGAGCACACCAGCTACAGCTGGAGGCTGGGACCATCATGGGAAACCAAGGTACTGATTAGGACATGGCAAGGAAAAGGGAGAGGGTGTCTCACATTTAGAGTTGCTTGTCAAAGCTCTCACATTATTTTGTCTCATGGGACAAAATGTAGTTCAGCCAAAAGAAAAACCGAGAAGCTCCCGAATTCCAATCTCACACTTGAGCCACTGGCACAAGGCTGCTTTACCAAGCTGCTTCAAAGCCTGATGAAGTTAGAAAAGACAAATGAAGGTAATTAATGATGTTTCATTATTCTTTAAGGATTTAATTTTACAGCTCCTGTGCTGCTCCCAATGGTTACTACTGATCATGCCCATTCCTTTGCCTGGGTGCCTCTCAAATCATAGCTGTCTCCCGGGATATTTACCTCCTTACCTACTGCTTTCAGTTTTTCTAGCCCCTTTTCTGCCTCCTACAAAATCAGAGCACTTCACTCTGCTCATTGCATAGCTTCACTAGAAGCTGAACAGTGTTTACTCAGCCAGAAATGTTTTCCACATCCACAGTAAGTGAAGGACAACCCAGGAACTACATAAGAAGCCTCCACTATGCTCCTGGATAGAAAGCAAGAGTGGTGATTCATTAAAGAGCACAGGAAAACGGATCGTACTAAGCCGTGCACTTTCAAACCATTGTCAATCTAACGCCCTTAAGCAACCCACTTAACTTGTCAGTGGTAAAAATAATTTAAAAAAAGAGCACATCAATGTTCTGCAGACTCTCAGAGGATGGCATTTGTCCTTACACAGACGCTACAAGTCTGACATATTCCACATCTCCCAGTTCCCCTGGAGAATGGAGACTGGAGTGAACCCCTCTCCTATTGCTGCATAAAAGCCCCTTCACTAAGCCCTTTCTTACAGGATTTAATGCACTCCGAGGTTTTCTCTCAGGCACAGAAGTATCACATCCTAGTACCTATTTTGTTTACCCTGAAGAAACACATCATCCTCCACTTCGAAAACTCAGTTGAACTCATTTCCCATTATGTTCCCTTGTGGCACAACACAAGCTTGGGCATCCTTTGGCTCCCCACAAAACACTAGGTGCCCGTGGCTTTGAACAACAAGCCTGTCTCCTCATGGCTGAGCTGCATGAAAGCCATATTTAAGATTTAATGGCCGCCTTCACTAGTTTGCTGCAATTCTAATTAAAACCCCAGAGTTTCTACACTTAGAAGCATTTGCTAAACGATCTCTCGGAGTGCCTGAGATAAGAGAAGTCTCAGCAAGGCAAGTGAAAGCATTAATTTCACTTTTTCCTGTTAAATAAAGAATAGTTCATTAAAATCTTTCACAGGTGGCAGGTTTGGCAGCTCTGCTGTGTGGAGGCTCTAGACAGATTTATCACGCCTTTCATTTTAGAACATTCATGGGAACGCATTTGCTGAGACAAATTATCTTGTCCACAAAAGCATCCTGTCCAAGGCCGCCGTTTCAACTGCGAAAAATGGTCAAATTATGTTGTAAAAATGTTAGCGTCAATTTGACAATCACCAGCTCCTATTTATAGCTTTGGGGCTTTCTTCTTTAGTTTCCTATTCAAATCCTAGTAATTTAAAGATTTTAAATCTACAATCATGAAGGAAATAGTGAACACGAAGTGGTTAACACTTTTCATGTAGCTGGAGGAATATCCTGAGGGAAGCAGGCAGTTGCAGGTGAACTGCTTCTGAATCCAAGAAGAAACACTCAGACTCATAGGCAGATTTTCAGACTGGATGCGGGGTGGGTGTGATATGAGATCCTGCTTTTACAGAAAAGGATAATTTCACCCATTCCAAGGCTTTTCACTGAACAGCTGTCCTGGGAAATCTTGGTTTAAAGAAAAATGGATTATGCTGCTATGATTTTCCATTTTTACTCAGAAACTCAGTTATTTGTGTACGTAGCCAGATGCACAATTTCCATCTTTTCCGATAAGCACCCAAAGGAGAGATCCCTCCCATGGGACAGGTCAGAGGAGGCTGGGTACACATAAGCCCTAAGAACAAAAGGGTTAAACATCCCCACTGCAGAGGAAGAACATCAGGCTCCCAGATCCCATCCATCCACCTGGGAACCTTTCACAAATATTTGCTATTTAGCCTGACAACCATTTAAATACGTATACCATGAAAAACTAGTCCAATCAAGAGAGCCACTGAGTCTAAAAACCAGAAGACACTGGTTCAAACTCATTTTCTGCCTGCAGCGGGAAAGGTACCTGAGGAGAGGCTCAAGAGTGATGCAGAATGAAGCAAGTTGTCATTATTTCTACTGCTACCATCCATTGTCGGAGTCCCAGCAAGAAGCGGGCCCCCCTAGAATATACGTAGCACAAACAGAACAAAACAACCAACAAACTCTCCAGCCGGAGAGCTCCCTTGAATTGCAAGCTGATAAACATTATAGTCATTCAAACACAAACAGCAGCAAGTTCATTGGAAGCAACAGCACCCATCTATTTTTAGCAGGTTTTGTGTTAAGGAACAAAAGATTATCTTCCACAGCTTTGAATCAGAAACTCCCATCTCTAAACGACCTCCTTTCCCTCTCCTAAGAAGAGTTTGTATCAACAATTGCTCCAGCGAAACTTTTCTTTCTTTCTCGCCCCTGCCCTCCTCCTTTAAAGCAGAGGAGATAAACTGATGAGATATTCCACTCCAGGGGATTGAGTAGATTTTCATTTTTAAACACAAAAATTTGTACTACAATTTAATGGCCTCCCTCCTGAGTATAATTGAAAGGTTTGTGTTCCCATTGATGCAAAGATTAAAAAAGTTTTGAACACTGCGAAGAATTTAGGATAAGGAAAATTATTTTTGAACACAAGTGACTTTATCATCTAGGAAAAAAAACAATGCAAGAACCAAAGCCTGCAATCGTTCAGTACACAGTCCTGCTCACTGAGTTTCAGAGCAGTTCAACTGGTTCACAGTTGTTTCCTACCACATACTCAAGACCCAAGATATCTCTGGCCAAGAGGCCTTTTAAATACAAGTGCCAGTCAAACAAATGACGGCCACCATCAGCCTTGTGGGATTCTTGTCTCTATTATTAAACTGAGGTGGTGACAGCATCTATCCGATGGGTAGGACATCGCCTCACGGGATAGACACTATCGGGATTTTCGGGTCTCTGTCACTCATTATTATTATATCATGCTGGTATCAAGTGGGTTGCAGTCTGTCCTGCTCCCTGCTGTCCCATACAAGGTCTTTGCAACAGACAGACTTTGGGAAGTAAGACAGTGGGTGTCAGTAATAACCACCAAGCCCTTTTTGGCATTTAAAAAACTATTAACTATCTTTTTTCCCACCACCCAGTATCAACTCCTGAACTTGCTATTCTTAAAGAAAAAGGAGGAGTTCTAAACCCAGACTATCCTCATTTCCACAGAGGGAAAAGGACCTATCTCATAAACCCGAGCTGAATAAAAGGACCGCTGCGAACCTGCTGTACTGAGGTTTCTGATACCACTCAGTAAGGCACCATCTCAGCTGCTTCTCCACTGCACTGTGTTCTGTGCAGCTGTTACAAACTGCAGATGTTAAAGAGCAAAAAGCATTTTTCTGTGCCTCATTGCTGATGAAGGGTTAAATGTCTCATTTAAAGGTACTCCGGCAAGACTCCTCTCAACAGGCTTTCACGCTGCCTGCTCCATTTTAACATTCTTGGAATGGTTCTTGATGGAGGCTAGGCCCAATGACTCCACCCAAACTAGGGTTCAACCACTGCCAACAAGAAAAGCCCACCACCACCCAAAACTCCTGGGTTGATTCACACGGTCTTGGTGCCAAATTCAGGAGTAGCACCATGGGCCACCCCTCTAGTTGTAGCTCAGGACTCCAGCAATTGTGAGGCCTGAGATAAGGCTGCACAAAAAAAATTCACGAAGGTGCTCTGAGATATTTTACTCCTCACAGTCAGTTATTAATTATATGTTTTGCTACCAAAATTCTGCCTTCCCAGGGCACAATTCTGCACTGCTTTTCTGAACTGCAAAGAAGTTGGCCCTTTGCTGCAGTCATGAAAATGGGAAAGGCCGCCAATTTGACAGCCTATTCTGCCCACAACTCCTTCGCTTGAGCCACATACAGCTGGGCTCTGGTCATTTCACTTGGATGAGCTGAGCTCCTGCAGCTTGTGTTGCTCTTGCGGATTTGGCTCCGATGGGCGGAAGAGGCTTCTTTTCCCATGTCGTCTATTGGAAAGTTGGAAAGGGAATGAAAGCAGCTCCAGAAAGCCATAGTCACCTATAGAAATACTTTCAGACTCCCAACTGAAGAGTAAAAGAGGATTTCAAGAACGCAGTTTGAGGTCATTCGGTTTTTATTTACCACACGAGCCACCCCGCTTGACGGAGAACTAAGAAAGCCTCTTTCCCTAGCAACAAGTCATGTCCTACATGCTGCTTATTCAGCTGCAAATACGGCTTTTATCCTGGACGTAATGGACTTAGAGAAGGCTATTCTTAAGCACTAATAGGCTAGAAGAACTCAATTATTTTCATTTAAAGACTAAGGAGGCTCTCTTGTGAGCTATTCATTTTGGTACTTTAGGAGCCATGCGGCACTTGTACTACATCCAAGTAAATAAAAAGAAGGGAGGGGGGAAAAAAAGTCATCATAACAGGCCCTTTTAATGGACACAGACCTCCTACAGCGCTGAAGTTCCCTTTGAACAGGAAAAGGGAAAGATCATCAAAAAGCCCATCACAGTACACCCAGCGGTGTGCAAGGGTAAAGCTGTAGATGAAACGATTATCCCATAATTGCTTATCAGCCCTAATCGCCTGGGAATGGTTACAGCAGCATTTCAGCGGTTGGACTGAGGGTGGGACGGAAACCACTTGAGTGCTGGTTTTCTCAGGCCACTTGCTATTGACCTGATATCACGATTAGCCTAAGGCACAAGAGCTCCATTCTGACAAAATCAAGAGATTCTGGGAGATTACGCAGCACAGGACCACTGTTACTGCCTTGGCACCTTCGCTTTGGGAAAAGGAGTCCTTCTGAAAGCTGCCCACCTATCTTCCTCTGTGGCCACCCAGGAGTGACTGCCCCAAGCTTCTCATGACGCTTCTAAAAATTTAACACACATAAGGAGGTTGCTAACCACTGAAGGACAAAAAGTTATTTCTGGTGTTTGAAAGCAAGATGAAAGAGTCTATATCTTGTGCAGTGAAGAAAAGCTGGTTTTGCCAACACCTATGCACTTTCCATAGTCTATTATTATTCCTTCTACCTAACAAATATATTTAATGCTTCTTGGCTAAGTCAGGTAGTGATGATACGGCCTCTACTGCTGCTAAAGTTTCGTAATACTTCACTGGAGCGTGATGCAAAAACACAGAAAAGAAGAGGAAAATTAAGACACCATTATTGAGTGCTGCACTTCATGCTATTGCCATCAAAATATAAAGTTTCCCAAGTCACTGCTATTTGATTTGCACCCCTCTAGCTCTACCAAATTATCCATACACTAAAACAAACTGCGGAGGACTGAAAACATCTGAAAACCACAAACGTAGGCTCTTCCTTTCGGGATACTAATTTCTCCCCACAGAAGACTGCACAAGCCTTCCTATGTATTTTGGAAGCCACATTAACAGGTAACACCTCCTGAAATTACAGTTCAGAAAGTGTTCATTTGGGTACCTGCCACGCTGGGTAGGGCAGATGATCATTTAAGGATGAACGTTTGTCCAGATCTACGCACTCAGGCTTCCTACCCTTCTCTCCCCTGAGACCCCAACCTCACTTCTATTCTTTCCACACATTCTCAATAGCCTCCCATCCCTAAGCATTTTTGGTACTTGGTTCTTCCACTTGACACAAGGGTAGAAGAATGTAAAAAGACAGAGTTACCTGGAGTAACACTACATCAAGCCACATGCGCACCCTGAGCACCCTTTGCATCAAAGTGCAAGACGTAAAATGGGACTAAATCACTAAGTGACGAAGGTATTCAAGTTTCTGCCATCTGGGACAAAACCAGGTACACACAGAGCACAGCTGCCCTCGTACTCACCTGAAGAACACATTTTTTCAGTGGTTATTTCTCATTCCTTACCGTGCTAGTTCAGAAGGAGGTATTGCACACTTCAGTATCAACTAATTGCTTTGAAGAGGGAAAGGAGAAACGCCCAGGCCTGAACACTGCTCACTGCAGACTTGTGGAGCACATCCAGGTCAGTGCACAGCCCTGTGCACCACCAGTAGGTAGGTGAAGGGTAGCCCTCAGGATGCTTTTAAGCTGCCGTGGGGGACACAGATAATGCCTGAGAGCACAATCCTTAAAAGAAAGCGTGCAAGAGCTGCATTGCACTACTGCTCCCAGCTCCGGGCAAGGAGTGGACAGCAACCAGAGGAAGTAAGGGAGCTGTCTAAAGAATCATCCCTGGCAAGGCAGGTAACTTATACTTGACAGCCCTGATTCACAAGTGACTGCTGTCACCTGCACCCAAAGCTGCTTCCACTGGTTGTCAGCAAATTGTTTTCCTGCCCCTTTGCTGGGATGCAGAAAAAACAGCAGGGATCTATTCTGGAATTCTCCCCATTCTCACTGGTATCTCCACATCACTTAAACCAGACTCGTGCGCTTCCTCTGGCTGTGTTTTTCAGAAAAGCATTTGCAGAAATTCAGAGAAAAAAAACCACCCGCTGTAATCAGCACTCTGCCTGGCACACGCTGCTGCTCAGTAACTCATCTCAGCCATCACAGAATCCGGTTTTTCAGCACTCCAGCTGTAACTACTATCGCCCAGAATCAAAAATAAAAGAAGGAGGAGTCACCCTGACAAGTGAGAGGTGCGTATACAGAGACTGCAGGTGTGTACCTACCCAAAACTCACTGCTTAGCCTTTCCCTTTGCTTTCATGCAAACCAGCAAGGTCAAAGCCCAAAGCTTCCATCTTATCCACCTAGTTCCCAGAGCCTCTGTTAGAAAATTACTCTCTAAACTTTTTACCAGGCTCTAGCTGTAAAATGGCTTGTCCCAGAAAATTTGGTCTTCTTAGGAAGAGCTCATAGGTAACACTGGATTCATTTGGAAAGCAACACAAATGGAGTAGCTTCAAAAGCATCACGCAGGATCATATTTCAGATAGGAAGTCAAAAAATACTTATTTCCAACACTCTTTCATTAAAATACCATCTTCAGTATTTTCCTTTCAGTCTTCAATGTGTTAGCCCTTCTTTTAGAGAAGCACAGCTCGACTTCATCACTGCCCAAAACCCAGCCAGACTCATAGCCAGTCTGCGCTCAGCAGCCCTTCCTGAAACCCTCCTCCTCACTCTTTCATACCCCACCCTGAACAGGACAGGAGATAATGGATTTCCTTGTCCTGGTGACACCACTGCTATCTCAGAGATATGCACCAGCCATGCTGTAGGAAAAAATGGATGTGGGTTTTCCAAAATTTCACACAGATAATTGTATCCCTTAATAAATCTCTTCCTGACGTGATTTAGGTAGAACAAACCCAACCTTACTGCAACCTCACCTTTTGGGTCAAGTGAGAAAGCCTTTCCTTGTTCTTAGACACCTCTCCCCTCTCAACCACTGCATCTCTCAAGGCAGATGATCAGAGTTCTCCTCTCCAAAGGGACTCTCTACCCCCTCCGTCCTGCTAGGCACACAGTTGGCTGAATTGTCAGCTGCCTGGGTAAGCAGTTAATAGAGAAATCTGTTATCCAGCCTTCTTGCTGACTACACAATAATGAACTTCACAATGTGCAGCAATTCTTTTCTGGATAGTATCTATTATTCACAGCCACCCTACAGAACAAGCTTTTATGCTCTTCCTGAATGTTTGCATCACACTGGGGACACGGTTCACAGGGTAATGTGGGGAGAGGGTGCTGCCTTTAGCGGGTTTCCTTTTCCAGCAGTTATTTGTCCCGTTGCTGGCATTCCCACTGATTTGAGAGGGGCATATGTATTGTTCTAACATCTCAGAAATGCCTGGGCATTTTACTGTCTGGTTTAACGTTATTCTATTGTCAAATACTAATTTAAAAGTGTCCACACACTGAGAGTCAAGAAAGCATTCTGTAAAAAAAGCCCCTTTGTCCCTGTGTCATCCACAGAGCGCCTTCCTGAGCTCTGCTGTCAGCCGCCTAAGGTTTTAAAAACAATAGTGGCCAAAGTCTGTTATGAGAAAGCAGTGCAAGCCAAGTGCTGAAGGTAATGCTATTTGCAGATGCTCACTGCGTCTCATAAGCTGAGCCAAGCAGAATCATGCAAGCAAATTATTATCCTCCAAAGAAAACTGAGAGAATGGGAAGAATGATGGTTAACAGATTAATGAAAGTCTTACCAGCTCTTTAGGTCTGGAAGTCCAGCTCTTCTTTCCCACACCTGCTGTGAAACTCTGCTTTCCTTCTCCCCCAGCTCATTTAACACGCTCTTCCCTCAAGCTCAGGTTGCATTCCTTCAGCCTACACAACACAGCTAAATTTTCTCATGCAGGCCCCTCTCATCACCTCACCTCCCTCCCAAGGTCAGATGCTTACGTTCACATCCAAACTCCCACAGCACCACATTCAAGCCCCTCATCTGAAAAAAGACTGCCCAGCTCTGCAGGCTTATATTTAACCTTCCTCCAAAACCGCCCCTGCTTGCCCCCTCTCAATGCTGCCGGTTCCAATGACACTGCGAGCTACGAAAGCCAACTAGACTGGTTCACCTCTGAGCTACTAGATCCACAAAGCACTTCCTCACTGGAATCTCAGTACTGGGCAGCATCCATCTCTTGTCTTTCCCCCAGTGCTCCCATTCCTGGAGCAAAGAGATGATGGGACTGATTTCATGGAAATCCACCATCCATGTCCTGTAGGTGGTCTCAGTCCTGACACATGGATGCTGCTAGAGGAAACCAAGTGTGTACAGTACTCAAGAGGCTTTCACCTTCGTCTGTCTCCTCCTGTTTCTCTAGCTCTGCTCCTCTCCCAGAGCACAGGGCAATGGGACAGGGAGGGAGAGGAGCACACTGTGGGCTTTTACAGTGCAGAAAAGAATATAAATTAAAACTAAACTAGAGAACGGACACTTTCTGGCAGACTCCATCCCAGTCAAGTACCCAAGCTTGCTCTTGTCTTCAACAGTAATTTCTTTGGGGTAACAGAGTAACCTGAAGGCTTATGAAAGAATACCTGCTTGGGTATTCAAAGCAAGGGAAGAGGATCTGGAAAGCATCCTGCCTTTCTAGGGTCCTGTAGCATACTGCAGACATGCAACCGTTGATCACTGCACTGGAGGCAAGTCTTATGTCTACCATTCCAGAGGACATCACAACTGACTTACCAAGAACTGCTTCTGAGAGCTGTACTACATGTCTGATACTTAAACATATTCAGGAGGGAAAGTGTTTGAGAAATATTGGAATATCTGGGGAAATATTTTTCTTTGTAAACATAGTGAATATGGATCATTTGACCAATGAAACTCTTCTAACTGCTGCCATTCAACAGCAGTACTGGCACTGCTGGTTTTGTAACTGAAATTCCCTGTTACCCAGAAATAGGCAGAGGCAGCAAGTTGAGTAGCAGCCCTCAGCAATAGAAAAGATACTGAAAAACACATTTGTAGTACAGACTCCATACCAACACTGCTTTAATGAGGACAAAACTGCTCCAACGATTCAAAGAACAGCAGCTATATACGGCTATTCCAAACATCACGTCGGTATCTTCAGAAGGACACAAATAACCGTAAGAAGTCCCAATGCTGTCATCGTCTGAGACACCGAGAAAAGCAGCAACAATTTGACCTAGCAGACCCTCCTTCTGCTTAATATAACATTTCATTAGAAATATCACTGTACTTAGAGTCATCATATCAAAAGAAGTGCCAGAATACAGATGTGTTGTGAATGCAAGCCAAGAACAAGTAGTTTAGGTTTACTTTGTGTTTTCTTCGTGTCAGCTTAATATCTTAATTAGCTTTACTCATAACGTGAAACTCTCTCTGATTTAGGCATTAAATCAGCCTGTTCTGCATTCAGAGCAGTAGAAGTGGTTTTGTTTTCTTCACTCAGTTAATTGGATACTTCTCCAGAGGTCCCATCCAACCCCTACCGTTCTATGAGTCTACGATTCTTTCCAGCACAGCCAAGGGACACCAAAATAATCACTGTTTACTAGACCAGCTATGATACTAAAGAGGTTTAAAAGAAATGCCATCATGCACACTTGCTTGGTTTTAAAATTGGATAGAATCTGTTTCTCGCAAGCACAAACATATGCCACGAGCCTTGTGACAAACATCACCCAAAGCCAAGGGTCATAATAGATTGGTCCTAAAATCCTGATTTCACACTTGAGCAAAGGCTGTGTTTTCATGCTCCAAAGTTACAAGCGTCTTGGAAAATGTAAAGCTCCTGTTTGCAGAGAAGGAGTGACAAGGACTGGGGCTTCTCTTTCCAATTCAGACTGCTCTGCAGCTGACAAGACCCAGTGATAGCACTGACGGTTGCTATATTAAGTCTTTTTAGTGGAACATGTGCTTTGTCAGAATCTGGAGACCATTTTCAGTCAAAAAGCTCACCCTTCCATCTCCAGCACCTCCTTGACATCTGACATGTGACTGTCTGCAGCTGGCTGAGAAAACAGCTCGATTACTCATAAAATGCTGGATTTACCTTTACCTTGGTAAGAGCCAGAGGGTAGAACCTTATTCTATGCAGTTTTTGTTGTCACATTATAAAATACTGAAGATTTATTTTTCACTGTACCCTCCACTTTACCCTCAGCTCAAGTTAACTTATTAAAAAACAAGGCCATTGGCCAGAAAAGGGAAAGCCAAAAACTTCAGTACAGCTAAAAGAGCTGACACAGTGGCTCTGTATGTTTTATTTTTCAGCTGTGACTCGTACTCCTTTTTCCCAGATAGTGTTGGTTATATAAATGACATTCTATAAACACAGAAAGAAAATGAAGAAACACACCTGGAACAACAATCAAACCCAGGAAGCAAAAGGAAAAAGATCTCCCGTTGATCTGAAGTCAGTTAAATGCACCCTATATATGTTTTACAGCCTAGACTGTGAATAAAATCCAACAGTGGATTTCTTCCAGTGTGAATTCTCATCCCAAGCAACATACTTTCAGGAGTCCAGTGTTATACATGTCTTGCTGAGCCTCACTCCTTGAAAGATACTTGGGGATAGCAGAGTTTTGGTACTGTATGGAACGCTAAACATTTTCATTTAAAGGAAATGAAGCAGGTTGGATGCTCAGGAGACTGACCTGGCATCCTTGAGAGGAGCACAGAAGGTTACAGCACAGATAACTTCAGGTTGCTACTACTTTTCTTTCCCAACACCACTGCACATCTCATCCAAGCTCCACCCGTGGCCAGCCTCTCTGCTCTTAAACTTATACTAAACCTCTTCTTCAGATGTGCAGCATTATTTATTGCTCAAGTGAGGAAAAAGCAAAAAAGGAAGATAAAAACCACCTGCAGGCGTGTCTCATTCTCACGGAGCTCCAAAACATCTAAATATTTTCTTTTTTTTTTTTCCAAGCTGTTCACTTGTCTCCTATTTTTTTTTTCCCCCATCACACTAGAGTGCTTTTTTAAATGCCTTTTTAGGGTACTAAAACTCTGATCCAACAGGGAAAAAAAACGAGTTCATCCTCACCGAGGAACAAGGGGGCAGCCTGAGGTGCGGCCTCTCTGCCCCTTGCAGCACAAAACCAGAAACCCACTAACGACTCTAATAGACACAGGCCCACAGCACACAGGATTTTCATCGCTCCCCACTCATCACCTATCTAGCTCTCTTTCCAGGCTGAAACAGTCATCCTTCCAAAGTAAAGGAGACCTGACATTTTTCCTTTGCTTATGGGAAGAAAGCAAAACTTAAGTTGGAAGCAACAGACACTATGGAAACAGAGGGAAAAGAGGCAGGCAAGTAGTCTCAGCGGTGTAATCCTACAGAGTCGAACCCTATGGATCAGGTGAGGAAAGTCCATGCTGCTGAGCCACCATTCAAGAAGATTCTTGTGAGATCTCCACGGTGTTCTGGCAAAGGCACACAGAGTGGCTTAATAAAGCACCAGCTCGTTACTTAAACCACAGCCTCAGGCCCCTTTCCTGCCACCTGCGTCACCAAATCATTGCCCTAACGCCAACGGGCTTCCAAAACTCATGCCTGCGTCTACGGAAGTCCTTAGTGCTCTTCAGTGGCTTGTGGTCGTCACTCAACAGTTAAAGGCATTTGCTTTTTGTTGGGGATGCTGCAATTACTTGGAGCAGGAGCTCTTTGTGGGTAGCTGCACAGGCTTGTCATGGGTTTTACTCTGCAGCCCAAGCGGTGACAGAGAAAGCTTTTGTGAGCTCAACTTTTGTGCTGCGAGTCTGCTGAAAAGGAAGTCCCTCCAGCGTTAGAAGTTAATTTAGCTGCTTCTGTTACCATTCAACCTAGGCCTCTCTTCTGAGGCTGCCAACACAAATACCACCGGTGATGGCCATTCTCATAAACTTGTTCTGAAATGTCTGGCTCAGCTTCTCAGGGAGCACGTGGCAACCCAAAGGCTCTCATAACCAAGACACTGAAGAAGAGGGATTTTTTTTTTTTCTCCACAGGGTCTATGTTACACAGCACGTCTGAGCCATTGCACTGCATTTGAACTTGCACAGGATTCGGGTTATTTTTCAAGCGATGAGCCTTAGCTCACACGGAAGACCATTGCTGCAGTACTGCTGAATGACACTGAAACGGGGGGACTTGTAAAAATCCTGCTAAAAATTATTCCTAGAATCGGTCCTCAGTTACTATACACCTCAAATTCAAGTCCATAAACCAAGCTGAGCGGCAAGCAGATTGAATAGGTACCTAAGGCCTAAAGCACTGTTTTGACTGGGTGAACTTGCCCAACCTCACATCAATGATGCCCCATCGACAGAGGTTACCAAAATTTACTCCCATAAACTCACTTCCTCAGAATAACCAGGGGAGTGGGACAGCAAAGCTGCAAAATAAGGAGATGATGCTTGGAAACTCCCTCCTGCTGCTCAAAGCGCCACAGAAAGCTCTGCTGTCTCACTGAGAGGACATTCCACCTCCCATCTTCCATTAAGACCATGTCAACCCAGAAACAGCTGAGGAAGTTAATCACAGGCAGGGAAGAAAGCAAGAAATGCATTTTCACGAGTTACATTTAAAACAAGAGCTGAACTGCCCCTTACCAAAGGTTTGGTTTCATCTTCATCTTTGAAATAATAAAGCTGGTCCCCCTTGAGAACAAACCAGCGCGTGTGCCAGGTCTTGACAAAGCCTCCCTGCTTCCGCAGCCACCCACACTTCACGGCTCCGTGCCGCCCTTGGCTCACAGGGGGAGTCTCTGCAGAGTCATTCTGTTCTTCCATACTGGGACTGGGCAACTTTCCTGTTGAGAAAACAAGAGGAAAAGGCAAAATAATTAGATTGTAATGCAGGCAGTTACTTGCTCCTCTTAACACAGCTGGAAAAAAAAAAAAAACAACACACCCCAACTACAAAAGTGTGCTAGAAAAGCATTTACCATCTGCCTGCTTATTCTCAGCCTGTCACCCCATCAGCAAAGGTGTTCAGAACCTCAGCCTTTTCCTCAGCCTTGGTCACTGTGTTTCCCCTGCATCCAATAAAGTATAGAGATCCTCCTTAACCCTCCTTTTGCTGTTAATGTATTTATAGCAATGCTTTTTATCGTCTTTTTGGCAGTAGCCAAGATAAAAGTTGGGCTTTAGTTCAAGTTGGGCTTGAGCAAAGTGTCCCTGCAAATCATACAGATGTGTCTGGCTCTCAGCAGAGCAGACAGAGCAATTTTTTTGTGTGCGGCTGGTGTTACTGTGACATCCTAACAAGAATGAACCACCTGATGAATCCTCAGATCACACTGACTGAGGGTGATGCACCATCGGAGTACGTGCTCTGAGAACTGCAGCACCAGGGCTGCAGCGTGTCTCAGATGTCGCTGTGAGTTTCTGAACTGAGCCTTGGCTCCTTCCAATCCGGAGCTGCAAAATGACTTCAGCCACCACTAGAAAACTGCCAGCTGACTTTCCCAGTGCCTTGTTCATACACATCTGCTTACTCTTCAAGGTGGTCTGGGATCTTGTAATACTTTTCGTTCACTTTGCACTGTAATAATTAACCATGAAGGCAACAAAGCAGTGGCCAAGCAGCCTTTTGAAAGCCCTACAGCTTTATCCCTGGGTGCCCAGACTCTCTCTGTTGTTACCTTAGCTCTTTCAGAGGAGCAAGGCAGGTTAAGTGAAATTACTTGCGATAGGCAGTGATTAGATCATTTCCAAGAACCGATTTCATCCATGCAAAGCTGTCTTTAATAAACTGCCTTGTACCCTACCTCTGCTTCTCACCACGTGTGGTGAACGTGTGTCAGGAATGAGGACAGACTTCTGTCTTCTATACCAGACTGTTCTATCCAAGAGAAATGCCCCCAACTCATCACTGGCGCTTTTTGAATATAAGCAGCAATGTCTCGGATGCTGCTGGTTGGTGGCTGGGCCAGATGCCAATGAGCCTCCCTTGAACCCATATCCTTAGAAAGCAAATTAGCAAATATTTTAAAGGAAAGCATGGTAGACAGCAGGGAAGTTGTTGCACCTGAAGGAAGTACAGAAAATCATTACCCATAGGCTACCCCATGCTCTACGCGGCGTAACCACAGAACTGCTTCAGCCAACCTGAGCAGTTTACCTCTGCTACTTGACCCAGCTTCAAGGCAGGAACAAAGAAAGAGCTTAAAACACAGTAATTATGCGTATCACTGCAGTGTTAGGGACACCAGGTCCCTATTACACTGGACCACAAACAAGAATCTAAATACCAAAGTCAAAAGCAATTAAGTACTTGGATGAAAGGCTGGTTTTAATTTCGGTCCACAAAGTCACATTTCACAGGTGTTGATGCCAGCGTACAAATTAAGTCCTTGGATGTTAGCTAGCCGGGGAAAATGGTCATTGATCTACCTCTCTTTGTCTGGTAAAATTTATACCTTTATAATTATTTCTGCAATAGTAACAAGGGAGGTGTAGAAGAGATGACCTTCTACTGCTGCCAGGTCCTCTCCTCTAAAGCAGTATTATAACCTTGGACGCTTTCTGTACAAAACACTCATTTCATTTCATTTATTAGTGATTTAATTCTCCTCAGCAGCTAAAATTTCAGCCACCTAACTCATTTTTGTTAAGAGGAATTGTATTTAGTCATGAGATTAAGTTTACTTGCTGTTTTCCATCAGAAATCAGAAATCCATCAGAATCTGCCTACTACAAGCCAGACTTGGAATCAGAAATTCCAGCGGCTGGCTTACTTTTGCTAGTTGCTTTTACAGCTGTTTCAACACCAAGATGATAAAAATAAATTGCAGAAATATCAGGGTGCTGGCATTGATGCAAAGAACGGCGAGGTGCAAATAGTATGTAAATAACACACGACAAAGTGCGGAATTACATCAACATATTCCAAGTCCTCTCGCTCTCATCCGAGGAGGCAGAAACACAACTTGTCCTTGCTGCCAGAGTCAACTCTACTGACTTGGCCAACCTCCAGGTTAGGTAATGACCAGCACTGAGCAAATGCTGCCCAGTGGGTTTGTCTGGGGTTGGCTGTGGGCTGACTCTCCTGGGCTTGTCTGGACTTTGGGAGTGCAAAGTAAAGACAGTGAGAAATGTTCTCCGACGCGTTGGCTCCGCACCAACTTCTCCTGCTCCACAGAGCCCACTGCCATCTACCACCTCTGGTCCCAAACCAACCTTTTTCTGCTCCCATTAGGGTATCTGCCTCTCTCCCTAGTCTGTCCAGAAGGCAAATTAACTGCACTTTAACTTTCTCCTCATCAGTGTGGAATTGCTGTGCACAGAAAGCAGGAAAGGGTTTCTTCTCAGCTAACACTCACTCGATAATTGAAATACGGAAATGGGCAGCTCCCCCAGATCCCAGCACTTTGCCAGGAAAGAGAGAAAGTCATTGAAGCACAGAAAACTTGGTTCCAATGAATAGTCACAGCATCACGCCAAGAAGAGGTATTTGGCAAGAAAGTTCAATGGTTTGCAGTATATTTTTATTTTCACTGAAATTTCTCATGGCCAAGAGAGCTCATTTCAAAATCCCATCGGTGTTCTGCTCCAGCAACCCTTCTTCACCTTCTCCATTGCTCAGATGTTGTATCAGGCCCTCTAACCCAATGTCAGCCTGGCACAAAATGGATAGAAGACGAGCAGCCATCAAAATGCCTGCCCTAGAACCATCCTCCTCCAGCTGGTGGCAAGGTCCAATCCCCCACCCTTGCTCTCCCAAGAGGACAAGCAACACAACACCACATGGAGATGACTTCTCCATGTCAGACACATTAACGGATATCCTGCAAAAAGCTGCGATTTTGGAGCAATGACCAACTTGGCCACTGATGAGCACATCTGCCAAATATAGACATATACACATGAAAAAAATAAAAATTTGTGACATCACGGTTATACATAAAATTAGATTACTTCAGCACTGCAACACTTACATGAAGAGATGCTTTTACTTTCCAAGAGATGTCTAACTTTGCATTCCTTCCTACCTATTTCCCATGAACCATACGGAGCATAAGTGATGTTTATCAGCATCTTTCAGGTATGGAGGACTGACCCATCCTTTCTCAACTTGCTAAAACTTTTTTCTTCCTCCTAGAACAACAAAATCATATCGGCTTTCTTGGTAGAGATAGCTGGGCAACAAAACATCTCAAAGCATCCCCTGTATCTGTCAGTAGCTCCTGTGCAAAGCAAAAGCAACTGCAGCACTTCTGTGACTACAGCGTGATGCTGTCTGAGCAGTGTTTTGGGTAACAGTCACAGGTTAACTTCTGCTGCCTTTGCCACTAGGTCTTATTTAGTTTAAATCCATTCAGCAACACACAAACGCTTCCTTGTCCTTCCACTACAGTTGTGGCAGCAGGAGGTGTAAGGAAATCACACCTTTTCCATTACAGACTCTATTCAGACACCTAGAAATGACCCGTTGTTCTCTCCATCACTTCTTAGTCCTGCTGCCTTTTCTGAGTCCAGATGGACTCCACCTGCAGAAGAGGACTTGTGTCACGGACAGACATTTACACACTGTCTTTTCTCAAGCACAGATACACTGTGTTGATTTAGTACTGAGTATGAAATGTCACACAAAAAAAAACAAACAAAACAAAACACACAACCAAACAGGTTTTGAAAGCTTAAGGAGCAACTTCGTAGGAAAACACTGTCCCTGGTACACTTTTGCATGTTACTTATTATGCAGGTGCGTCCTCAGCTTTTTTTCATCACATGGTAACATATGGTTCCAAGACAAGGTTGCTGCTACCAATGTGATTGGAAAAAGCCAAGATATGATTAGAATGGAGTGGTCCCTCATCTCCCAGGTTTCTGCCCAGGCTTCCACTTCAGGGGTGTAATTCTGTGAGTCTGGCAATGCTAGAGAGAAATTGCATACAGCAGAAAGATGAGGTCTAAGTGCTGCAGAAGCACACAGGGCTACAGACAAGACAGGAAAAAGAGCCTCTGGTAGCTGAGGGGTCAAAACGGACAACGAAATGCAGAGCAGTTGGCGAGTCTCACAAGCTGAAGTAGAGAGCAGTGAAAAGGTTAGGGAGCAAGTCAAAAGCAGCATCTGGAACAGCAAATCAGATATTCCAGCTCCCAGATGTCTCTCCCAACCAAGGGGTTACGCTGCCTTCGACTATCTGACACTGAAAAACCTCAAACCCTGTTTACAGCTTCAGACTTTACATGGAGAAAGTCATCTTAGGGACGGCTTAAAAGTGACTCAATTCTCACATGCCAGTGGTGGATACTTCAGCACTTGTTGGCTTCACTTACAAAAGAATTGATTAAGAGTTGGGTCCAAGCATGATCTCAACAGATGATATCTCAAAGTATAAAAATAATCTCTGGCACTGTCTTTGTTCTCAACGAATGATGGCAAAAGGCAGCCGAGTACGGATGTCAGCGGCTCTCTGGCAGTGAATCACTGAGAATGGAATGAGGCTGCCTGCTCTTTTAGGAAATCCAACACAACAGGACTTCCCATGCTGGAGCACGCACATCAGTTCAGGCCATCCACACTCCCGGTAAAACTGACCAAGAGAACTAAGATATGACAAGTTATTCACAAAGTACACTGGCAGGTGGGAAAAACACCTTCTACTTTGGCTACGGCAGCAAAAGCCTCCGCCCAAACCTGCTGCAATTCTTATAAATCAAAGGAGCGCGTGGGTTCTGCAAAAAGGGTCTGTGGTTGCTTGTCCTGGGTTCAGCTAGGACAGGGTTAAAGGTCACAGCAGCTGGGAGGGGCCACGGACTGAACCAGCCAAGGGGGTATTCGATGGGATGCTGCAGTGACGTCATGCCCAGTATACAACGGTATTTTGAGTTGCAGCCGGGGGCAGGTTGTCACTGGTGGTGTTGGGGTCAGTGAGCAATGGTGTTGCATATCACTCGGTTTATATATTATTTCATTAGTATTGTTATTGTAATGCTATGCAACACCAATAAAACCACTGTGGCACTGTCCTTTCCCTTACAGCTCTAAGCAAATACCATCCCCAAATTCGTGAGTCAGCACCAAGAGATTCCCCCTTAACCCTGAAATCAATTCATGTGGCCAAGAGGGACAATGGCATCCTGAAGGGCATTAAAACTGTATCCAGCAGGCCTAGGGAGGTTCTCCTCCCTCTTCTACTCTGCCCTGGGGAGACCACACCTGGAATACTGGATCCAGTTTTGGGCTCCCCAATTCAAGAGACAGGCTGAAGGGACTGGAACATCTCTCCTATGAGAAAATGCTGAGAGCTCTGGAGCTGTTTAGGCTGGAGAAGAGAAGCCTGAGAGGGGATCTGATTCATGGGTGATCCTGCTCTGGCAGGGGGGTTGGACTCAATCTCCAGAGGTCTAGGATAAACCCCTGCCAGTCTAGGATTCTATGACTAGTATAAATCCATGTGGTCCTTATGCCTGAAAAGGTCAGTCTGTGCACAGATGCTAACAGCTGCTTCTCCAGCTTGTACTGAAGGAACCACCAAATCCAAAGATAGAACTCTATTGTACCACACCCACAGCCTTCAGGCTCTGTTACTATAACCCACAGCTGAAAGGTGAACACACTGTCTTCAAAAGCATTTTGTGTTTGTTCATGTGTCTTTCTGGCCATTACATAGAATGCATTTGAAATCTGCACAACAAAGAGAGCAAGCACACACTGCCCTAGCGAGCAGCCTTCCTCCTCACATTTCCCTCCTCTATGAATTGAATGAGAAGCAGAACTGAAGTCAGGAGCACTTTAGCAAGTAACTGGTTACCTCCACCAACCCGAAAGCTAGCTAAAAACAGGTAAACATCTTTTTTTTTCTGGCATTGCTACAGAAAAATAATTATTAAAAAAAAGCCAGAAAAAGAAAGCCAAAGGCTTGCCAAAAGCCACCAATCACAATTCCAGCTCTCCGCTAAATTAAGTGCAGATGATGAAGGGTCTTTTTTCTAAACATATGGAAAACAATGCAGCTGGAATCTCAGCTAGGCCTTGAAAGATCCTGTACATAAAGCATTAAGCTTTCTACAACACACGGGCAATCTACGCAGTAACTACTACGAGACAAAAATGTTAAAAGAAAGTAATAAAAGCCTTTCATGTACCCTCAAATAACGTCAGATGTTCGTGTGTCATGTATCTGGCAAACCTTCCTCTGCTCTCAATGGAAGCCTGAGCTCCACTTCTAAGGGAGGAAATTAGACAAAAGGGGGGAGAAGGTACACCTCGCAGCACGGGCAGCCCCAGGAAATTCAAGACCAAAGGGCTAAATCCATCACTTCTCCAACACCCCCAAGACAGACCAAAGCCTACGAGATCTTTAACCGAGAGAGGAACTATCAGCACAAGCACTTGCAGTCCCCAGCCTCAGCCACAAGCGTATAAACCTTGCTCAGTTTATTATTTAAGCATTCACAGCACAGAAAGGACATTTACTCGGTTTTGCAACCCTGAACCATTTACCAGCTATTTTGTAGGAGTCTGAAAAAGGCATCCAAGAGCAACACCTCTCTCCCCCACTGGTATTTGCTCCGGATCACTAATTCTGCAAGATATAACCAGAGCATGAGGATAGAAAAGGAACTGGGAAAAACAACCTGAATGGTAACTTTATGGCCAGGTTTTTTAATCCTGAACTTATCATAAAGTGAGGATGAGATGATCTCCAAAGAAATCTGTTTCTATCAGAGAGATAAATGAACCTAGTGACCAACATACCACTGACACAGTCCAGGGCCTACAACTACTGTGCCATCACACAGAAATCACAGGAGACAACTCAAAGTCTGAAGAAAACATCACAATCAGCTCTGTGCATCTAGAAGATGAGACACTTGTAAGGGGCGGGGGGGAGAGAGTTGTCATGTGGCAGCTCTTTCACATATTATAGAAGCAAGATTTATATAGAATTTTCAGTGAAAGATATAAACAAGTAGACATTTATCATGGTGATCACTTTAAGTTGATACACCTAGTAATAAATCTTTGTGTGTGATTTACTGCCAAATCCATGTACAAGCTCAAGTATGCAGAACAGCTCCTGAGAAGATGAATGGCGTTAAGACTGTTAAAAGTGCAATTATGATCACATTCCTACCAGACAGCACTCAACCTTAGACTTCATTCTCAAGGCACTCCCCCCAACCTTTCTAACGATTTTCTCATCACAAACTTGATTCTGAGTCCTACTTTTCATTGAAATCCGTAATTGCAGAAACCTTCTAATATCTTAAAAGACAACACAGTGTATTATTTATTATATTAGACACCAGTTATCTACAATATGCTCTCAAAATCAAGCAATGCAGTATCTCAATTAAAAAAAACCCTTGTGTAAGTGATAAGCTCCCATGGATGGTTAACCGAGATGTCATGAGTGCTTCCTGGTGGGAAAGTGCTTTAGCAAGCTATTGATTATCCCTCTTCAATACAATACCCAGCTGGAGTGTTCCACAACTCCTAGAATTAGGAATCCAACAGTATGAAAAGGTGACACCAGCACACACTTGACAGTAGCTCTTCTGTGCAGACAAAACACAGCTTCAGTTCAGAACAGATGCCAGGAGGAACCTGACAGCACCCCTGTGTCACACTGACATGGAGGACTAAACCACAGCTCATCTCATACTCAATGTATGGAGGACTAAACCACAGCTCATACTCAATGGTGAGGAACACAAAGTGAAAGGAAAAGAAAACCGAGATGTCATCACCAGAGTGGACAGGCACAGGAAGTCCAGACACATCTGGATGTTATGAAAGCAAAATATTTTAACACATGACTCCCAATTCTTCTCTCTGGCAAGTGTGTATTAGATATGCTCAACTCTAATCCCAAGTTATTTGAATTGCAGTTTAGAAATAAAATTTTTTAAAAAGAGAGCCACCCCGAAACCAGAAGGGGCAAATTTCTGCTCGCTAAATGAAAAAGCCAGTGATAAGCTGTACAGCAAACAATGGAACGAAAAAAATCAAAATCAGTTCTAAGAGGAACACATTTCAACACAATCTTCTAGAACAAACCTGCTTTATCACCTTTATCATGGCTCACTAGGTAATGCTGTAAGGAATGAAGGACACAAGCAGCTCCTGCAGCAGTGTGACATTTCCTGAAAGCCTGCTGAGGAATCTGGGGTACCCCAAGAGATCTCTCATCTGAGACTTGGGGAGCATCCTGCCATATTCACCTCACAGTCCAGATTTTCCTAACCATCTGCTCTGCCACAAACCTTTTCCCAAGGAAGTATTTAAGGCTTGAAACCCACAAAATGAAATCTTAACAAGCTATCCTAGTACCCCTGAAAAAAAGGCTTTGATAGTGGTAATTTGGCAGTGATGGAACTATTTATAAAGCTCAGACTCTGTCAAAGCTACTCTGGATTTTTCCTTCCTATCCTAAGGCAGTGAAGTAAGTGGCTGCTGTTGGACAGAAACTTGCCTTTAAGATTTATAAGGCTCTTTGATCCTCACGAGAACTGCAAGAATCACAACTGATGGATGAAAAACAAACAGGAGACACCGCTGGGCTACTTCTTGCAAGATTCACGTTTGAACAATACAGTTTGCCTTCTCTGATAAAAACAGCCTGAAAGGAATACAGTGTAAACATAGATCTTGTTCTTCATTATAGTTCCCTAACAGTGGTAATACATAGAGATTATTTGCAAACTTGCTTTCAAGTTCGATATGGAAAATGATACATCATGTCAACATACCATCAGCTTGTTTATTGGGTTTGGTTTTTTCTCTACTGGAAACAACAAAGACAACTTGGAAGGCATTCAGGGCAGAGGAATGAAGAGGAGCATTTGGTTGGACTGACACCACGACAGCCGAGAAAGAGCACATTCCACAACTGTTTGGAGGGTGCAAACACCGAGGAGAAAAACAACAACTTAAAGGGAAAGATGATAAACATTGGCTCCCTAAGGCAAGCAAATCCGTGGCTCGCCCAGTACATCAGCAACATCCACTGGAAACGAAATAAACCATCGAAGTTACCTCTGCACAGTGTGTGTGGAGTGAGTAAATAGCCCCTTGTTTAGAGAACAAAAATGAGGACCACCAAAAGCACCAAAAGCCTTCAAGTGTTCAGTGAGGACTGCTCCTGCGGCAAACCACTGCTTCACAGACAGACATGCCCACGCACCAGTTTGGCACAAGTTCAGTTTTTCCATGTTCTACACCTTCATCCAAATTGGTATGGGGGAAAAAAAGGATGCTCTGAACAGTATTTAAACACCTCCATCATCCTGCTGACTACGACTCCATAAAGCCAAAGCCGTTCCTGAGGGCCCCGCACAGAAACACAAAAAGTGTATTTCTCAACACGTGCTTATTTTACTGTTCAGCCAAAAGATTTCTCAGCCCTGCTACCACCAATTGTTTCAGATTTCCCATGTTTTGGAAAGATTTGCATGAGTATTTCTCATCAAGCTCAAAACAGGGAGTAACGGGGGTGTGCGGTGCTCAGTGGCTGACTGGGCCTGAACCATGTACGAACAAACTTGTGGTTGGGTGACAGTCAAAACAGCAGGAATGGCCACACATTTCTACTTGCCAATATTGAAAATGATTTTGATTCCATGAACTACACATCTTTGTTTGCAGGGAGTCGTCTTCTTTCACTTCGTAGATTGACACACGCACAAAAAAGAATGGAGTAACCATAAAAGCACGTTGCACATTTTTCCACTCACTATTGGCTTTCTACTCGTTTCTTATACTATATTTACCTGAGTCTTGTTTTATCGATATGTGTCGCTTTTTTTTTTCAGCGATACTTTTTCTGGCCTTTTTATTGGATTTCAGCATTCAGGTTTAGATCACACCGGCCAAATAGCAATTTTACCCTGTGCCCTTTTGTCCCGGGATGTCAAATGAGTGTCTTCTGTCTCATCAACACCATTTTGGAATTCAGTGACCTTTTGATGACAGCTTGGTCAAAACTAATATATTTTCACATAAGCTTTCAGCTAAAACACCCAGCCTTTCTGCAGAAGTGTTTCAGCTTCACCACCTTCAAAAATATGACAAGCCGCAGCTTAAGAACACTCTCTAAATAGCTCTGTAAGTTTTAAAAGGCTGGTTAAGAGGAGAAATTACAGGACCATGTCATGATTTCCACACTACTTTACTCTTTCCTATCTTATTAGCCTCAAAAATCCTGCAAATGATGGACTAGCTAAAAACAGTTTCTTTTTGTTCCCTTTTCAATGAGTCTCAGAACAAACTATTTGCTCATATCAGTTTCCAAGCAATCTGCCTAGGCATCCAAGTTTATAAACTAGAAGAACCATTCAAGCCTCCTTGCTTTTAAACATACCCAAAGCAAGAAGCTTGTTTAACAGGCCTATTAGGCTCCATGATTTATTCCTTGACATTTCCAATAAATCATCTTTTGTTTGGGCGATAAGATTTCAACCTTTTCATTGCTAGTCATCTACAGCAGATGCCAAAAAGCTGTGCTTCTGACAACACATACACAAAGAAAAGTAAAATCTACTTTTCCCAGACCTCCAGCAGCACTTACAGCTCATTCCTTAGCTCAGGTTTTCATCCTATTTTTTAAGCACAGGCATTAACTTCACACTAACCTAAAAACAGACCTTGCTGCCACCAGCTCCACACTTAATATTTTCCAGGTTAGCATCCCTAAGTCTCCCTGTATCCTTTCAGTTTGTGCTATCACACCACAGCCCATATGCAACACACACTGGCTGAAAGTGTTCATAAATTTCCCTGTACAGAGAGATTTTTAGACATGCTTTCTCTTTAGTTTACCTGCTTCTAGGCAATTCCCCAATACCTTGGGTTATTCTCTCTCAGGAGCACTGCCAGTATCCCATTATTCCAGTTTTGCTCCCACCACTGTAGGAGCGTGACCTTTTCTTTATGGTTTCGCTGTCCTGGTTTCATTGAGTGTTTGGTATAATGGCACAAACTAGAAATTGTTTCCTTTACTGGGTGTTTCAACCAGGTATTTTACAGCACGGAGACCTAAGTAAGGTGGAACATGCTTACAGCGTAGTCACGTAGAGACTAATAACAACCGATATGTCCTTCTGGCTAAGTTACCATTTTCTAGTAGTCCCTGGGAGAGTAAGAGAGAGTAAAACTTCTGTTCCACAGCCTACTTGTTCGTGCTGGCAGAGGAGGATCACCAAAGCAGCATCCCAGGTGTGACACCATCAAATATCACACAAACATCCAAAGGGAGTCTCAACATTAGGGTTTTACTTTTAATGCCAGCAGAGGATCACCCTACGCCAAACTCTTCTTCTACGCTTCTCCACTTGCCAAGGGAAGGCACCGGGAGCTGGGTGAGCCTGTGTTGGGCGGCTCTGCGCGGTAGCTTCATCTCCTTACGTGAGAAATAGCGTTGACCTGTAATGGGCCATGTGGTGCACACTCAACTGACTGCTTTAGTCCTTCCCTGACGTCAGCCCAGAGCAGCGGGAGCTTTGTGAGCCCCAGCTGACAGGAGGAGCACAAGAAGTATGAGTGGAAATTCAGCACATGTTAAGCAGAAGGGGACTGAATAGCCAATTGCAAGATACTTTAACTGTGCCAAGCTTCCCGATTTACAGAGTCATCGTCCCAGCTGCCCCCTGCCACTTCCCAGAAGCTTTCCTCTCCCCTTACACCCAGGAGTAGGCAGCATTTGGAGGGACTACTCCCATACAAAGACCCACAGTCAACAACCATTTCTAAATGTGGCCAAGCCTACCAGTAACAGCTGACGGAATCTAGAGGCCAATTCTGGCAGCAAGCAACTAGAAGTGTTTGTAAGATCAATGCTAAAGCCTAGCACATTCTTCAAAAATCAGTAAAGTTACCTGAAACAAATTAATAGGCAGCTCTTTACAGAACAAAGTCATCACAGTGAAAATAAGTGTCCTACTGTGAGTGTATTGATTTGCTGTTGATTGTATTTTTGCCTTGGTACATCTTACAATACCTGTAAAATATTCCTATGGTTAGGGACTAGACCACCCTTTTACAACCATCCACATATGAAACAGGCAGGACAGGAAAGGACCTCTCAGTTCATCAAGCGCAGCTTCTGCAGCCCCATGGGAGCCAGCAACACAGTTCCTTTCAGGCAGTAAAAAAACACCAAATAGCTATTTTGATATTTCCCCTCACCTCCAACTCAGCAGTCCCAAGGCTACCCAGGAACTCCTTACGCTACTAGAAATTCATTTTAATCCCAGCATACTCATGGACAGACTACACCAACTCACTCCTGCAGTATCACCCAGAACAGCCCTGCTCCCTCCCTGATGTTTACCTGACATATTTATCTGCAGAGTTTAAGGCTGTGTATTCTAGTAGAAATAAAGAGAGCAAAGTCAGGTCTAATTTTCTCTTAAGAAAAAGGACTAAAGCATGGCTGCTTAAGCCTGGGTAGCACAAATTACGTACCAGGTCACACGGAAAATGAAACAGCCCAAAAGCCCCAGGTCTCTTTTGCTTACAGACAGATGGTTTTTTGTAAGTTTTCATGACTCAAAACCACAACTCACACCAGGCTTTACTTACAGCTTCTTGCTGCTTACTTACATGTGTCCCCCAAGAGAAAAACCCAGCCAAAGAATGCCTGCTGGCATCAAGACATCTCTATTTATACAAACGTATGTTTTTCTAAATTTATTATACATTTCTGAAGGATGAAGCTAACTGACTCCAGCTTGAGCCCTAGGCTCTCCTAGGAGAACAGGTTTCAGCATCATGCACCAAACATTAATAATGTTTTTCATTCCAATTAACTTATTGACATTTTGAAGAATTTTTACTTGAACTATATTTAAAATGGTACCTTCAAGACTTCCTATTGTCATATAATGGAACTGTGTCTGCCCCCCCTTTTTTTAATGGTCTGTCTTACAGTGGATGCTGAATGATAGTTTGTAATACACACAAAGTAAGTTAGCCCCCAGTCTTGAAGTCAGTTCTCGACTGGAGGTGAGGGGAGGGGTTGCTACTATGCTTTCATTCTGAAATTTCATTTTTAGCCACACTGCAGAACATGCTTTTCCACCAGGACTCTTCCTATTCAATGCCAAACTCAGCACATTTCACATCGAAGTTACAGAGATCAAATCAATTTGAGCTCCAGCAACACCATGAAGATCCCAAGTTACCACAGCCAGATTCTGACTCAAAGTCCATTTGCAAAGCTCTCATTTTAGGGTCCTTCCATTTAGCTCTACTCAATGCAGAGTCTAAGCAGGCTTTGCACTTGAAAATATAAAGCAAGAATTCACAGTCCTTTTAAAACAAGGTGCATAGTTTCAAAATTAAATGTCACTGCAAGTTTTCTCTTTCTGCAGGCAGACCCTTTAACATTTCTCCCTCAGTTTGCTTGCTGCTTAGGAGACATTCGAAAAAAAGAAAAGAGAGAGAAGAAAAAAGAAACATCTGTGGGAACAGCTGCACAAATATTGCAACTGCCAAAGCTTTCTTTCTAGCATGCAGGATTTCTTGGTTTGTATTTCGCAAGAGCACTTATCGATGGATAACCACAGCGGCCGCCTCTGCGTCGGACGCGGAATTTTGATCTCCATCACGGATAAGAGGTAGAAGCTCGGCACAAACCCACTAGAGAGACAAACACACACAGAGAAAACAACCAGCAACCCAAACCCTTGGAGAAGGCGTCTAGAGGCTCCACCATGTAAAAGCTCATAGAGCAAATAGGCTGCTTGCTCTGACTTCTTGAGGACAATCCAAACACCACGGTCTGTAGTTTAGAATCGTAAGAAAATCCACAGCACAGCTTTTTCCTTCATTGTTATCTCACATTTAACAACACTAAGACCCCAAATTACTCAACACGCTTTCCAAGACAATACTTCGATAACTGGGCAATGATATCATTAAATAAATTGATTCCCAGAAGTCTGCCTTCATCTCCTAGACACACATCTGCATTGACATGCTTGTCTTGGGATTGCAGCCACCTGTTATGCCCCACCAGGAGGCATTAAGGACGACGTTTATCACGCTCTATGCCTTATATTAATAACTGTAATTCTGATTTTCCAGTCCGAGCCCAAGTCGGTAAGGTGGGGGCTGCACTCCATTACAATAATCATCAAATTCAAGTAGCTGCTTCTAAATACACACAACCACGGTGGCAACGAGATCTTGGAGTTACTGTAGAATGCAGACTTCCTCAAGGTTTATGGATTTACTGAAACTTCTTTTTTCCCCCCTCCAAAATACTGAAAAAAAATGATCAAGCATTCTGGCTGGGAGATGGGGGGCAGGAGTCACCACATCCAGCTGATCCACAGAGTAGACTTTGAAGAACGAAAAGCAAAGCTGATTGTCTGCAGCCTCTGCATCATTTTCCTTCTCCCTCAAGCAGCTCAACAGGGGCCTTAAGCATCCTTTCAGTCACCCGTGACTGTCGCGCCCTCCGTGTGCTAGAGAGACACTCAGCGCACTGGGCTTGTCAGAGCATGGTAGCACTCCAGCTTCTTCTATTCCCAACCCTACAGTGCTGGCTGTCAAGCAGGGTGCATAGAGAAAGACTCCCTACTTCTTGAGTAAACTCCAGCATGCTTCAGGGGGTCTGCTCCACTTGAACGCACGTTATCCACTCCGGTGATTCGTTTTCTAAATACCCATCCCCTTCGACTGCGACCAGCCATCCCCACAGCACTACTTGGAAACAAGGTTTTGTGACTTAAAGATCAAAAGCACAAAGATTCATCACGAGTTGCTTTGCAACACCAGCTCTTATCCTTCCTTCTGTCCACACATTTCCAGCTGAAGGCGGCAAGCCCTTGGTCTGCTGTGGTCAGTAGGCTCCTTTCCATCCAGCCACAAAGAGAATATCAGATGTTTTGGGTATTTTTCCTCCCTACGTAAGTAACATCCAAACAAAATAGGATCAAAATTGACCAACTGGATAGCTGCAATGGAACAGAAAGAGTCCACCCAGCCCAGATGGGATCATCTCCAACTGTGACTAAAGTAAAATCTCAGGGACAAGCCGGATAACTAAGCCAAGTGTGCAATATTTATGGCTAGCTACCCTTAAAAGTGGGTTTTCCCTTTACTAACTACAATATTTTCTGGCAAGTACTAGTGCATCTCAATTACGCCTTATTTACATCTTGCGCACAGTACTACCTCCTATTACTTGTTTCAAGCCTGCCTCTGTCACTCCTGGATACACCCTGGGATTCCTGTATGGGAAAATAAGGAAAGACTCAGCCTCTGCTCATCCCTTCCCTGCTACTCATTAACGCAGTTCTCTCAGACATCTCAGTTCCAGCCTGAAAAGTTCCTCCTTGCTTCACCATGTCTTCGACAGAAGCTGTGCTGTGTCCTTGACCGTTCTTGTCATCCTTTTAAAAACCTTTTCCAGCTTCAGCTGCAAACTACTAGCACTTTCAGGCCGTCAAGGGACTCCCCTGGTGTCACTTCTCTCCTTCACATTTTTCTTCTCACAGCAGAGGATGTGGTTGCTGGGGGAGGTTAAAGAAACAGCTAGAAAGGCAGCTTATGGAAAATCCAGGATGCTGCCACTGGAGCTGAGGTCGAGTCATATTTAAATAAGTATTAACTAGAACGCTAAATTCTCTGTCTCCTGAAGGAGCGCTTTACCTCCTTGCAAAACAGGAAAATGGCTCAAAAAATGAAAAGAGCCAACATATTTTGGCCCAGACCACTCTAACTCAGAAAACGCATGCTTGGTTCTCTCAATTAGTGGCACCCAGAGGGATCTTACTGCCTCCCAGATACAGGCAAAGTGGTGGGATTTTGCATTTTACCTTTTATACCACTTCATGAGTGTTCAATTTGGCAGGCCAAGGACATCAGCCCAGTTCAAATTTCAGCTGCTCTAAATGCAAAGGCAGATGTGAGAGAAGGACGGCAGGAACACACCAGTTACATCCTGGAAGTTAGAGACTCGAAAAAATGCCTTTGCTAAGGAGCTGCTCATGATAATTGCTATTATACAAAACTGCAAGGAACATCAAAGGTATTTCATGACAAGAACCAACAAACCTCGCCAAGAAATTCAACCCCTGTTGCTGAAGTTTGTCTCATGGAGCCATTTACCATAAAAGCCTCTCCAAACTACGCAGCACAACAGTAAACAACAGCAGTTTGTTCAAGTTAGAAGCAGGGAGCTCACATGTTTCTTCAAGGTCTCTGGCTTGGAGCAGGATGACATTTGCATCAGGAAAGCCCAATAAAACCAGAGCTGAGCCCGGCAGACAAAAATTAATTCAAACAGTTAACAGATAAGTCAACAACCGTGACTGTAAACTATAAAAACACTGTACTGCAGGTGGCTTCTAGTCTCAGGAGAACTATCTTATTCTGTAGTTTAGCCAATGACCTGAAAGAAGACAAAAAAAAACACCAAACAAAAAAAAAAAAGAGATCATGACTGAAAAATTGTGCAGGTGACAAGTAGCAAGGAAGCCATTAATTACAAGCAGGAAAGGTCGCCCGTGCAGCAGCCTGTGTGTTCTGCTCAGCAGATGCACAAGTTGGTAGAACTGACAGCACCTGAGAGCATTCCCCTGAAGGAAAGAAAAAAAATGAGGTCCCAGTTCAACACAACAGCCACTTCTGGTGTCATCAGAAGACTATTTAACAAGGGAAAAGAAAGTATAAAGATCATTTTGTTGCTGGATTTCACAGGACCGCACCCTAAGCGTTACCTCCAGCGCTGGTATTTAAACATATACAAGTGTTCTGGACAACAGGAAACTGTTTTAGAAAGGTTGGAATAATTAAAGGATGGGAGAACATAATGGAAGAACTCTGCTTTCCGCTTTTATGAAGAGAAGGTAGAGAATAAGATAAAGAATAAGAAGGTAAAGAATAAGTAACTAGAGGGAGTAGAAATTTGGATTGAGAAGGCTGTTCAACATAAAAAGAGCTAATAAGAACCAGAGCTAACAAAGCTGGTAGAGACAGACAAATAAAACAAGCAATAAAGCAAATAATTTATGACTGATGATAATTACACCAAGTGAATATTTTGCAGAATATCGAGAGCCTATCAAGGGACTTGCTGTTAGCAAAACACGATTTTTTTTTCAAAAATAAATCATCTAGCTCATAATGGGAGCTAATCAAGGACACTTATGGTTCATTTTGGATTCATCATCAATTAAATACAAAAATTTCCAGCTTCACTCCGGTCCTTACTATCCACACTTCGATCATCCAAGCGTAACTGGCAAAACAGTGAAGTGGGAAGAGTGAATCTGGAAACGTACAAGAAGCTGCAGAACAGGAAAAAGTTTGTCAGCATGCAGAAGACCAGCCACCTACAGCCAGGCCACCACTGCTGCCTTGAAGGCATCTCCTGGGGGTCCCTGCTGAAAGCAAAGGTGACAAACCCATGAGGCTTGGGACGCTGGCGGTGCTGCTGAGGTCAGGACACTGCAGGGACCAAAACAAACTGCTTCCTCACAGCATCCAGCTGCTCCTGGGAGCTCACACACAGTGCCCTGGCAAAGCAGCTTCTCCTGGCTGCCCCAGCGCTGCTGCCACCGGACCCTCCGTGCTCTCCCTGCTGCTACAAGGCTGGCATTCCAGCATCATTTGACTACATCTCTGCAGATGAAGAGTCTTCATCTGTCTCAACACAGGGCTTGTTGATGTCTGCTATGCTGTTGAAGCTAAGGCACACCCAGCTTTGAGGTGTCTGGTATTTTCATACCCTTCGGAGTGCTACAGAACCATGGCAAGCAAGAGTTCACGGGCAACACGGAGCCCAAAACTCCTAAGTGACCTCCTAGGCTTCAGGGTCACCTCAGAACCCATCCAAGACCAGAATGAGGGGGGTCTCCCCACCACGAAACCAGCCTGAATAGAGACACCTTCAGTTAAAAACAAACACCAAAAAAGAAAAAGAGCAAGCAACCTAATCAAGCTTTTTCTAAATAAACGCAGGCAATAACTATAAAAACCAATTCTAACTTGAAATGCTTGCTTTTACTATAATAACAGAAATTAACATTGATCAGGTCTTACCACTAGCACTTTACAAAGTCACACACATAGGAAGAGAAGCTAAACAGGAAATTTGGCCTCTTTTGTCGTTCTCAGTTTCTCTTCTTCCCCAGATTGGCACTGGAGCAAGAAGTTCCATAAAAAGCTGTGTGTTCCCTTATCGTCCAACAATATCAGCTACTCATTTTACCTGGAGTTCTGAACACTACAGAAAGCCAAGTTCCAGACAGTAAATGAAGAAAACCTACACCAAATACTCTCCTTCAGTGTTTTTCTCGGTTTAGAATGCCAAGAGAAGACAACTTTTTCTTTTTTTCCCCTGGCTGAAAACAGACACACAGTTCATTTATCTGCAAGACAGCTTATCATATTGGGGTGACATTTGTGTTGTAAAGCGTCGCACTCTGTTCCAGGAGGTTATTTTAAAAAACCAATAATGTCAAGCATTCCCTCTGCCCAATAAAGATAAAGCTAGAAAGTAATAGCTCCAAGAATAAAGCCTATTTCCAAAGACCAGCAGGTCACAATAAACTCTAAACAGCCTGCAGAGATGACAGCTAAAGGTAAGAGGACGCAAATCACTTCAAACTACTCATGTGAATTTCAACGCCCTGCTTTGGGTTTTTCCCCCTCCCCACCTGCTGTGTTTAAAACACTCAGCTAGGGAACGAAGCAGCCAGAGATGCAAAGGTCCCGAGTGCTGCCTGTGAGCTGTACCTGGAGCTTGCAGGGCTTTCCTAGTCTACTTACTTCTGAAAGCATGACCTGATTGGGAGTTCAAACTATTACTTCTGAGGCAATTTCCTTCAACGGATCTTCATTTCTAGCTTTCTAAATTCCATCTTCAGAAAGCTGAACCTATAGGACCACTAATAAAAGCATCTTCATGCACCAGGCTGCCAACACAGGAGAGGTGTAGAACTCGCAGCCTCCCTCTCTCTTGTGCCCAGAAGCACTTTACCATACAGCACAAAGAAGTTGTGCCTTCCACAGAATAATGTCGTTAGCCGGATTTTCTAGATGCTTTTACTTTTTTTTTTACTTACAGTAGGGCTTTTTTTTTTGTTTTTGCAAGGACACACTATTTATTCCAAACCAAAAAGAGGAAAAAGAATGAAAAAGCCAAATAAAGAATGAAAGCCGAATAAAGAACGAAAGAAGGAAAAAGCAGCTGAGAACCAGGACAACAATCAATGAAGAGACAAATAACTTTAGGCACCATGGACAAAGAAACATGAGTTGTAAGCACATTTATTTTTAACACAAGTCACTGTTATCACATACTAGAAGATGCCTTTTGCAATAACAAAACCTGCCACAATATGAACATTTCATGGGACTGGAAACAAGAACTTGAGTCTCCGTCCTTCCTTCTCCCTACTTCTGCTTGTAACTCTGCCTGCCTTCTGTGAGTATGAAATGAGTTTTAGCTTGGACAAGATACTTTGCCCTTTATATTCATAAATATCCTCCCCTTAATTCTTACCTCATCGGGAATCCTTTTCCCCTGGACAGAAAGAAGTTATTTTCACCTTCCAGAAAAACTTAACCTAACAGCATCTTAATACCTGCTGATCTAAGAAGAGCTATCACCCTCTCCCAGCAGCCACACTAATTAACACAAACAGAATTCAGATTAATATTAGACAAATCCAGTGTCATGAGGACACTATGCTATACAAGGAATTAATTTGGATTCTTATTTCTACCTGTACAGGTCTAAAAAACCCTGCTGTTTATTTCTAGGTATCTGTTGTAAAAGTGTTTCTAACATCACTGAACATGAATTACTACTCCCCACTCTGCTGAAAGAAGAAAACCCCCCAAACTGACAACATACATGCCTGTCACTGCTTAAGAAAGATGGAGGAGATAAATACAAGCCCAATTAGGGGTGTGGGGGAGAAGACAATTACTCCCTTCTCTTAAAAAGGAATCCACTCAGCAGCTCTAAAAGTCCTTTTAAGATTTCCCAACTCTTTTGTTATTACAATTTCTGATTGTAAAGTCTGTCTCACCGAGGACCTGATGCCTACAAGCCTGCTACAAATATTTGTGGAGAAGATTTTAAAACAACCATCACAAATCCAAAGATTCGCTCGAACATGGAGATTGCAGAAAGCACAGAGGGCTTTTGCTTATATTTAAGCCAACAAGTAGTCAGATTGGACCCCTAAAACCAACCAACGAATCCTGTTACGAAGTATTTGACACCGTTAAGAAATAACTGCACACAGCAACACTTGGAGCTGCCTGCACACACTCACACTCACACACACACACACACACGGGCAGAGAGGAACAGTCTGCAGCTGCTGCCACTGCTTCCCGGCCCCGCACCGATTATTTGTCCTGCAAACTCCACGCGCTTTTGTCATCCAGATAACAAAACAAAAACAAACCAAAAATAATAATAAAAAAATCATCACACCCGTGCTACCTACCCTGGTTTTAGCCGCAGCGCCGCCCCAATCCAGCGAGAGCTCCAGAACCGCCCTGGACCAGGACTCCTACCTTCCAGCGGCAGGCTCACTCTTGTCACCCATCAAGACGGTGGCCTTCCGAAGGCAAACTCGGAAACAGAGACAGCTTCTTTCAGCTTGACTGAGCTTAGAAGTTTCTTTTCCTTCCCCCTCTCCCAAGCTCTCGGCCGGAGGATCCGCGCACACGCGAGGCTCCCACCGCAGCTCCGAGCTTCTCCCGCTCTACGTCCTGGAGAAATCCCAAGCGGCCCGAGGGCAGCGGCCCAAGAAGTTTGGCCGAGTGGCCCCGTGCGCACGGATGTGTAAATAGACCGTAGGAGAGGCTGGAAGGAGCTGGCAGGGCCGGCCCTCCGCCGCTTCACGTTTCATTGGCAGCTGCCGCCGCGCCGGGGAGGAACGCGGCTCCCCTTCCAGACGGCTCTGGAAATCCCAGCGACGCGATCCCGCCGCCTCGCCAGCGCCGGGAGACCCTCCGCCAGCCGTCCCACCCTCGTCGGTGCCACGGAGCGGGGTCNTCTCTATTTTTGCCTGCGATGCCTGTTTAGCCACCTAAACACGCTGAAAGGCTTTTGACTCCTCTACTTTCCAGAGCTGGCGTCTCAGCAGCTCAGGACGACGGTCTGTTTGACGAGGACTAAGGGTTTTACCTTGCGTGGACCTGACAGAGGTCTCCACGGGAGGGCTGCGTGCTTTCTCTGCAAGCCCAGCTCTGACTCAGTTGCACAGCAAAAACCAGAATGGAAATTATGATGGAAAGTGCAGCTGTAATTCAGTCAGAGGAGCTGCCCTCCCCTCTCTGAATGGCACGACTGTCGCCTGCTCCTGGGTGACTTGGTGGTCATGAGGCTCTTGCCCACACTCAGAGACGGCAATGAATGACGCGTGACCTTTGTCCTCCCTCCCATCACCTCAGCCCAGTACACCAGACCCCACAGTGCTGGTTTTAGGCGGAAACAAACTCTCAGAAAATCCTAATTCCAGTGTGTTACTGGTCTCTTCTTTCAGATCCCCATCACGAGACAAAAAGCAGTTTCTAATACTATACCACAATGAGATCATCAGAAAAAAATGACTACTAATAATAGTTGAAACCAGCACATTACACTTGCAAGGCCAAGCAGGGTTCTGCAATACTGTGCAGACTAACAAACCCTGCCCGTTTTCATCTCCACACACCAGGCACGTGGTGTTCCTCCAATGACTGGAGCTGGCAAATCTGCAGAAGCTGGGAAAGTTTTAGGTGACCCGGAATCTCAGCATCTGATCATTGTGCATCTTGGACAGACCTAGACATACTCCTACCAACTTCTCTCCCATGACCCATTTCTCACAATTCTGTGCTTACTGGTTCCAGCTCCACCCAACGGGACAGCACTAAAAAAATCCCGAGTACTAACAGAATCAGTTACAATCAGTCTTCCTACAAATTCCTCAGACCTGTGAAATTTTCAGCAGATGAGGTCTGAAGAATATTTACATATTATAACACACAACAGGTTGTAGCTTGCAGCAGTGATAGTGGGATACCACTGCACCACAGCAGCTTCTACTTTTGACAGAAAAAAAAAATAAATTCAGCTGCCTGCCAGTGTGGTTATCCAAGCTGAATCACACCTCTGAACTCTGCCGCTCACTAATGCTGCAAGAAGGATTGAGACCTGCAGCGGCCGGCCCAGATATCACTGTGTGAATGAAAGGCAATAGCCAAGAGGTTTCCTTCACCTTCCTTGTTGTGAGAAAGTCAGACAGTGAAGAGAACCAAGCAAGCGGCTCAGTGTGAGGGCTGGTCCCCGCTCCTGTCCCTGGAAAAGAAGTCCAGAGAGATAAGCCAAGAGGAGGCAGAGCAAAGCCATTCCTACCATGTCTCTGCTAAATTCAGAGAGGTGCTGGGCCTCAGAGACAACTTGCTGCACCCCACCAAAGTGTGGCTTGTCCAAAGAGCCTCACTAGTTTGAAGAAAGTCACTGAGCCTTGCTGACACTGTGCCAACATCATTTTTATTTTTTTTCCCAAAGAGCAAACAGGATCTACAGGTAAATGGCTACTCAGAAAGAGAAAGTAAACACGCAGAGACCTTAGATGGCGAGAACGAAACATGCACAGCAGGATACCTGTGCTGACCTTCAGGTTGGTCAGCTGCCAAACGCAGGCTCACAGGGAGAGCAGCCAGAATGACATACTAGAAAAAACATTTTTTTAATGGGCTGGAAAGCCTTCCACCATCGGGGACCGTGCCTGCTCTGATGAAGTGTCTGCACATATGGGAGCCTCAATTTATGCAGCACAGTAATCGACGGCACATAAAACCACAGCTCGGGCACTTCTGTACCGTTGGTCTGGGCAGCTCTGCACCTTCATTTGAACAACAGCCCTATTGACACACGAGGCCTCTTGTTTCAGTGATAGGAAATCACTGCTCCATTACTGCATCGCTCTCTGAAGAGGAAAGTAACCCAAGGGAAATTTCCAGCTACCAGAGAGAGGGGAGAGCAGCACAAGGTACTTCCTGAGCAGAGACACACGCAGGAAGCCACAGGGCAGACTGGAACTGCTGGCTGCAGCGCTGGGCACAGGCAGCCCCCCTGCTCCTGTGCCAGCACTGCCCACCAAGTCCAAGAGCCCACAGCCTTATGCCCACCAGGCAGCTGCTTTCAAACACTCTGCTCCAAAGCCTCTCACATCCATGAAGAGCTGCAGGTTTGATGTCTGCCTATTAATACGTGACCACAACACCAACAGGGGGACAACTTTGCAGGCAGATTTCCTTCCTTACTTTGCTTATTGGTGCTGCTTTGCTGCTGTTCTGCTCTGCAGTAGTTATGGTTTGCTAGTTGAGACTCCTCTAAAGGGAGGAAAGCTAAGACGATGCTGAAGGGACTGGAACATCTCCCTTATGAGGAAAGGCTGAGAGCCCTGGGGCTGGTTAGTCTGGAGAAGAGAAGCCTGAGAGGGGATCTGATTCATGTCTAGAAATCTCTGAGGGGTGGGGGGCAAGTGGAAGGGGCCAGGCTCTTGTCAGTGGTGCCCTGGGATAGGACAAGGAATAACAGGTACAAATGGAACCCAGGAGATTCCACCTCAACAGCAGGAGAAACTTCTTTGGTGGGAGGGTGACAGAGCCTGGCCCAGGCTGCCCAGAGAGGTGGTGGAGTCTCCTTCTCTGGAGACTTTCCAACCTCCCCTGGATCTGTTGCTGTGTGGCCTGCCCTGGGTAATCCTGCTCTGGCAGGGGGGTTGGACTCCATGATCTCCAGAGGTCCCTTCCAACCCCAACCAGTCTAGGATTCTATGAAAGCAAAGTTCCAGGTGGTAAAACAGTTCGTTTTCTTGCAGCTTTATGGGCTCATTTGTAAGATACATTGACCTTCTTCAGCCTGCGCTGATTTTCTGTGTGTACATCATCAATACCCAGTCATTTATTTGCTACAGTAGAGAAAGGCCAGTAGGAACAACTGCAGCAAGATACTGCTCACCAGCTTCTGGATATTCTGCTTTCCCTGCCTTGCAATTTCTTCCAGCCCTGTGCTTGGCTACTGAACCTCACATGCAACTTTTATTGCATTCTGCAACATAACTCCTACCTACACATTCTGTTCTCCAGTCTAGACAACACGGACTAACGTAGGACTCAAGATGTGCACTTCGTACACCCAGCTGACATGGGAGAACCATAACATTCCATTTTTAAAGAAAGGTTTTACACCACTTCCCTCTTCCTCTGTGCAAGAGCTCAGTATAAGCTGGTGTTTAGGTTGGATGTCAGTATTCAGCCGAGAATTTCTCCTCCTCTTACAAGAGCCCAAACAATTTTATCTGGTCTACTTCCTTCAAGTTCAGATTGTTGAGTCTAGAGTTGTACTAAAAACATTATGAAAACCAAAATGAGGCTATCCTAAACACACAGGAGGAAGCTGATGCAACTGTGTTCTGACTGAGGAAAAGGTGGTCACCCATGTAACCTATGCTTCAAAGTACATTAATTTCTTAGCATTAAAAAAGTGTCAGAAGACACAAAATAGAGCTTCAATCGGTACAGCGATGATTTACAGTGTAAGAAACCATGCAGAAACAAGACAAGCAAGGTGAGATACACCAACAGAAAGCTTTAAAATCCATTTTTTTGTTTAAGCAACTCAGTAAAAAATGTACAATTTGACTCTTTCACAAGACTGTTGCCAGGATCTCTCATTAGATCTGATTTTATGTCACTTGGCTTTGATTTCCTAAATGTCTTCCAATACTGTTTCAAGATTACTTTGGAATTAGCCCTTACTAGCATAAACATACTATTCTTTGTCCCTCACAAAGCAAATTTCACTTAGAGCCACAGAACAGGAGGAAGGCAACTGACCTCATGTCTTTGGTCAGAAGCATAGAACACAAGTACACGTATTACGTTTCATTGGCTATATCACTAAAGGCCTGGGCTTCTTTCCACCACGCATTAGGGAGGATCTCTGCAGTCAGTCTACTTAGACACTTGGGTCAAAAAAAGGGTTAAGAACTGTTCAGTACCTCACTAACCTTATGGGTCACTTGGACTTGGTTGTCTACTGCTTCCCTTCAGCTGTGGTCCTGGATAGATGAAATTGAAATAAAGGTTCAAACCTTTAAAGCTCAGATGCCTTTTGCTGACAGTGTTTGCTTTCTGTCAGCTTCTGCTGCACTTCAGCTTTAAGGCACAACACATTATATGTCAGTACTGCAAATCAGGTCTTACTGTGTGTACACTTCTAATGTGTGCATGATATGATGCAGATTTAAACTAGAAGAGTAAAGCAAAAAAAGAAATAAAACCAGAAAAGAGGAGATGTAACCCCACTTGTGTTAGCTGATGGCTAATCCTGACTACTAAGAACCTGAGCACTCAGCAGTGTTTGCCGTTCTCCATTGCACATTTCAGCTGAACTGGAATCAAGGAAAACCCGAGTGCTGTTTCAGCCCAGCAGTGGCACAGCGCAGCTTTCTTAGTGGCTCATTGTAAACCTCCCCCTGACTCCAAAAGAGAATCTTGGGTTTGGCTGCTATGAAGGCAGACAGGTAAGTAATATGACATCCATCACTTCCCAGCTTCATCAGCACAGCATCTTTCTACAAGACTTTCCCCGGTTGTCTTAGTCATGTTGAGTTTCTCCCCTTTTTCTCTGAAAACAGCATTCAGAACGACTGGTGAAACCAGTGGATTTAAAGAGGGCAGATTTTTTAAAGAGGGCAGATTTCACACAGTCCTCGCTCTCACTCTGCAGTAAGTCAGCTCTGAGCTCTTACAGCATGATTTTGGGGATCAGCATGGAGCATTTGGTGCACTGCAGCACAGAGCTGAGCACTGGAACACACACAGCTCCGGCTCCTTGCTTCAGCTGGTGAGCCAGCTGAGCTCCTAAGCTCTAACTGACAGCTGCTTAACATTCACTGCACTATTTGCTTTCAGGATCTCCCAATTAAGCTCTTCAAATTCCAACAGGGGATTCAAGTGACAGATAGTTCTAGCAACAGATTCACTATTAAAAGAAAAACACAGCAGTCCAAAGTATTTTCTATTTTTTTTTTTGCATCCTAACAGAAACAGTTGCACTTACTTCAAAATACTAGAGAGCACTTGAGCCATTTAATTTTAACAGTACAGCAAAATAAGGCTTTTATCTTCATAGTCCAAAAGCCCCCTTTTCCACTCTGCATGCTTGTTTTTGATGAAGCGGAAAAGGGGAACTCTTTCTGCTATCCCATACATGAATGCCAGTCTAGCATCCGGCCATTCTTCTCCCACGTACAAGCTCTTCCCAAGGCCATTCAATTGACAGAGTACTCACACTGGGCATTATCTGCCTTCCAGGTGCTCAATAAAAATTTTTCAGCAGAAAAAAACCAAACAACTTCAACTAGCTCTTGGGTTTCTCTCCTGCAGTGTTGTTGTCATGTTTTCTTCCTCCCCCTGTAGTGCTCTCTGGCTGCAAGAAACCTTGCCACATCCCAGCCAAAACCCAGCTGCCAGACACAGAGCAGGGCTTTAGAGCAACCCGAGCCTTCCTGCCTGCCAGAACATGGGCACCAGAGGCAAGAGAACACAATACTCTTGTGACATCCTTCCCCCACCACTCCCCACCTCAAAAAAAAAAGCCACAATAATTCCTGGCCCATCTACAGAAGTAAAATGGCATGAAGATTTGGCACAGGCATCCTACTTTCCCAGACAGCAACACTGCTACATGACAATGGAGCTGAAAAATTCCAAGTAGGAAAATGCATCCCAGACTGTAAAATAATTCTATTCATTCTTGCACAGAAGTCCTGTACAAGTCAATCCTGTAACATTTGCGCAAGTCTGGATGCTAAAAAAAACAAAACACTCTCACTGTTACTTTCCCCCTTCCAATTGTGGTGTTGGAAAGTTCAGGGTATCCATCCTGCAGCAATAACGTCCCATTAACCTCTTCAGCTTACCTGGCAAGTCTCAGAAGTGAGAGAAAACAGAGAACAGGATCCAACCCCAAAAAAGCAACGAGTCTGGGGCCGTGAGATTTGAGTAGACCGAGTTTCTGGCAGCCAAGCCAATCTGGGCAACCCCTGCTGCTATTCTGTGCCTTTCTTCTGCCTCCCCCTGACTTGGAACACATCTGTTTCAACTCAAGCTCTCCAGGACAAGGACTCTCTGTTGCTGCAGTGCCCTGTGGGTTCTGCTTCCACAAGGACACAACAAAAACCTCATCTGCATAAGGTGACTGTCGGATACCCAGGAGAGGTTCTCAAACATTCTGGCATCGGATTTTCTTTACTGTATTTTTGGCTGCAGAGGAAGAGGATGAAGTCAGCCACTCATCCCACTGGAAGCAAAGTAAAGAGGAATTTGGGCTGTGAATCCCATCTTGGCAGATCAGGAAATGCACCTAATATCACTTCAAGCAACTGTATGAAGCACGAGTCAATAAGGCCTTGACAATGTTTTTTACACAGACCATAAAAAAAAAATCAGAGAGAACTCACTGATTCTAGGACTTTTTCTGGCACAGAAACATTCTGGACAGGCCTCAATTTTTTCCATATTTGGTGGTGTGTGGCTGGCTTGGAAGAGGGGAGGAAAAGTAGCCCAATATTAGTCCCATTTTGTGGGATAAACAGAGTCTCAAGAGAGCAAGTGAGAAGCGGACATCATTTTGCTCTTAAGAACTCTGGTCTGGAAATTCCTTCAGTAGAATAAACCCCCTTTAGGCATGTCCATGGGAGGGTGGGTTAGATGATCTAAGGTCTTTCCCAACCTAAGCCATTCTGTGATTCTCTGGCCATGCTGAGGAGGTTATAGAACCTACCCAAAATCCCACTTAAACCTCTGCAGGGTCAATTCCAGCCACGTTCAATACAGGAGAACGAGTCACGCTGCAGCAGTGAAATCTCTGTGTCAGTGGAATTGAACAGGCTTGTTTATAAAACACATGCAACTGCACAGTTGTCCTTTACTAAAGAAAATATTTAACTCTATTTTCATCACAGAGAGCTTTGCATGGTAGGGAATCCAGCGCAACAAATACCTTTAGATTTAATTCGAGGTACTGACCAATATTACTAAACCTGGCACATCAACTTCATTATCACTTAAAATGATCTAAAACATGGCAAGTGATGCTGTGTAGAGTTATAGTACCCTAGTGCAACTGAAAATGTTTGAACATCCTGTTAGAACTGCTGTTAAAAGATGATGTTAGCCATTTTGGATAGTACCCAATTTGTAATTGGTCTTGTCTAGCATCAGTTTTTCCAGTTATAAAAAACAACCTTCACCTCTTTTTTTTATTTTTTTTTGAGTAGTACAGTGGAAAAACTGCACAGGAAAATTAATCTGAAAATTTCTTCAGAGAGCAATAATTACTAAACACCATTCCTGGTGCTGTATATTTCCTACAGAGCACTCTGCAAAGGTGCTAAGGTTTAAACACCAAGTTACTTCATAAAAGACTGACAATGCTCTTCCTTCCCAGCAGTTAGGCAGGCCTTTTTCTGTGGGAAGAGTTAATATGAGCCCTCTTGCTACCCCTGAGGAGAGCAGGTCAGCTCAGGCAGAGGATTGCGGTGAAGGAGCACCCACAGGTTCCTCCTCACTGGTACCCACAAGGTAGGCAACAAACCCTGGAAGGAAGGCAGCAGCAAATACCAACTGATAAATCTTCATCTGTGTCCTAAACTTCATTAGCTCCTTTTCCTTAACACTAAAGCTCTTTTCTAATATCCTGCACTTCAAGTGGGAAGAGGGGCCACTCACTCTAGAAAACTATTTCTCATCAAGTTACAATTCTTAATATCTACTTTTTTTTTTTGGTCTGGTATTTTCTCATTCCGGCTCCTGAACAATTCTCTAGCTCCCTGGAAGCACAGCCTTAATAGTGTCGGTTCATTAAAACACCTGCCTTTTCCAAAAGCCTCGTGAACTGCAGGAAGAAACCTGCAACCAACAGCAAAACAAATCAGACCTTTAGAAATGAGAGATAACTGAAGGCTACAGGAGCTCTACAATCTCTCAGCTGGGAAGAAACCACCATCACTTGTCTGAGACTTACCAAAAAAAGGTTCAGGCAGAACAGGAGCTGAATATTCACATGCTCTTTGTTGCAGAGCCTGTAACTCTTCATTAGATTATTCCCATTTGCTGTGCCAAAGAGGCTAAAGAAGGAGCCAGAGGTTCCCATCCAAGTATTAAGTAGCACTATATCCTTGGGCAAATGGCTCTTTGACAATCTCTCCTCTTCCTGACTAGTCTGCTTAGAGCAGTTTTTAAGACAGATTCAATCAATTTAATTTTAGGATTAAGGTATTAGGGGGGAAAAAAATATCCCAATTCTTAAGACTTCTGTGTAATAAAGACTGTCTAGAGCGATAATTCTTATTTAATGTATGTTTTTTTTTAATGGATTTGAGTCACAGATTGTCAAATATGAATTGCTGGCCTTTTAACTTCAAAAAATACTTTTGTCTGAATCGGAACATGGAAAAATAAATAAAAAAATAGATGATAGAACTTGTAAGGAATTTGTCCTTTCAGTTATACAAAGAAACATTTTCCCACAAGAAAACTGATACTCTAATTATAAGCTTCTGAAGGAGACAATCTTGTAAAGCTTTGTATCCCCTGGTACTATAAATCAGAAGTTTCTAAGTTAGTTTTATTTATTTTCTTCCTCTGGAAGCCTTCCATCTGATTTAACGATTTAACATGCTGCTATTTGAAAATCAGAAAAGGCCTTTGTTGTTCCAGCTATGGGGAATGTTATTGCTGCTTTAACCAGTTAGTTAGATTTTCATCCTGGCTCCTGCCTCAGTGCTCGATGAGCAAGAAATCTAAAAAAACCCCATCAGACATGATACCATTTGTTTCCCAAGGGATGGAAAGAGGTACAGTCCCTATTTCTTTCCATGCAGGACACCAAGCCACACCATACCTGAGGCTCAGTCAACTTTACCTCTAAGAGAACAGGTTAAGTTTAGTTTTATTGCTTTTGTTCTAAAAATACCAGTAAATTGGTTTGGGGTTTTTTTTGTTTGTTTTTAAATCTTTATTCTATGGTAGCTGCTATCTTCAGGGTGCATCTCTGAAAACACTTTCTTTCGTTCCTACAAATGCTTTAAAAAAACATTCCTTTTTCTTTCTGAAAGGAGTTTTCAGTGAATAACAGACTGTGTCCTGTGACGTGATCCTGGCCCAGACAGAGCTCCATGCTGGCTCAGCCCAAACCTTTGCCTCCTACGAGCTTTTCAAACTCAAAACTTAAAGTCAGTTTTTGTTTTTCAGCTGCCTCCGAGAGGCTGCATCAACTTGTGCCGGCTTAGTGGTTCACAGCACCTCCCTTGTAGACGACCCCAGTTAGCCCAGGCTTCTGAGGCAATCACAAGACTGGTGTGAATGGAAGAAAGGAGAGAAAACTCTATTCCGGATCCCCTCGGTACAATGGCGTTACTTGAACTGAAAACCAAAGCAAGAACTTATCCTAGTTTTGCTAGTCGTGACAGCTCACACTTAGGGCATCATTAGAACAGTGCACACATCAGTATAATTAACATATAATAACTTAACCTGGCAGAATTGTTCATCCCAGAAAATCAATACCAAATTTTCTCAGCTGCTAAGTGCTGTGATACAACTTGCATATGCAAAAAAAATAATAATTAAAAAAAAGTATATCCTGGTTGCTCAAACAGGTCATAAGGGTTCCTCAGATCACAGAACCACTGGGGCTGGAAAGGACCTCTGCAGATCCTGGAGTCCAACCCCCCTGCCAGAGCAGGATCCCCCAGGGCAGGCCACACAGCAACAGATCCAGGGGAGGTTGGAAAGTCTCCAAGAGAAGGAGACTCCACCACCTCTCTGGGCAGCCTGGGCCAAGCTCCATCACCCTCATAGGAAAGTTTTTTCTCATGCTTAGATGGAACCTCCCTGGTCCACCTTGTGCCTGTATTCCCTTTGTCCTGTCACTGGGCACCACTGAAAAGACACCGACTCCATCCTCCAATATCCTGCACATCTCCAGATACCATTGAAAACACACCCCTTAACTTTAGCCTCATGCCCAAGTGTCTTTTAGGGACGACAATATTATTTTTCCATGCCACAGATAGCTGGCTGAGCTCTGCGTTTCTGCAGGCATTCTGTGCAGGGACTGATGCTCAAACGTTTTTTTTTTTAATCAGCAACACAGAGGGATTTTCAAAGTAAGATCTTCCCAAACACACAGAACAGTTTTCAGAGCAGTTCCTTTTCACGTAAATGTTTGTCAAAGAGATGATACCCATGGGAAAATATTTTTTTTTTATACTTCACTAGGAATGTTCAAACGAGTTAATTTCCATAACTGTATGAAAATTATGACACAGAGCAAGCATGAGTATATATGCAAACAAACCTTATCTGTCAACTGACACTTGAAATCAAGAACACATAGCTGGTGTAGAGAACTCGGAAGCTAATTCATAAAGGAACAGTAATGCTCAAATCTTTCATCAAAACATGCGTAGAATTCTTAATCTAGAGCTGGCTCTATAACCTGAAATACTCTACCCTTAAACCTCCTTCTTCCCTTCTATCACCTGCTCCTACCTACCCTAAAAAGGTGTCAGTACCTGAAGGACACTGTCCATCATTTCATTTTCTTAGTTTCAAAATTCATATCCCTTACAAGCAACCAGATCTGGAACTCAAGCCGAAAAAACGACAAGTCTCAGAATCAGTCCACATAGCAGATTTCAACATATAACATCTAGCGGTCAAAGAATTTTGCATCAGCATAGCCAAAAATGCTCTGAGCTTTAATGTGCTCCCTTGACATTTGATGTGTCCGTCTTGAAAGGGAAGGTGAAGAGTGTTCTGTACTAGAAATGACAAGCAAAAGTGGGTGGCAACCATCTCCAGTCCTCCAGCTCTTCAGCAGATGAGTTCACCAGTCTGAAGTCCTCTAAACCATCTCGCACGGGGTTTGGAGAAGTAGCTTCTGACCTGTAACTTATGGTCTCCCTGGGTGTCCAGCCAGAGGTCATCTCTCTGGTGGCTGGATCATGCAGTTGTTGCAGGAAGCTGGGACAACTCCAAGCATAACATTCTTTCCTCAGCCTCCTGACACATCACTGATCATCTTCGTTCGTTGGCCTGACAGGCCATGTAGGGGGACTTTGGGTCCTTTTGTCTTCTCAGTTCTCTTCTCCTCTCTCCTAACAAGTGTCGTTAATAATCCCTCTCTGGATTTCACTCGGTCTGACCTCTGGTTAGGAGGGAGACGACAGTAAATCATCCTGAAGTACCAGGGAAAAGCCCAGGTATTATTCCAACGCCAGCTCTGCCTGCTTTAGAGAGAGAGCTTCCAACGAGCACTCATGGGGAGGGCTCATGAGAAGGTCTGGGGGAACATTTACTGCAGTGGTCTCCTCAAAAGGAATTTCTTAACAGGCAGCCACCACACTCCAGGAAAAAACCTTTGCAATCCCAGCTGAGGACAGGAACGTACGAACAGAATTGGATTTCATCACCAGGGTGTCAAGTGACAGTGAAATTGGTACAAAATGTTCTACCCTATAAAACCCTCACATCTTAATGAAACCATAACAGTCACTGGGAGCCAGCTTGCCTGCCTTCTGAGAAAGCAAACACAGCTTTTGGCTGCCGGGGGTCTCATGTTGCATCGAAAACAAATAGCTTAAAGGGTTAAACTCAGATGTGCTGCTTTTTCTCTATATTCTGTGACAAGTCTGCTTGAGGTCACACTGAAAACGGACCGAAAGGCAGCCTGGGCAGCCCATGAACCTCCTACATAGCACAGGTTTGGAAATGTTCATCCTTCCCTTAACTGTTGCCACTTCAGGAGGTTTTCCAGAAATGTCTGGAACAGAAAATTTGGAATACAGAAGCAACAGGACAATAAAAAGATCAAGTAATGCCCCTAAACTTCCCCCACTGTTGTTTCAGTGAAGGACAGATGATGCCACCCTTACACACACACACACACACACTAATCAACCCACCTGCAGTCATTGCTCAGAAAAATAAGTGTTGTTCCTGAATTAGCTTTCCAAAGGCTCATCTCGCCCCTAATTCCCCTGGCTTTCAAGGAGAAGCCCGGTGACAATACAGCTCAGAGCCTGAATCTCATATGGACAGAACTAATGGTCTCCCAAGTCTCTGCTGGGGAAGTTTGTGCACCCAGAGAATTTTCTGATCTTAAAAAAAGGTTCCCATGGTAACACCGGCGCTGCACTGCAGCCTGGAATTCAGCAGGCCTTGCTGCTGCTCCTGTGCTTTAACTACTGGATCAGGCTTTTCCCTGATTTGTTTTACTCTGGTTAAATTAATCATAACATGCTGGTAAGACAGAACTGACCTATACCTTTCATCAAGGCTGAAATACCAACCCAGAGAGCAAGCAAAAAAAAAAGAATCCACCGAGTAACACTTTTAATGAGCAAACAACTGCAAGAAGAACTGTTGATTTTGCTGGGATTTCAACTAACTGAATTTTATGCAAGAAGCTTAAAACAATGGAAAGTGTTTAACTAATGAAGACATTTAATACCAAACAGCTTTTTTTTTTTCCTTTGAAAGAAATGTCTCAAAAATTCAACAAGAGGCAGCAAATGAGAAGAAACTTATCTTTCCATGTTCTTTAGCAGGAGAAAAAAAATAATTAAAAAAGGTTGAAGTGACTGGAGGTTAGTGCTGGCACAGTACTAGGAGGCAAGAGGCTTTTCTGCACAGCTTCCAAAGCTCACATGTCTTGGGGAGCTTGGCACAGCTCCTTTTAAAACATGCGTGGCTCACGGGTCGCCAGTCACCTTCCCGAGGGGACGGGGTTCACTGCAACCTCACACTTCACTGAAAGTGCAGGAGCAAGCTGAGACTGGGGAAAACCTGGCCACAGCAAGCTCACAGAGGAAACAGATTAAAGCAAATGGTGATCTATAGACCATAAGCTGTAAGAAGCACCTCAGGAGCATGCCTCATTGGAGGAGTGTTCCAAAGCAAGTCAACTTCGTCATGATCAATGAGCCCTTGAAGTGGATTCCAGCCAAGTCATACAGGGGAAAAAAAATAAAATAAAAAACCCTATAAATCCTTTCAAAGAGAACATCCAAACAAGATGAAGAGGTAGAGGCTGCAGCTAAGCAAGTGCAGCCAGAGGTGACATGAAAGGCTGTATTCAAGATAGAGAAGTCTACTGAAGCATCTCAAAGTGCCATTCCTCCATATATCGTACAAACCATTATTTTTCTTCTTCCTTTCCTTTATTATTTCTCAGGTTGAAGCCAGGTGCTCCTTGAACAGTTCTCCAATATCAAATGAATAATAGACACCAACTCTGACAGGAAACGGTTTGAAATTTCAAAATTCACTTGAGCACCACAGCAAAGACATTTTTGTCCATTGTTTCCACAGGTGAACGTAGCCTGGTGCAAAGATGGGGGTCTATTTTCCAGGGGAAAGGTTTTTTTACCAGAAGAAAACCAAATTAGTGCTGACTCCTGCTCTGTACAGGCTAGAAACCTTACCTGAGGGCAAACCAACTTATTTCCAACGGAGAGTAAACTTCCAAGTATTTAAGCACTGTGACAAACAGCAGTTGGGAGACAGAGGAGAAAAATTTTCTCCTTGCTAGTACATACACCACGTTCTCCCTCCCCCAGAGCGTGAAGGCACCAGGGGAGAGCAGCCAGTTATTCCATTTTACAGGCAGCAGAACTGAGAGAGGCTTTGGGTGGTGTGGCCGTGTGGGAGAAGAGCTGGCACAATCACCAGACCACACAATCTTGGAGAATCATTAAGGTTGGAAAGGACCTCCAAGTTCATCAAGTCCAACCTGTTCTCAGTGTGATGTTTTATCCTCATGGACCACCACAGTGTCTCCCTTTCCTGGTCATGCTGAAAGGAGAAAACTTAGTTTTCAAATACCTGGCTTTCATGCCAAAGAAGCTCTCCTAAACTATAAGAGCGTGTCAGATTAGCTTCCATCTCCAGAGTCGAGTCCCGTACATGGTTGTGCCAACAGCAAGAGCTGCAAAGAGACGCAGGAGAAACACTCTCCTTATGATGCTCTTGCTCTAAGTGTGCCTCAGGTGACTTCTTCCCAACTGCTTCAACCCCTTTATGAACAATGCAGCCCTTGAAGTGTATTCCAGTCAATACTGAATAAGAAAATGACAAGTCTCTCCAAGCAGAGGAACAGCCAAACAGGACAAAAGAGCTTACGCAAATACCACCGTTGATCAGCCACCTTGCTAAAATAATAAGCCTCGCAACGGAGATCTGAGGGAGTAACAACAGCCAAAGTTGGTTTAACTGCCAGGTCATTTTCTACTTTGGAAGATGCACAAAGGTTTTCCTTTATCAGAAGGAGTTTCATAAGGTATAACCTCGGAGGAAAAAGCCTTGGGCAAATATCCTTAGGTGTCAACATTTCTGCCTGCCTGCTTTCCCAGCCCTCTTAAAAAATGACTTCTATTACCAGAACAATACAAACTTGTTCTAGCAGGAGCATGACCTAGGTGACTGTTACCTTCTCAAATATGTGCTTTTTCTCATCTCTTCTGTTTGCAAATACCTCAAATTGCCAAAACCATCTAACCCACCTTCCCCCGGCAGCAAGGGACATGTGAGCCCTTCCCGTGGATAATCCTTTCCCCTTGTTCTGAGCTGGTATCAGCTGAGATGTTAGTGCAGGATTCATGGTTGCTGCAGGAGAAATCACCCCATCCCTGGGGACTGCTCATTGCATGAACAGGACTCATTTCATCCACCGCTGAAGGTCACCACCCTCAAACTCAGAGCTTGCATTCAGGACTAGCAACAAGCCACGCCAGCAAAGCCAAGGGTGTGCACACAATGTCAGACTCCACAGCTTAGACATGCCCTATAGCCTTGAGACATGGTCAGTAATCGAGACACATATCATAGATTTGCAAATCTGTTTCGGACAGATGAAGCTCAGGGTCTCAGGTCACTGCTCCACACAGACACACAGCAGCAGTTTTTTCCTCCCTATGCCACGTACCTACACCACCGGGTATTTTGCAGTTTCAAGCTTTGTCTTTCCAAGCAGCACGCATCTTATTTTAACCAATCTGAAAAGCAAGGCTTAGGGGGAGATGTATGACCATGAGCCACATGGCACTTCTCATAATCCATCTCCTTCAAGTTATCTTCACAGGCTGGGCTGACCAGGTAGATGTGAACTATGTCCTCATAAGCAGTTTAGGCCTGTAATGAAGTAAAAGAGATGGTCCCATCTTCAAATTTTAGCTCTCACCTGCCCCACTGCTTCTGCACAGAGGCAACTATTTGTTAAAGTGTTGCATCTGACCTAAGAGCTCTTCTCTTCTGTTCTATTAATTTTTTTTTCTCTCCATTATTTCACCAGTCATCACCAACTTCTCCCTACGCAGTTCACTACTGTGCAACAGCTCAGAGAAGGGTACTGAGCAGCACAGTGCTGGCATGATCTCCTGCTTGGCTGGGAAACCACACTGCTGCCAGATGCGGGAAAAGGAAATCCCAGCATCTACCTGTCACACTTGAGACCAAACAGCAGGAAAATTCCTGTAAAGTGGATAAAGGGGATTTTCCAGAAAAGTAAATTTCAACTTCAGTTATGAAGCAGTTGCTACTGTCCAGAAACCACAAGCTATTTCTAATTGGCATTTCAGATCAGGGGTATATACTTTGAGAATCCTGAAATGGTCGGGGTTGGAAGGGAGCTCTGGAGATCATGGAGTCCAACCCNCCCTGCTGGACACAGGTCCAGCGGCATCTTGTCCTTCATCCTGCAGGATCCTTGGCATCTCCCCTTTCTCTCTTCACACTCATTCTTGGGAGAGAAACAATGAACTTGGCTCAAACAGTACAGGAACCTTGTGCTGGCTTTGCAAACCATCTCCACACTGCCCAGTCAGTTGCAGTCTCGTTCCAGCACAGCACTACTCCTATCACTCTACTGCTGCAGTGTCTGGGGCATCAATGAGTTAATAGAACATAAAAACACAGCTGGTAACCCTGCCGAGCAGCTGTTGCATTCCTCAGAAGTTTAGGACCATTTTTAGTCTTTCTAACCCACTTGGAAGCCAATAGCTTTCTTCAGGTCTATGATTAAGGTCAAGTATTGTCTCAGCTTGCTAGAGTCTTGGAGGCCTCTGAAGAGTATGCGGAAAGCACACAGCCTTTAAGGGTGAGAGTACTTGGACAGCAAAGAGATAAAGCAGCACAAACCAAAATCCTAACTCAATCTGAAAAAATAAATGCCTGAGATCCCTCAGCCCCAGATAAAGGAAAATATGTCTGTCTATTTTTTTTTCTTCCATCAAGGCTAGTAAAGAGTCTCCTCAGGTCTTAATATCTATATGTTCCCTCCTAGATCTAGCACAGAACAGCTTAGATTCACTTTTCTCTGTGCCCATACACCCCTTATTAAGGAGCTCTGCTCCAAAGTCCTGTGAAGCATCCAAAATACAAGCAGCAGCAAAGGAGTTGAAGAGGGGATTAATTACTTAAAACAGTGAGGGAGTTTATGGTTCATTCACCACAAGCAGTCAGACAGATTTTGTCATCTGGCACAAGCACCAGTCTGTGATCATACTACAAAATCAAGTTTGATCTGATGCTTTGTAGAAATGATTGAGTAATTTCCACGGCTGAGGACTTACACACTCAAGCCCAGGCACTGAAGAGGCACCCGAGCCCCTGGAGCACACTGTGGCCTGGCCAAAAGCCTTGCGTTCCTCCACTGGGATTGTACACAGGTGGCAATGACCTAGCAGTCAAGTGCCTCCTTAGATGGAAGCTGACAGAGGAAAGGGGGAATGACCCCAATGATCTCCATGCCACAGACCTTCTCCATTGTCAAGTCCACTCATGGCGCTTTGTCCTAACTGCGGTGCCTGAAGCCACAAAGATGAGAAGCTCAACACGAGCCATCAGTGCCCGTTCACAGCCCAGAAAGCCAACCCTGTCCTGTCTGCATCAAAAGAAGTGGGGCCAGCAGGTTGAGGGAGGGGATTCTCCCCCTCTACTCCACTCTGGTGAGACCCCACCTGGAGCCCTGCCTCCGGTTCAGGAGCCCCTCTTACAAGAAAGATCTGGACATGCTGGAACATGCCCAGAGAAGGGCCATGAGGATGATCCGAGGGCTGGGGCACCTCTGCTATGGAGACAGGCTGAGAGAGCTGGGGTTCTTCAGTCTGGAGAAGAGAAGGCTCCCAGGAGACCTTCTGGTGGCCTTCCAGGATCTGAAGGGGGCCTACAAGAAAACTGGGGAGGGACTTTTTAGGATGTGGGGTAGTGACAGGACAAGGGGGAATGGATCCAAACTAGAGGAGGGGAGATTGAGATTGGACGTTAGGAAGAAGTTCTTCCCCATGAGGGTGGTGAGACCCTGGAACAGGTTGCCCAGAGAGGTGGTGGAAGCCCAGCCCCTGGGAGTTTTCAAGGCCAGTCTGGATGAGGCTCTGGGCAACTTGCTCTAGTGGGAGGTGTCCCTGCCCGTGGCAGAGGGGTTGGAACCTGATCAGCTTTAAGGTTCCTTCCAACCGTGACGATTCAATGATCTTCAAGGGGCTTGAAGTGAAAACTCCAGTACCAAAAGGAGTGTAGCTGATGAGCTCATCCTGCAATACCATTAGCAGAATACAAACAATCCCTGTCACCTGCGTGAAAAAATGAGATGAAATGCTTGTGTTTTCACAAAGTGCAATGCAGCCCTACAGAAAAAAGCGTCATCTGAGTGCAACGGGTGCCAGAATTCCAACTTCTCCAGCTTTGCTGTGTTGTAGACATCCTGGAGCATTCTGTCAATTATCTGCATTCGTCAGCGCAGGGCAATTACTGTCACATGTCAGTGTCAGATCAAAGTGCTAATCCTGCTCACTCACCCTGGCTGCACTAAGCCTGCGTAAATCAGGTGAAGCTCAAAGATATGCTACAAGGAAATCTTACTAACAGAATGAAACCTGACATAAATTCAACCATTTCCCTGCTCTTCAAATATTTCCCCCCCATAGAATTTCTGGTGCAATTACATTTGTTCAAACATTAGTTCTACGTATTTGACCATTATTTTATATATTTATATATATATAAAAGGGCCAATATTTGTTAAGTGTTCTTGCTTGTGGGGAAAAAAAAAAGGTTACCTTGCTTTAGCCTGCACTTCCTTCTGCTAACAGCCACTTGGGGATCCTTTTCTCGCTCTACAAGTCTGCAACTTCACAAAATATTGTCAGGTATTAGTCCTGTGCATGTCAGGTGCTCATAAGGGATGTGTTGGAATGAAAAGCAGACTGGTGCAATTGTAACCAGGGTGATTTTTCTTTCCCTGACATGGCTCTAGATGAGGAGTACAACAGATTTACTTAGAAACACTTTTTACCAATAAAACCACAACAAACAGGCAATTAACTTGAGTAACATTGTATCTACAATGTGGGAAGGGTTTTGAGGTTATTTGTATACCTGGGAAAAGCTAAATGCAACAGTTGTGTCTAGAATACAGTAAATTCCATTTCAACACATGCTCGGGGTTACGAAGAGACGATGTCACTTCAAGGACAAAAGTCAAGAAGAAAACTGCTGGTTTTAGCCACAGGGGTTGTGACCTGTCTCTCCAAACTTTCTCTCGCTGATCATAGAATCATATCAACACCATTCACCAGACTTCATGTTGAAGAGACAGCCTGAAAACACTAGGATGTTCTTCGCTGTTCCTCAGCTGCTTGTTTAAAATGAGGCAGTGACGTGTAGCCAGCAGCTTTCTAACTGTCCCTTTGTCGAGATGAAAATTGATTAGATCACCTGACCACTCCAGTGGGAGTAAATCTGCAATTCTGGTGGAAAATTCAAGTATCTGTACCTGCCTTTGCACACGTGGAAGCCTCCTAGAAATAGCCTTGTGTTCTAGGAGAGGGGAAGGGAAGCACAAATATTTGTTTGTGTGCTCAACGCTTCTTTTAACATGGGAAAACCACAACTGTGCTCCAGACAGCTCAGTCAAGCAGAACAAAACAGTTAAAACAAATCTTCTGAAGCAAACACTCGTAGCCATGCCCCTGTTTGACATCAAATGGTTTTCATGTAGTGTAACTAAGAACTCTCTCTGCTTTGAGCCCAACCAACTACAGAGGAGGTATTTTATCAAATCCCTATGCAGAGTTATTTGTGGAAAAAAAAAAAAGTAATTTAGCACATGAGCATACAGAAGGCACAAGCTTACCTATCAGTGTATATATAATATGTATTTTACTCTGAATTTTATTATTTTAATTAATTTTTTTTTACCTATTGTGCAAAACATTTATATAGAATATGTTTCCATTCAAAGAAAATTTGCCACTGGTACTATAACCATTTCGGTTCTATTCCAGAACCCTTTCCAGAAACTAAAACTACCAACTGATCAGGCTAAAAACTTTTGAAAAAGTTTCTGATTTAAGACCAAACTGGGATCCTTCCTTGCAAAAATCTTGATGAAGGAGTATCCTTTTAGCCATTTTTAAAAAAATCTACATCCCCAAGATGTAAAATATTTACTTGAAAGTTCACATACAGTTATATACGGCTCAATCTTGCACTCAAGCTCACGGGTGTTCAATATTTCAGTCTCTGAAACCACGGCCACAAAACAGAATTTCAATGGCTACGTTTGAAAATGCACATTTGAAATACAGCTCTCAATGAGCAAGCAAAATACGTCTATTTTGTGCATTTTATGGATTCCTTGATTTCAATCTAAAAGGATGGGACCCGATCACGCCGCCTGACCTCCCGCTTGCCTGCAACGCACAAAATATCTCCAGAAGCAGGGAATTACTGCTGGCACTCACCAGCTGCTTCACTCCTTCACATTTAGTCTCAAGCAAAGTGCAATCCTGGGTGGTGTATTTTGGAGTAACCATTTCTGCTGTGACCCAGAGAAACTTTAGTGACCTTAAACAAGTGTAAACACTCAGCTAAATAATGTCTTTTGCTGTGAAAACCTTATGCTGGTTTTTAATGTATATAGTTATGCCCAGGGAAAAGTAGTGAGCATAGACAAGTGAAGTGAGAAAGGAAGTGCAAATTACAGCCCTCCTTGCACTTCTGAAGTGTTTACAATTTAAACCTGAACTGCTTCTTCACAAGGTGGCTCTCTACAGAATTACTTTCTACTTCTTTTCAACTGTTGTGCTTTGACGCCGTCTATGAGTTTTGCCTTAGATACTTGTTTACAGCATGGAAATAGATGAGGGATGTAGACAGATATATTGATATAAATATTATCATCTCAGATTTACTTCAGGAGAACAAATTCCGTGAGGGAGATCGATTGCCTGGGAACAAATGGGGATTGTCAGAGCACAGCCAGGGTAGTGTTTCACAGACAACTGCAGCTCGTTTTTTAGTCACCAGGCAGAAGGCAAATGCAGCGTGGGGCTGGATTTCTCTCCTCCCATTTCCTAGCACCGCTTCTTTATACTACAGCTTTCAGCGCTTCTCCTTGGCCCTCCCTCTCACTTGAGATCATCACCCTGTTCCAAGGGGCTCAACCATTCCTTCGGTATCTGTTTCTAATTTGCCTAAACAGAGCCGGTTAAGTGGCTCTAGCAGCAAACACTCGCCACAACAGCAAAAAATATAAATTATTAAGCTACCCTGATACTGAGAGGAAGTGAATACAGCATTGTCTCTTGATGCTAACAGCTGTTTCTCAACTGGTAGGGTTTTTCTTTTTCTAATAGATGTTTTACAAGAAAAAAAAAATTACCTAAAAATGCACACTTCCAATGTTATATACACAATAAATTGATATTGATGTGAAGAATTAAACCCCCCTCTTGACAGACCAAGCAGATAAAGCAGCTCATCCACATGCTGCACTCAGTAGCTGTGCTGCCATGCGCAGACTCATCGAAGCCTGGCAGCAGATTTGGTGCACAGAATTGACAAGGTAATTAAAAACTTATTGTTAAAAATAAATAAATAAGTCGAGTGCAGCTCTAGCTCTGGGAGGAATTCAGTTTGAGACGCTACTTGGCTTCCAATATATAGACCAACTAATCTAGCTCTCCACAGCCTTGCCGGTACACCCTGACTGAATGGTGAGTAAATGAAAACAGCATGGTCCTTGCTTTGGACTGGGCAGAGCAGCCTCTGGTACTATTTATAGCTGGGGCAGTGCACACTCCAGCACCTACAAGAGCTCCAACCAGCTCTGCTGGTTATGGAGACTCTTTAAAAACAGGAATGTTTGACAGTAAAATTAAAAAAAAAAAAAAAAAGGCTGTTTGTGGAGTGTGGCCAAATTCTCTTCCCTGACTAAACTTAGAAACCACAGCCATGGGTATGTGCGAAGCAGATGCTGTTCTACTCCCTATTGCAAATGATGAGTAAAGGGCTCTACACACTTTGGGACCACTTACACCGAGTAGGGACTGCTGCTACTGAAAAACTGGCTTTCTACTTGCATAATTCCTCAGATAGATTTGTTACCTTTTTGTAAATTTTGTACTGGTACAAGAATAACCTGAAGGCAACACAAAATCTAGCTTAAGTCACTAGTATTACAAAGCCAAGTGAACAAATCCAATTCCGCCACTCACTGACAAATACTACCTTGCTTTGCAGCGCTTGGTCACATATCAAGTAATCACTTTCCAGTACAAAAGCTGAATTCCCAGATGCCCATTTTACAGATGAGTTATCGAAGGTATCAAACAGGCTAAGAGAGCCGGGAAGGAAGCGGGGTCAGGCTGGAGCATCAGTAGGGATGAAAACAGCAGTCAGTCCTCCAGCACAGTGTCGGTGCTCAGTAGCTGTTGACACTTGGCTGCCTGCAGAGCCCCTTTTGAACTCCTACTGCTAAATTATTTTCTAATATTTTCTCTAAAATACTTTCTACTAAGGGTTAGCATCTCCTCATTTTCACATAAAGGCCCTTGTTTGCATCAGCTGCCTTCAAAAAACCTTCTAAGACAACAATAGCTAAAAGACCAGTCTCATGTTGCTGCTGGGTTACTTTAGGGAAACTTAGTAAAAGCTTTACACAGAGATGCTGGTCTAACAACAGCTTTGCAGCCTCAGCATATGATGGAGTTTATCAAATCTACCAGATTAATCATGGGCGGATTGGGATGTTAACACAGGTCCTTAGGTTTCACTCTTCTCAGCTCTTATTGTTAATAATCCAAAGGAACCACTTCAGGTGGCTGCTCTAGAGGCCGACACCTTCCTGTAACATTGGAAGTCTGCCCACAGAACCTCTCCACATGCTGCCAGAATATGGACTGAGCCATGACCAGCAAGCAGGAAAAAGGCAGACAAACGTTACGGTGGATTTTCGTTGCTGACCACAAGCACTCAGTCCATTGATAAGAAAAGCTTGTCTGACTTGAAACTCATCTCTCTGCAGAAACTTTTGGCATTTGGTTTGAACACAAAATCCAAGCATGAGACCAGAGCAAGAGGGTAAAAATCTCTCTGCTTTTTGTCTGGTTCATCATCTATCTAGAAGGTTAGACATCAGGGTTGCTCTAAGTAGCACAGGACCGTAGCGGGGGTATCATCTCCTACCATGAGCTGCCAACCAGAGCTGTTCCAAAAGGACCACAAGGCTCCTGTTAACCAGATGCCCCTTGGTCTGAGCTGCTTCTACACCTCAGGTGCCTTTCTCCAACTATGCTCCGAACGCCCAGGACCTATCCTTGCCAAGCTACCTGGGACCCAGCAGGGGCTCCCCACCCTTTCACCAGACTGCACAGCCTCAGAAAACCATTAGCAGAAAATTAGTCTTAGGGTGAAAGAGCAGCACTCACCGTGGCTTCCAGTCTTTGCTCGTCTCTGGGCAGCAGGACTTGGGAACTAAGACCCACCAGCATCACCACTCTTGGCTCCCCCAGCTCAACCTGCTCCATAGAAGGAGCAGCTGGAGCTGCTTCAGCTTTAATTCCCTGTAGCCCCACCTCCTGACAGGGCTCCAGGCACAGGGCCAACAGCCACCAATTGAAGCCCACTGCCTGAGCACAGACAGACACATCTCACCTAACCTTATCTTTCCAGATCTCCACAAGAAAAAGCAGTCAGTTAGCTGAAAACACTGCATAGGTAGGGTCAAGTGATACCTATTTATCCAGCAACCTATAGATGTAAGCTATATGCAGAATATACAGGCTTGATAATTGACAGTCAAAGCAACAGAAAGGAGAAGCTGATACCAATCCACAAAAGAGTTAAACTTGTAGGCAAAAGATGAAAAAAAGCCGAGCAAAAAGCTATAGTAGCTTGTTAAAAATGAAATACTTGGTCTGATATTTGTTCTTTACATCATTCCAGAAAGACTACGGTAAATCTGCTGGTGTTTCAGCCTCTAGATAAGCTGCCTAGTAAATCAAAGCAAAGCAGGGCGTAATTAAAAACTAGGCTGCTTCAGATTATAGAATATACAATTTATTTTCACAAGTAAGAGGACAAACCCCATCATTCACTTGACATTTCACCACTGCCTTGAAATACAGTCTTTCCACTGGTGAAAACAAATTGCCCAGCAGCTGTGTTATATATTTTACCTAAATGTATATTTAGATCCATCATGTGTTCAGTCTAACAGATTTGTAGCAGTTTTAAGGGGCAGAAACAGTCCCTGCCCAACTTTCACAGGCAAGTTGAGAAAACTTGATAGTAAAGGGCAGTTGAGAAAACAGAGGAGTAGTAGAGTCCAGCAGGACTCTTCAAGGGTGCCACCAATTCATTAAGAACCAGCCTTTACCTTGTTTGAATGGCTCCATTCCAGCCTGTGGCTGCAAGACCGCTGTGCTTAGGATGGGTATGGTCTTTGAAGACCAAGTTTCACAGTTAACACCCAAAGTTGAAGCCCAACCCCCCTGACCCCTGCAAGGCCCGGGTTTTGTACCAGGTGGGATTACCAGGCGTATCGATAAAGTTGCTGATGTATGTCACGTGTACGTGCAATCCTGCGTCCCACCAACACAAAAGCTTCCTTCAGACTCACAGAATTTCTGGCACGTCACTAATCTACCTGGCTCACTGTTCTACTCCCCTGCTGAGTTTATTCTCCTGCTCCACCCATCCCATTTAGACAGTGTAAGTGTTGAAGGGACGCTGAATCATTCTGGACCACCTCAACTCCAGCTCCATCCATTACCCTCTAGCTACACAAGTGAGCCTGTGCACTTGATGGAAGGTCCAAGAGAAGAGGTAATCAGCTCTGCCTGTCTTCATCACTTCTTTTTGTCTTCCGTTCTGCCAGAGCCAGAACAACTCTGTTCTACTTCCCTCAGTCATAGGCAATGCTAATTGTGGCACATTCTGAAGGAATAACAAAAATTTTGAGGGGAATAATAAAAGTCCTCTAGCTCCAGGCTTTGAGACAGCTTCTGCACCTTGCAGGCCCCACTAGGATGGTGTAGGACATGTCACATTTGGCTCTTCTCTGTGATGCTCAGAAACCCTAATTCAGGGATTAAAGGTACAGGACAAGGGTCTGTGTTCTCCTTTATCTCAATCGCTGGCACTAAGAGGGGTTTGGATGAGGTTGTGTTTTCCTTCTGAGAAATACCGGGGGACTCATTTGCCTGGACACGTGAGGGCTTTGGGTGGCCTCCCATCACAACTTCAAGCTACTCCTTCCAAGACCTGTTTCCAAACCTAGCGAGCCTGAAAAATTCAAACGCCCAAGGGTTCCTGAACTTTTATCTAACTCTTGGCTGTGCTTGGTAATTTTTCTTGTCTAAACAGATCTTAGAAATACACTGCTGCTTATTCTTTCCTAAAGAGGAACCAATGGAAAAGCAAAGACTTAATTTCTGCCTCCAGGTATTGGAACAAAACCACTCAGGCTGAGCCTTTTCTCAAGCCTTCCTCTGAAGAATTTCAAATCTATAAGATTCACCAGGGACCAGAATAATTCAACAGTTTGTCCTCTAATGCAAGAGAAATCCCTGCAGGTCATTTTTCATCTAAAAAAAAAATAAACCTCTGGCTCACACGGCATACACTGACATTTGCATAAACCACCGGCAAGACCCCTGGCAGAGGAGAAATCAGATTTTTAAGAAAAGTTCTTCATTTATTATGCTTAAGAAAGGATTTTTGTAGTGTCAGCTCAGCAAATTTTGAGGTTTTCCTGAGGCTCCCTAATGCTCCAGACTGGAGGCTTTTGTGTTCGGTGAAATGATGCTTCCTCTCTGTTAATACTGAAAATAAACTGTGATACCACTGGGAATCACTGTGTGTCCTTAGAAGCTTAAAATGTTTTGGCAGAGCTTAGGAGCGGCAGAG